>VFFE01007186.1:123741-252333 GCA_008921705.1 Burhinus oedicnemus
CCTCAGCTTATATACTGAGCATGAGGCAGATGGGATGGAATACCCTTGTTGGTCAGTTTTGGGTCACCTGTCTTGTCTGCTCCTCCCCGCAGGTGTGACCCCTCTACGCTTTTCCGCTTCTGACCCGCCAACGGGGCAAGTAGCAAAGTTGGCTGGCCTTGGTTGCCATAGCAATAAGTATAAGCCAGAGCCTCTCTGCATACCGTTCCTTGGCATCAGCCATAAACATGGGTCTTATCACTCTGAGAACGAACGGTTTCCTGCACAACATGCTGTTAATTTCAGCAGTTAGAAGAGGCCCAGCTAACAAGCAAAGTTACTGAACAAAATTGGTCCTGCTTTACCTCAAACCAGTACATTCTGTTATTCATTAGGTATGATTTCTTACTATTCGGGTCTGTATTGATTTTTGTTTTGGGTTAAAGACAGTAAACAGGACACAAAGACATGCCATTGTTAATAATATTATTTTTAGAAGCTGGTTCTCTTTTCTTTCTCTCTTCTGAGATAGTAGGGGAAGTAGCATCCCCTTCAAAGTATGGAAAAATTCTGGTAGAATTAAAATTCCAATATATAGCGAACTCTGTGAGACATTCTGAAGAATGAGATTTTGAGATTAGTTTGCTTCCGTGCTCAGATATGAACACGGACACAGGCACACACATACACTCTTGTGCGCCTTAATGATACAGTGCTGGGAAAACTGTGTTATTCAGACTAGACTCTTGGGTGATAGGGAAGAAAATGAGTATATACCACCATAATCGAAAGTCGATTACCCTGAATTGTAGAGTAAGGGAAGAAAAGAAGATTATTTTTCTGACTAGCCTCCCAAAGCTATTTCTTCCCTCTTAAGCAAGCACTAATTTTTGGCAGAGATTTTCATGAGGTCTTTTAGGAAATCCTTGTGGCATACAGTTTAACCTCCAATTTGATTTGATTTGATTTTCCATTTGATTTTCCTCTGCCAGCATTTCCCTCTGAATTACAGGGTTCACAAGAAGCCTTCTCAAGCTAGCACACTGGTCCTGACATTTTTTTTTGTTGTTGTGTCCTTTACTTTCAGGGTTACACCAAATCCTAAAGAAAGTGCAAAGGTGCATCCAAAGATACATCCACATGTACAGTATCACAGATTCACATGTATCCATAGAGACAGAGTAAAAATTGCATTGTCAAAAGAGCTGGTAACAAAGCAGGCATATAGTTTTGTGTATTGCTACGTGGTAATGTGCACTGGGCCAATATATTTAAAATGACAGAAATTATTGATGTACTTGTACGTACTTGAAATGGGTATACACTGACATGCAAATGGGAGTTTAAGACAGCTAATTGGCTGGAAGCTAAGGAAAATAATTTGTCATGCACAGTGCTTTGCCACGATATTTTCATAGGCTTAATTTTAAGCACTTTCCAAATATTTCAGTCTTTTACAAATACTTCTATGCTATATTTACTTTTGTACTGTTTTTTACTGGGATAGAATAAATTTTCTTCATAGTAGCTTGTTAGGGTGCTATGTTTTGGATTTGTGACCAAAACAGTGTTGATAACACACTGATGTTTGTAAAGCTTTACTTTACCTATTGAACTGTCTTTATGTCAGCCCAGGAGACTTCTCACTTTTACCCTGCTGATTCTCTTCCCCACCCAATGGCGGGGAGAGAGCGAGTGGCTCTGTGGGGCTTAGCAGCCCACGGGGGTTAAACCATGACAACTTTGTAAATACTTTGTGGTATTTACGAGGCTGGTAGAACTAAATAAACTAAAGCAATATTTCAGAACAAGTTCAATATTACTTTGACTTGTAAACAATACAGTCAAGACATTCACCACTGCTTCTAAGAGGCGAAAAGATATCCTTTCTTATTATTTCCTATTAACAGATAAGCAAAACAATGTAGAGTTCTTGCTCACGTTTACTTTTTCGTCTGTAAAATGAAGGTCTTTTAAAAATATACATGCAACAACTAAATTAGCAGAACTGTCTTTGCTTTGATGCTTTAAATTCCACTGTCTTGTTGGAATGCCTTAGTGATCTATGTGCTGTGCAACATTTGTTCATACAAGATGTTTTGCCTTTCTGCCTGATCAAATTTATATATCCTTTTCATAACTACAGCACCACAAGTACCTTGACCTACTGGAACTGGAAAAACGATGTACAGGAGAATACTACAAGCTTGAAAATGCCTTTATTGTGGTTATTTTTAAAAAAGTGTACTTTTTCAGTGGTATTTTTGGAGTGTCTAAGTTTTGCGGTGTGGTGAAAATCTGCAAATTCCAATTAACACAAAGGGAAAAAAAGATCAAAGATTTGAGAATAGAAGTCTCTGTTTAATTCTGTCTTCTCAGCTAGTGAGTTTCCTGTAAATTAATGGTTGGCATACTGAGTTGATCTTAAAATGGACTGTAAACTATTTTTATGTCATGCTGGCAGTATTATCAGTAAAGGTCTAGTACGCCTGCTGCAATATTATTCAGTGTTAAAGTGTGAGCAAATACTTGCATAACTGTGATCTGAAGTTTGGGTTTTAGGTTTCTATCCATGCAGCAAATGCTACTGTGGTAAAAATGACAGCTTTTCCATGTTTGCAGATTTTTGTGATTGCTCTGTTCTTCTTGTCCATATGTAAATGTTATGAATGCCAAGCAGGATTAACTGAGAAGTGAGTTAGAACTGGATGAAAGCCCAATTACCTGGTGCCTCCATGAAGCTAACAACAAAATCAAACCCAATCAACAAGTAAAATGCTCAACCCTCTATTTCACATTAATTTCATTGCTCAGGCTCTTCCTTTTGTATCACTTTTTAGATATGCTGTTAGTGATTTTTGATGAACAGCTACACCACGTGAAGTTAGAGGTTATTGATCAGTACTAGGTTTGCCTGGAAACTAATACACATAAGTGACAGTGAAAACTTTGCTTGTAGGCAGCGCGCTGGAACAGAAGAAGAGCACTTCTGTTGAGGTGTTCTTCAGTAGACCCTTGGCAATGTATAACGTTTTGCCTTAAGTTAGCTTTAATTCATTAGAAAAGCATTTAAATAAATGCCTTGACTGCAGGAAGTCCAGGTCATTTCGTAGTTTGCACTGAATCACTTGATTCCTTTAACATTTGGGAATACATCTCCTAATTACTACCAAACAAGAAAATTTATTAATATATTTTTAAAGGAGATTTGAGTTGGCTTTCTCACCTTCTAAAAATTTTCTTATTGATTAAAATGATATTGATCTCACTGAATAAGACAGTTTAGACATAGGTAGTTTAAGATTTTTGATAGCATATAGGATTTGATCTCATAGCTGTTAGACTCCTAATGTAAATCTCTTCTCTTTCCATGATCAGGTACTTGTAACATTCTCACTTTTGTATCAGAGAGCTAACAGTTCATTTCCAACTCCAGGACATGGTGTGAGCAGACATCCACATGCAGCAAATCCTGCGGGCACTTTTAGAGCGGGTACCTGCTAGGTAAGAGAGCGTTGTCCAGCCAGAAACTGCAGGAGCCTGATGAAGCTTTTGGTTGCCCTCTTATCCCCTACCTTTCTTTCCACTCTTTCTAATACACATCTATTTCTCAGAATTATCCCTCGTGCACCTACAGCAGGCTGGATTGATTCTGAATGAGCTCATATGTCATCCTCGCTCCCACTAACAGTAAGGGCACCATTCTCCGAATCAGACTGTGGCAGACGTAAGAGCTGACAAGTGGCTGGGCAGACCTATCTACACAAACTGCTGGTCCCCGTCTTTTCTAGGAAACAACTACAAATCACCCAGAAATGACCACGGAATGATTCTAGACTACAGTCCCCTAGCTGCGAAAGCTGACATAAAGTGTTTCAAGGCTTACTTATTTGTACTTTTCATTCTCATGGCTGCCTTTAGGAGCTTAAAAGCCATCTTCATTGATAAAAAACCTGCCTGACTTAAATACAAATAAGAAAATATAACACAAGCCACACAGAGGAAATGTAAGGCGGATGTCTATTACTTCAGTATTCCTTTTAGAGGTGATATCAGAATGTTTTTAGACAAAAATGAAATGTAAAAGTGAATACTTTTGAATGTGTTTGCCTATTCATATCCCGCAGGCACTCTCCTGCTTAATGGGTTAAATCACTGCCTGAAAGGGCAGTTTCTCAGCTGAGAACCTTCTACACAGACTAAAGTCTGGACTGGCATTTCAGGTCAGGGCTGTGGAGAACAGATCAGATCTGCGGTAAGCTTGTAGTCAGCAGACCTTCCTGGGAGGAGACCTCCAGCCATACCTATTGTTTAGTGGAAACACCCATCAGTTCTCACTGTTTGGACAGGGCGTACCCAGTCCATGGCACTCACACTGGTTCTTCTCACACTGAACAAACTGCTGCTGTTCAGTCTTGTCTTTCTCTTCATGAATCTCCTTTCTTTAATTTAACAGGGATACTTTTTTTTTTTTTGGGGGGGTGGGGGTGGGTTTGAGCTCTCCCATGCTCTTACAACCCAGAACTTCAGTTCCTGAGCCCTCAGAAGCACAGCTGCAGCTATTCTAGGGTGTTTGCACCACTCCTCTGTGTTCACAGCAAGGACACTGGGATGGAGGACTGTTGTTTCTGAGCTGCCACAGCCCTTATCCTTGTCTTGCTGACTAAAATGCATCCTTTTGCCTAACATAGTGGAGGTTCGAGCTAACAAAACACCATGTGAAATGCAGTTATTGAGGAGTGTCCCTAGCCTCTAGAAGAGACTTTGTGAGCACACCTGGGAACAGCAACCTCTTTAGCTGCTATACCTAGATCCAACCAAGTTTATCAATCAGAGTTCACAGTCTTATTTCCTAAGACTTCCCTGTAATTACCATTCATATTATCATTTTTCTTGCATTCCTTTCCCTTCTTCTTCTTCTTTTGTCTACTACCATCAGTTTCTGTGTTTATCCACTTCTGACCATAACACTTCAAGACAGGGATCACACCTTTTTATTCCCAGTGAATGCTATGCAGACTTCTAGTGTTATAAAAACATTGATTTATCCTCTCCTTAACTGAATGTGTCTACTTATTCACAGGGATATTTCAGTGTCAGTGATACAGATTATTTTAGTTAGAGTATCTCTGTATTGTTACAAGCACCTAAGATACGCATGGCACCCATGGCTGTATAAGCACCCCATGAAACAGCATAGTTACTGTCATAAAACTCATTTGAGGTATGGAAATGGTCTTTCCCCTGCCAGAACAGAGTGGAGCACCAATTAAACCCAGCTTATCATGCACATTCGATTGAGTTTCTTACGGACAGAATTTGGATCGTCACAGACACGTAGCCAACAGAAAGCACTGAGTGCACAGACTTAGTTGTAAGTTCGAGTGAATGCATCTGGGCTGTAGCAATTTCGTTGAGTTACACAGAACTCTGTAGCAATTTGGAGAACTAAACTTCTGTTGATTACAGGCTAGATGACTGGGCAATAGTTGAGGGATCTACTCAGAGCTTGAAGTTTTCAAATATAGGCTCTTTATCACTGAAACTGCTACTGTTGTACAAAGAATATCGTCAGAATTTAGAGGAGATGTAGATTTCTTACCTCAAGACCATTAATCTTTGTATACTGGATCACTTTGCATCTATTTGTTTGGCATTCCTATGCATCAGTGCATTAAAGAACCATCTTTATATATTTCCAAGAAGTGGATAGCTATTAAGAGACCACTTTGCATCAGTGTGCATGAGTACCCAAGATTTCCTCCTAAGCATATTGAAGCGCTCAAGCAGCCCCACTTTGTTAAATCAATAGAGGCACTGTCCATGAAAAGAAGCAGTTAAAGGCATTGCACTGCTTGCACACTATGTGCATCATTGAGAGAAGCAAAGGCACATCTGACCTTCAAACTCTTTTGTTTAAGATTCTTGGTTTAACATCCTAAGGTCAGACTCTCTCTGTTACGCAGATCTTCCTCTCTTAAGTAACGCTAAACCGTTTTTCTGGTTAAAATGTCGGACAAGTTGTATTACCTGCTACTTGAGGGAAAAAAATCTTGCTCATTTTTCAAAAGCATCTTAGGGCTCAGCCTCTCCCACATATCACTGATTTCTTGATGCTTTTCCAATTTCAGCAAGCTCTGACTTCCTCACTCGCTACGTCTCTTACTAGCCATAGGTCTTCATTAGAGGAAGCTAAAGTTTGATACAAAGATCAGGTTGTAATGATAACAAATAATATATTATCACTTAAGCTTTCTCCATATCAGAGTTTTGGATTTATCATCAAGAAATAACTTATTATTTCATTATTTGTGTTGTGTTCCTTAATGGTCCTCTTCATAGATTTGGAAACCACAGGGCTAGGTGTTCTTGTATATTATTGCTTGTCTTTTCAGTATCATCACTCTGAATCAAAATCAGAGTAGTAAGCTACCTGTTTTACCTGGAGCAGTACTAATATTGCAACCCTTTAGAAAGCAAATTATTAAATTACTATCAACTATCAACTATTAAATTACTATCAGTTTTTATAGAGTATCAACCTTCTATTTTGTAATTGTGTGCAATGCCTATCAAACTTTTAAAATTACAAATAGACAGCATAAACATTTATAGTACATTATTAGAATATTTTCAAATGCATTTTAAATATGATAAAGCATTTTATATGCATGATAAATTCTGAGATTCGTCAGAGTCTCAGAGTAAAAGGTGATAAATTAGGCTACAGAACTGCTGTAAAGTAGGTTATCAGTAATAGAGACAAAGAGTATGGAAAGCACATTTTGTTAAGCAGAAGAAGCAGGCCCATAGGTGTGGTGAAAGGAAAGACAGGAGAAAGGAAGCTGTGGGAGGAAAATGGTATAGAAAAGCTGAATGATTTACCTGGATTTTATGACAGCTATTTAGATTTTAACAGGTTACTTATGGTAGCCCAGAATGGAATCTGTGTCTTTTATGAGAAGTAGCAACACATTCCAGTTTCAGCATGCTAAACAATTCCCACCTTCAGATTTAGATGGGTACATATGTTAATTCATAACCATTTAAGTACACAGCAGTAATGAGGTTCCTGCTAGGTTAATTTGTGTCATATTCAGTGTAAACACTTGATATCTGCTGGTAATCATTGTATAAAAGTCTGAACAACAGCATGCTATTTCTCAGGAAGGTTCTTTAATTATCTAGGGAAAAGATGATCATTAACACCTTATTTGGTGTTTCCTTGAAGTAAGCAGAACATATTCCTAAAAAGGAAGAAAATAAAAACAGTTCAGGAACATGTCTGTTGCAATATCATTAAAAATGAGCCAGAAAGAGTCTTTAATAGCATGGTGTGAGCTGTCTGAGACAGCTGGCTGTGCATCTAGATTGCATTCACATTGCTTATTACCCTGATTGTATCATATGGTAAGAGATAATGCAGAAAATATCTGAGTCACTTTTTTAGATCACTTTCTAAAAAGAAGTGTGCAAAGATGGCTTTCCAATAGATGTAAATCTTATCTCCTAAATCTGGATGAAAGCACTCTGTGAAAATGTATTTGCCATTTAAATGGTTGCATATGCTTTCTGCATTTGTAGTGGATTGATGATACTCTCTTCAGACTTGAGTTTTCCCCATTGAACTCGATGAACATTTTCCTATTGATTTTAACTGGAAAATACTAGACTTTCTAGCATGACTGCCCCTGTGGAAGATATGACTGAAAACAATTAAATATTGTAAATTAAATTAAAAGGTTGTGTTGAGAATATTGGGAGTTTTTACCTCAACAGACACACAGTGCTTTAAACTGGAAACCACACAAAATGCATTTGAGAGACTATTTCAGTGATGTTCAGTTGATATTTTATTGTAAGATACTACTGTTTACAACAAATTGTTATTGTCTGTGAAGCAGCAGCTAGTGAAAGACTCGGTGATTCTAACTGGCATTCTCCACTTAGTTTAAGGTAGCAAACCTGAACACAATTGTATTTTGCTATTTGTAGAGAATAACATAAAAAATCTTTTGTAATGCTTAAATATCTTTAAATACCTGCACTTGAAGCCTTTAGTATTAAATTTGCTTTTGAAGAATGGGAATGTCATTCCTTGATAGAAGGGCTTTCCCAAAATGTCTCAGAGCTCCATTTGTATTTAGTCATGCAGAAGTGATGAAACTGTCATCCAGTCCCAGAGCAGAAAGTGAAAATTTACAAAGGAGGTGAGAGGTAGGAAATTATTTGCTAAGAAGAAAAGAAACATGACTCCATAGTGGTAGAATGGAGGGTACATAGGCAAGGGGAGAATTGGAAGACGAGAATTTTTAAACTATATTAGTTAAAGAACAGTGATTTAATTCCGTGATCTTCCCAGCACTTAATCACAAGTTGTAAATGATGTTATAAAGGTAGTGATAGTGCATTGACAGATACAGGTCCATCTCAAAAGTTGGTAAAATGATCATAATGATCACTTATGGACCAGGGCTTGGTGGTATCCAGGGGACATATGGACCTTTTTGGTGATTACTTTCTCCGTATAGAAAAAACAAGAAATAATGGAGGATGCCAAAATGCCATCATCCTCACCATCTGAAAGAGGAGAAGATAAAATCAGACTGCAGAAGCTACTGTGTAATGTTCTTGTTGATGGTTTCTGGCAAAATCTTGGCCAGATTTCTCTTTGATTGCTTTCCATGCTATATCACCTATTGTGTTCTGCCTGATGCACTTGCTGTGACTTCAGAACCAGTGATGTGCATCTGAAGTGTGATTGGGTATCTTGTCAGCAGCCAAAAAAAAATGTAGGCAGCATGCTGACAAAAGCACCTAACACTGTGGGTAGACCTAGCTAAGAGCATGAAAATTTTATGGCCCAAAGGACTTTATTGACGTCTTGTACTTGTTCCTTGCAACTGTGTTGCTTGCTGGGGCGTATGCATCAAGGCTGGAAGGCACTTACAAGCCAGTGTAGCTTGTTGTATGAAAGAATGAGTATGTTGTTTAGGAGGATAGAGGGACAGACACTTGTGAAATTGGTATCAGCAGCTGGAAGACTGACAGTAGAGTTCTGCAAATCATTTGGAAAAGGAGTGGCTAAATTTCAGAAGCGAAGTGAAGCTAATATTTGGCTGAGTTGAAAGTATCAAGTGGAGCTGGCAGTAATTCCAGTCTCTTCCCACTACCTGCATAACTAGTGGAGAGACTTCTCTCTTTGAACTCTTTTAGCATGAAGGATGATGCTATCAGCATAATTTTCTTAGATTATGAAAGACAATGCGAGTGTGACAAAAAATCGTGCATGTCATTTAAAGAATGATTGAATGACATTCAGGGAATATGGCGAGTGACTAGTATGGAAAGCAAAAAGCATAGAAGTCCTACAAAGCATCCATTAGTCTATGTAAGTGGTTTCTTCTAATATAGGACTTCAGTGGAGAAACTCATGGGAGCAAGGAATGAAGAATATTTCCAGAGAAACAATGCAAATCTAGAGAGTAGAAAGGTGCATAAAGAATACATAATATAGCACAATAGAATTAGATGTATAGTTGCAGATAATGGGAAAAAAAACCCCAATGACTGCATTTAGAGTCTATTATTCTCAGAAGGATAAAGAAACATGCATGCCTTTCTAGTTTGCTGCAGTTGTTCGTCCCTGCTGAAGATGTGTGTTGCCTAACATATTTGTTTGAGAATACCCTGCTGGTGATCAATGCTTTGTAAGTGCTCCATAATGACATTGCAGGAGTAGTAGTCACAGACTATGGGCAGTGTCCCATCAATATTCCAGTCGTGAGTACTGTTGTAAATGACTAGTAGCTTTGCACCTGGTAGTCTAGTTGAGCTAGCCTAGAATATCTTTTGAGCAGCCTACTAAACATTAGAAACAGTTGCTACCTGACCTTAGGTGCCTGTGACGTAAAAAGCGACGCCTTATTAATGAAACATAGAATGAAACAGGGAACAAAGCTTACAAAAAGGTAGTTGTGAAACTGAAGCCTCCTCCTTCATGGTTTTAGGGGAAATTGTTCAGCTTGATTCCTGATTACACAATATTCTTGTCTTGTTTACATAATATTCTTTCAAGATTAACCTGGGGAATAGTGGGAATATTGATTTGAATTGTATTGAACTCATGTCAGGTTGGTGTAAGATATGTATGTTTAAATAGTTTCCAAAAATTCCTAAATAATTAAGCCTTCAAGTCCACCTCACAGTCTATTTAAATCTATCTATCTTATTTAAATATATTTCTCATTCTTTGGGCAATGTAATTAAAGTGAGGATGGATACAGAATATATCATAATTTTGTAGATTATCTTAATTCTAATGATGCAATAATTTTTAGTAGATGATATTGTATGACTTGACATAGAAATAAATGTTTAAAAACAGAATTACACAAAGCTTTTCTCATTGTATATTTCATACTGAAACCACAAAAATTTTCTGAGCTCATTTGAGTTACAATGCAATACTTTTCTGGGCTTGTTTTAAACGAGCATACAAGCAAAGAGGAATTGGAAGTATATGAATATTTCAAACAGTACTTGAAAACATGGCTTTACCTCAAAATCAAGATTATATTTGACTGAAGATTCAGGTTGGTCTTTTCTTATGTTATTTGAGCCAGCTTGCCTATCTTTAACAGCATAATCTTACATAGCAGCCGGAGGAGATGGGTACTTGCATATTCATTTCAATTTCAAATGTAAAGCTAGATTTTTGTACTGAGGTATGTATATGCTGTTCCACAAAAGTATCCATAATCTAAAGGAGGAGTGTTTGCTGTGAACTTTTCATTCTGTACCATCTGTCACTGCCTACTTTCCTATTGCAGAAGATACAATAAACCTGATTTAGAAAAACTAAACATAAGAAACCTCATGAAGTTCAACAAGGGCAAGTGTAGGGTATTGCACTTGGGGAGGAATAACCCCATGCACCAGTACAGATTAGAGGCTGACCTGCTGGGAAGCAGCTCAGTGGAAAGGGACCTGGGTGCCCTGGTGGACAACAGGATGGCCATGAGCCAGCAATGTGCCCTTGTGGCCAAGAAGGCCAATGGCATCCTGGGGTGCATCAAGAGGTGTGTGGCAAGCAGGTCGCGGGAGGTTATCCTCCCCCTCCACACTGCCCTGGTGAGGCCGCACCTGTGTCCAGTTCTGGGCTCCCTGGTTCAAGAAGGACAGGGAACTGCTGGAGAGGGTACAGCAGAGGGCTACAAAGATGACTAGGGGGCTGGAACATCTTTCTGATGAGGAAAGGCTGAGGGACTTGGGTCTTTTGAGTCTGGAGAAGAGAAGGCTGAGGGGGGATCTCATCAATGCTTATAAATACTTAAAGGAAGGGTGCCGGCAGGATGGCACCAGTCTTTTTGCAGTGGTGCCCAGTGATAGGACGAGAGGTAATGGGCACAAATTTGAATGTAGGAAGTTCCATCTGAACATGAGGCGGAACTTCCTTACTTTGAGGGTGGCAGAGCCCTGAAACAGGCTGCCCAGAGAAGTGGTGGAGTCTCCGACCCGGGAGACATTCAAAACCTGCCTGGACGCCGTCCTGTGCAACCTGCACGAGACGAACTTGCTCTGGCAGGGAGGTTGGACTAGATGATCTCCAGAGGTCCCTTCCAACCCCTGTGATTCTGTGATTCTGTGAAACCTCTTTTGCCCTACACAGATTTCCTACCAGATCTCTTAGACTCCTCCATCACCTCTTCACCTTAATAGTGCCTGCCAGTAGTTTTCACTGAAATCACAACTAGCGATCAAGCAAATTTAACCATACTTCCAAGAGTTTCCCTTCTAACCTCGTGGCACTGTGGTTTTGGCAAAAGAACTCAACCCCTTCCTTCGTATCATCTTGTACAACAAAGTAAGTATAAAAACCAGATAAATAATCTTTATTGACCTTGGTAGGGTAGGGTAAGATGCATGATTTTAAGTGCTATTGTTCTAGCTGTTTTATACCCTCATTTTTTAAAACCAGCTCTGAATTATGCAACCACCATAAAAATGTAATGGGACACCAAGTAAACATAGCCATTCTGGCTCCTGGGACATTCAGATGGTTTCTAGTCGATAAACAAGCTTTACTGAAAAACAAACAAGCCAACCAACAAAGAAACCCTACTTGGGAATTCAGTTCTGGTCTCACAATACTCTGTTTTCCAAAAGGCCCTGCACTCAACGTGGAGTTCAGTGTAGGATCAGGCCTTACACCCACAACAGGACAAGGCAACAAATTCACATGTTGCCCACAGAAATGTCAGGGTTTCCTCCTTCCTCTGACAGAAATGGAGCTGTAAGGCTGCTGGGGCAGCACAGCCAGGTAACCTGTCATCTGTGGGGCATGCTGAGCCCCTGCATGAGCTCATGACGTGCAAGGACAATGCACGCAGTTGTATGATGTTTTACATAGATGTCTTATTAAATCTGGTTAGTTTCTTAGGCTGGGGAAAAGTTCTTGCTCTGGAGACTTCTACAGTGTTTGCATGGTGAGTAATTTGCAATACACAACTAGATCCCACACCGCACAGCTGGCTTCATTATTTGGGAAGGACAACTCCTCAGTGTTTCTTACAGTGTTAACAGATATCTAAATCTCACACATCAGTACAGCATAATGATGGGATTTGTGCCTAGTTCTAATATATAGAAAGAATCTGACCTTTCAAAGCTCTGAGCGCATCCTCCAGCAACAGTGTCTGGGGATTTGACATCTTGTAAGATCCCACTGAAAGCAAAAAATTCTAATTTGATCTGATGGAAAGTGTTGTTTACAGGTATGTCCTTGCCATGTCCCAAATCAGTTTTCTCATTGTGTAACTACAGAAATAGGGAGAAGTGAGAGAAAATTCTAAACCTGCTATTTCCAAGGATTGACAGTCAGTATTTAAAATTAATTTGAGAAATGTCAGGCACGGTGGGAATAAAACAATAAGTTTCTCCCTCTCCCTTTCATGTTACCATTTGAAAGTTAAGCTGTCAAAAATAAAATGAAGAAACCTCTTAGCTGTTTAATGACAAGCTAGCTTTTTTGGACATAAATATTTTTTAGTTGTTGTTCTGAATTAAAAATATTTTTTCCACACAAATTGATTACTGGTTAGAAAATAAACAGAAGTTATAGGTTTCCACACCCAAAATATTTTTTTCTCTCTGAAAAAAATAAATTACATCTCTGGAAATTCCAATTGTCTTGTATATATTCCTTACAAGTTCAGAAAAGAAGCAACTTCCAATTAAATAACAACACTGAACATTAACTATATGCCTGAAATTAATCTTTTAAGTTTTTGGTTTGTTTTTGTTGTTGTTTTGGTTTGGGGGTGGGTTTTTATTTTGGTATTAATAGTGATACATGTCTTGCAGGAAAAGAAAAGAAATGTAGAAAAAACCCCATGTTTTTATGATGGTACACCGGGAGCCTGGAATGCTGATTACCCTGTCCGTTAGCCAGCACCTACTGAAAGCCCTGCCAGTATGTCCTAAACAAGAGTAACGCCTGGATGAGGGTCTCTCATTATTTCAGCATCTCAGCCAAAAACTTAAGGCAATTTCTACAGAAAATGCAGGTTGCATTTTTTGCCTCTCAGATCCAGTTGTGCATGTGTGTTAAGTTGTGTTGAATCTAGAGTGCCAGCCTTTCTGTGCTGCCTTTCAAAAACTCGTTTATAGACTCGCCTCAGAGCACAGCTATATACCACCAGGCTGTCAGTACCTGAGATTGCTGCAGTAAAGTTTAGAGAGTAGTAGTCTTTCTTTTTCAAGGAAAAAAAAGGCGGGTGAGTGTTAATTAAGTGTCAGAAAAGGAAGAATAACGTCAGCCACACTTGCGCATTCTTTGGTCTACAATGTCTATAACTTCTGTATTTCCATCATTACATTCTGTCTTACCGATCATCTTTGTTGCAGCTTTTTCTGTGGGGTTAGTGAGGTGTTGTGCTAGGTGCTGAACGTACACATCGTGGGAAAACACTCTTGTGCTATGGGAATGCCAAAAGTCATGGCAATGCCTAAAGAACCTCCTGAATTAGGAGCGTAGGACGAACATTTGTAGATATGTGTACACAGAATAGTAGTGAAGCATTCATATGCTTTCTGAGCATTTATAGATATGTGTGCATAAAATGGTCCTTAAGAATTCTGATGGTTTTGAAACATCAAGGAGAAAGGATCATCTCTGTGAAACTAAGGCTTTCAGCACTAGCATTTGACACCTAGTATTGGCAGGGGAAAAAAATAATCGATGACCTAATTGGAAACTATATTATAACAAATTTTATTCAAAATATTCTTCAAAGCATATCCTTAAAATTAAATTCTAGAAATATAAGCATTTGAAATGAACAGTTATTTTTACACAGATCTAGCAGACACATCCAAAGAACGGTAATAAAATTGTTAATTGAGCTTAAAGGTTGAAAGTTTCTTCTATTGATGTGGGGTTTTTCCTATTTTCATTTCAGACATTAACTGATTTATGTTATATTTGTGAAAATGATATTCATCGTACACATCTCACAGGAATGAATTAGAATAGTGTAACCTCTCCAGACATACTGAATATTCTTGAGATGCGAAAGCTCATAATACAGAGAATTACCTATTTAAAATCTCAAAATAGACCAACGCATTCAGCTGAGTGTTTAACTTAGGTAACACAAATAGGCAGTGTATAAACATATTAATAATAGCTCTACATATATATGCAGTGTCACTCAACAGTTGTCAATACTTATTTTAAATGTTGGTTTTGCATCAAAATCTCTAAAAATGTGGATGAATACTAAATATGCCAGTCCCACCCCCAGTTTAAGTCATCCCCAAACTATTTATGAATCTGTGATGAATTTGTAGGAAGGCATCAAATGGAAATAATGGAAATAGGTGAGAAATGTGGGATGTGGGAGGTGTGAGATAGCCATGAGATTTAAAGCCATGTCTCCCGTAGGAGAGATCAGTGCACATATTTTGCAGAGTATGTTAGCTGCTAAAATAGTAGGTAAAAGGGAATCTCCTCTGCTGAGTATTTTCTTTTTTCTTTTCTTTTTTTTTTTTCTTTCTTCTTTTTGTTAGTTTTTAGTGTGCCTCAAAATACATTCTTTAAGAAATAATTCTAATGTGATCTGATGGAAATTCTAACAGAATTTTTTTCTTTTTGTTTTTGGATTGGCAGACATAAAAAAATATATGTTTGTATAGCAAGCATGCTGCTTTTAAACAATTTTTTTATATAGCTGTGCTCCTTCAGAAGCAAACAGGGGATGGAAACAGACTGTGATTGATTTCATAAGTGCCAAGTGCTCAAGAATAAAGCTTGTAACATTGACTCTTTTGTAGGTGTACAGAACACAGAAAAACCCTTACTACACGTTGCCCCATTTTTGTCAGACTGAAGATTGCCATGGCCACAGCATATGAGTGCTTCACAACCGCTAATTAATTTCTTTTCACAGGACTCTTGAGATAGCACAATTCCTTGTCCTCATTTTCTAGAAATGGAACTGAAATACAGAGGAATTAGGTGCTTTGTTCAAGGTCACAGAGGAAGCTGGGACAGAACTTGGAACAGAGCCTAGCTCAAAAATTGTGCCTTAACTAATAAATCACTTCCCTCCCCCTGAGGTATCTGTGCGAAGGTAGTCACAACACAGTTCTTGGTGAATCAAAACTCCTCCACAAGTAGCGGGCAAACCTTGAAAAATTTCATTTCAGTAGGAATATTGGTATTTCCTAAATACGTGAGATACTTTAGAAATGTTCTGTAAAAGTATTTTGAAATTTCTACCTGAAGTAAATGAAGAAGGCCAGTTGGGATTTGTTTGTTTGTTTATTTATTTATTTATTTATTTATTTTAGGATTTTGCATACACAGCTATATTGTTGCTATCATTTTGATCATCAGTTTTCTTTGGTCAAAGATTTAGCCTCAATCCTGTTTTTTTTTCTGAACCAATTCTACTATCTTGCTTCAAAGAGATGCCATCCAAAAGCAAAATTTACAGGCAGACTTGTGGTTGGTCTTTTGAAAGCCAAAAGGATTCAAAGTATATTACTGTAGGAAAATAAAAATTTTCTCTAAAATTTTTCTAAAAATTTTTCTCTAAAATTAGTAGTGTTTCATACAGTAACCAGATTTCAACAGTTTTATACTGAAGTGAAAGAGAACAGAATCTTGCAATGGTATTATATTGCTTTTCAACAGTGTGTAGCTCATGAAGCAATTTCATTGTCAGGGAATGCATGCATGCATTCAGACTGAAGCTGAGGGTTCATTTGTAGTGGATGAAGGACTGCTATGTTATATTAAAGCAATAATCTGTTTCCTAAACAGATAATCTGAGATTCGAGATTGAAAAATTAATTTTGGTAAAGACAGAACACTCTTTCCCAGCTCCTGCTTTCATTTCAAAATCAGGTAAGATTAAATGAAAGAAAATATTTTAATGTTGTAACATGTAGTAACAGATGCACTGTAAAGCTAGTAGTCTGGTTGGGATAACTTCTTGTGGGCTACCTACATAGCAACATGGCAAGTGATTTTTTTGCCTTGCTCATTCAGTTCTTAACATCTCCTGAAACTACTGCCATCGTGGTTTTAGACCTTTGCTACCATCCAACTTGCTTATCATCCTTGCTACCAAGGGACTAAAAGTTGCCTATACTGTTACCAGTCCTTCGAACCTGTAAATCCCTGGGTCTGCATGATAATTTTTACTCGAATCACTCTGTTACTGTGTGTTTATCTAACATCTCTCAAAAAAAAAAAATACTGACTGGCTTGTGACATTACAGATACCGTGTGTCTCCCCCAAGGTCTTGTGAAAAGTGAAACAACCTTTGAAAAATCCATTCGTGCTGGAGCTTTGATTGGTATGAGAAGAGGAAGTAAAACTTTATGTTTTTAACCAATAAGCCCTCATAGCTATATTTTCTAACAACTAGTTACCTTGACTTTATTAGATACACTTTTTTGTCCTATGTAACATACTTGGCCCCCAATCCCTTCATAGCCTGTTACTTTTCCTATTGATCAGGAGCTTCTCTGCAGTGGTTTGTACAGTAAATGCTGTGTGCTGGAGTCATCTCTGTATTTTGTAGTAGATTGAAAGAGACAGGGCAGCCGCTGCGGGTCAGATCTGATGGGAGATCTGAGTCGTCATAATACGCCGGTTTCTCAGTAACTTACAGCGATGAAGTTCAGAGGCAGCCAGCTCTGGCGGCTGCTGAGCAGGCTAAATATTGATTGGAAGGGAAAAATGAAGGGAGACGGTGACCTTCTATTCAGAGTTTGACAAAAGTGTGGCCAGGACGATGTTCTTGCTAATGCAGCGCCTTCCTAGTTACCCTGCACAACAGCGGGAGGCAGCCGCGCTTCCTTCCTGCCTCAGAGCCGCCGCTCCTGACTTCTGACATCGTCATTAACTTTGTTAGCCTTGCTCCTCCCTTGGTGGTTCCTAAAAGGAAAGAAAGAGGGATTCTTCTCAATCCGAGCCTCATCAAAGTCATGAGAGTCATTTTCGAGTACAGTACATTTTTTTATCTGTAAGTTACCTGAAAAAAAGAATAGTCGAACCGAAACTCCCTCAAGCCTACCTGTATTTTCAGCAATTAATGGGGGAAGTATTTACTGTTCAAAAGGCTTTTGCTGTTTGGATTTCCTCCAGTTCAGAATCAGCTCTATCAAATTGGCCGATGCAATTTATTATCTCCTCAGGGACATTCAGCTGTCCCAGCTAACCTTTCTCAGAATAGATCCAGCTGTGTCCTTCTGTACAAAATCTTTCCACTCCCCTAAAAATGCAGTCATTGTAAGGATGTCCTCGACAGAACTATTAAAGATACCCTTAGGCCCAGCTCTGCATTAATGACCTATAAGCTCATGACTTCCATTTCTGCTGTATATATTTTGATGTGAGGGTTAAGAAGGATAGCACAGGTTCAAGCACACCAGCAAGATCCCCAGGGAAACAAAACTGCAATTATTCTGTAAATGGCAATTCAGAATTAATGGTCCAGGAAAATGACTTTGTAGAGAACTTCAGCTCCCATGATTTTATTTGGAATTGACAGCGCTTGGAAGACAGTCCATTACATGACAACAATGCCTTGCATTTTTCTGAGCATATTTAATCTATAGATCTTCAAACATTTCTATGTCTTCTCTCAATTTTGTAAGTGCTGGCAGTGAGAAATCTGGAAATGAGACAATGAGTGGAATCTACTTGCTTGAAGTGATGTGCTCAGCTGGTGGCTCACTAGATGAAATGGAGACAGTTCCTTAGTGTAGTATCAGTTAACACTGACAGGTACCTCAATGATCCAGGCATTGTGTCTTGACAAACAATGGAGGAAAATTAAATGGATTCACATTGAGGCTTGTTATGCATTATTGTCTGCTCAGAGAAAAAAATATACATGCACATAACTATATATTTACAATAAAGTCACTATGAGTAAATTATGGCAGGTCTTTGCAAAGTGATTTAAATGAGTGATTACTTAAAAAAATGTATTTCAGTCCAATCTTATACCTAAATTTCATTTTTAGCATCACCAGGTTTACACACTATATGGGCTCAGCCACTTCCTACCATAAAAAAGGAAATAAAAAAGGGTATTTAGAAGGTAAGTGGGGTTCACAATGGGAGAATGCATACTGACTTTGGGAATCAGCTCAGTGAAGTGGAGATAATTGTCTTGATTTCTTTTTTTTGCTCTGTTTCCTAAAGCCTGTGTAATCATGCTATTTGCCTGGATGCTCTTCCTTCCACTCTTCAGTAACTTTTGAACCCATTGGCCAGTTTCTGCCACCTGTGCCAAGAAGACCTCTCAAAGGTTTGAAATTCCCATGAGGTTTCTGAGCAGTGATTCCTACACAGAGGAGGAAGACTATGGGAATGGCTGACATTCACACTCAGCACTTGCCTGGTGCTTGCCCACACATACTGCCTTGGCAGCCGGTTCATGGGTGCCACTCGCCACCCTCTGCGGCTCCTCATCACAGTGCTGGGTAGGGAGCCTGGGACTGCAAAGAAATGGGAGGAATGTGGCCTGCAGAAAGTGGTACAAAACACCAGGGCAGGTTTCTGAATTAGTGCAATGAGGAAGTGTAGACATGCAGGAAGCACACTTGTATGAAATTTAGTGTCTTTATTTTGGCTGGTCAAAGAACAATTTATTTAAATTAAATATAGAATTAAAGCTCTCCAGTCGAGATACAGAGAATATCTTGCCACAGAAGCAACTATCAAGGAGTCAAAAAGTGTGTTCATGCCACCTGATTTAAAATCTTAAACTAGGAAGTTAGTCTCTCAGTCCACTCTCACAGATTTTCTCTCTTCCTATAGACAATACAGGGAGGTTAGGTGACGTTCTACCTGAACTGGGCTACTATATTTAGGTGGCTCTTCCTCAGATTTGCTTCTTGGTACTTCTGCTTTTCCCTACCCAGGAAACACTAGTTCAGCACACCAACAAAAGAAAAGAGAGGACTTCTGTGTTGCTGCATGAGTTTTCTCATAATGAAGATCTATGATGCCAGTGAGGTAGATATTAATACATGTTGACAGAAGCCAATGTTTTCAAGTAGTACATTTTTCTTTAAATCGTGTAGAGGTTCTGTATGGAAATACATACAAGAGAAGAAATAGCTTCATTGAAAGAATATATTAGAAAACAAGACAGGAGGGGAAATTGATTTACACAAGGCACAAAAATGGTCTTACCTAATAGAAAAATGAATGTAATATTTAATGTAATTTTGCACGTTGCATGAGGGTATCCACATTTATATGAACAACCTCAAGATAAACAAGGGGAAAAAGCCTGCCTTAAATTATTTATTTTTCTGCTTGCAAAGTCAATGAAACTCTTAGATCCAACAGAATGCTGCGTAATTTTTAAAAATGGGGAAGAAAAGAGAAGAAGGATTCTTAATTGTACTGCTGGAGCGGAGGGTGGATTTTCTGATGACAGAAGATGGAGTTAGCGCTTTGGACTGTTTAACAACACAATCAGCTGAGCAGTGTGGCTCACAATGATTAATCTATTTCAGGTATGTTTTATCACTCAGTGAAGCTACGGCCTAAATTAGGCTTGCTACTTATCAGGCTTTTACTCAGAAGCTCATGTCGGGTTGTTTTATGGTCATGATTTTAATGCTGCCTTGATGACTATATTTGTTGAATGAAGATTTAGGCTCTTTTGCTTGTTTTTAAAGAACTGAAAAGCAAACACCGGTGTTAAAGTGCTCAAAATCTGCTGCTGTTGTGTCTTTATTCTTTTTTGGGAGGAGAGTATTTTTCTTACTTGAGTGTTCATTTTTCAGGGAGTTCATTTTTGGTGTTCTCCATAGTTTTATGAGGCACTGTAGGTAGCTGTGTTACCAGAGAAGACGGAAAGGCTCATGTTAGAGCAGTTTATCCTCTTTACTGTTCAACTCTGAGGTAGGCAATTGGAGATTGGCCTATTCCAACGACAATTTTACCAAAACACCATCAATAAATGGTTAGAAATATTTCCATGATGGGGGGTAGATGTCTTTCTGAATGGTAAATTGCTTTGCTAAATCTCTGCATTAATGTTGGTAGCTACATAGACCGATGGGTAAAATTTCGTCTTTAGAGCTTATAAATTTGGGTTGGATTTAAAAATCAATTTCAGCTTAGAGAAAGAGCAAAAATGGTATCAAAGAGACAATATAGTAACCTCTTATAGGTCTCTGTGTTGGTCTGTGGTCTTCATGAATTTATCATTTTGATGATTTGGTCTTAAAAATATCTTTACTTTTACCAGAATATATAATGAAAAGCTCTCAGCGGAGTGAGCTTAGAAGCTGAGGTCCCTAAAGCAGCTCCGGGCTTTCTGTTCTGTTTGCTTAACAGTTGGCCTAATAGGTGACCTTAGTGATTATGGAGATGGGATCTTGCTCCAAACTAGGATTTCTGTGTGCTTTACAAAACAAATCATTAATATTAAGGGGTGCTAACACCACAGACCACATTTATGTAAGTGTAAACAAGCTGCATACACACTTACATCTGTTGTCTGATCTGGACAGCTATTCCTATGAATTAGCTCAGTATCCTGTGGGGGCATTACTCATAAATACCTAGATACACAGACATGATTTGGGTGAAGAAAAAGAGAACACTTAAAACGTGTGGTGTGATATAATACTTGGAAATCTCATTCTGGTAGCATTTAAAAAGCGATAAATAAGAATATAAAACCCCCCAGTAAAATAAAAATTAAAAGAAAACCCTTCTCTTACAATAGTTCCTTTGATGATAATGTTAGCATTCACACACCAGCTAAGTTTGGGCAAAGGTTTATCTAACTGTGTTTTAGGCTGTGAAGCATCCATGATATTCACATTAAAGAGTAAGCAATTTTGGTTCTGGAGTACCCAACGCACTCACAGACACACACAAACACAGACACAAACACAGACACACACACACAAAATGCAAGTCATTAAAGTGGGATGATATTGGACGAGTTTTCCTGCAGAGACATAATTAACAGATCATGGTTACCTTACTTCTAAGTTTGAATTTTCCAGTCCAAAGTTTTAATTTCTTTACCATTTCAGCTTTGCTTTGAATTTCCTGACTTTCTGTGTTTTTCTGCTCGTTTTTTTTCTAATGTTTTATTAGATGCTTAATCTTTTTTCAGAAATAATATAGTTTGAAAGCATTGTGGGCCTCATCTTCAGTGACGTTGAGTGGTCACAATTCTGTGTGTTGTCGGTAAGGTCTCCAAGGCCTCAGTAGCTCTTACGTTAAGTGGTTCATAGGTTCTGACTAACTTTTAAGAGCACGTAAGCTCCTAGGCATATGTAGCTGAGTACTTGTACATGAAGAAAAGCTTAGACTTTATTTCACTACAGTTACAATGTATAGAAAGGTCAAAGATGCATAACTCTAAAAGCTCAAAATATACTTAAAGAAAAATCCCTTTAGCAATGAGGTAAAAAGGTAGAAGGGCTGCTTTGCAAGAAATTCCTTAATCTGGGTTGTATACAGAAAATGTACAGAGAGCAGAGCATTACTGAGAAGGTGGGCTGCAGCATTGCAGAAATTCCTAACAATGCTGCCCTCTATTTGGTAATCTTATGAGATGGCTTTATCTGGACAGAATTTCAAGAGTACTTTAGTTATAACTATGGGACCTCTGTTACCCGAAAGCAGCTCAGACCAGGAAGGCACAAAGAGTGGAATCATCTCACCTAATTTTAGGATCCCAGAAAATCTGTGGTCAGTTGCATAGGAGCTAGCACCTGTGCCCCGTGGTGCCTGGAGACACTTGCACTATAGATTCTGATAAATCCCACACAAAGTGCAGTTACCATTATTTCTTCTTTCCAGAAGCTACAAATTATGTACCATTTGTCTTAAAAAATGCAGAAACAGCAAGTTTATCTTTCTAAAATAAACTTCTGTACGATAGAAAAGAAGATGAAAGACTTGAATATGGATCCCATCCTTTTGTTCAATAATGAACAAATCCTCTAAATAACATTGAAAGGAAAGCGGAAATTTTGTGGTGGTGAATACAGTTTGAAATAAAAAATAATGCAAGGCTATATAAAAAGTTTAAATTTAACTTAACATTAGACATTTTGAAACTATCTTTGAATATAGTATTGTAAAATGTAGACCATGTGTACACTTGCTCATTGTTTCTTTAAAGATAATGCTATTTCAAATCCTAACTTTTGAAGACGGCATTTTTAGTCTATAAAAACCCTTGAGAATATCACATCTGATTTCTGGAATGATTACATGCAAATATATATTTTTATAATAAAAATATTTTTATGATCTAGGAAAAAATTCTGACCTCTAAAGTCCTAAACCACGAACTCATAACTTAAATAAGACCTAAAAAAAGTAATAGACTTTCAAGATCTAAAGTACTTTTGATCATAATTGCATTGTGCTGGAAATTATTGTCAGGGCAATGGAATCCTGAAGTGACAACCACTCCATTCACTGTCTAGGCAACAATTATCTATGTCCTCCAACAATGAAACTCAGAAATTTCATATTTTATATAGAAGTCACAGTAAATATGTCATTCCTCACATGGATGAAATACGGAAGGATCATTGAGAATATGTTCATTTTCATAGTAGCATACTGAGTATAAGTGTTTATAAAATAATTATCATTTGATGAGAAAATGATGATGAGGCTAAATGCATACATAGGGAATACATATGAAAACAGCTTTTCCTAGTTTCTATCATAGAAAATGTCGTTCTTGTTGAATTCTAGAGTAATATCTGTTTATCTTTCCAACAACATCTGTATTAACTTTGCTTTCAGACGCACACTCACTGCTTTGTTAACCTACTTCTCTTCTTGGATGGAATGCAGTTCCCACAAGGATTTTAAGCTTTGGTTTTAGAAATTTAAGGCAATTTCTGCCTGTAAGTTCCTTTGTTCTTTTAGTTCTGCCAAGTAACTTTCTTTTTCCCATTTCCCTTTTGAAATCAAACATACTGATTACTGATTTGTTTTAATTTATTATTTAATTTAAATAATTTAACATGGGAATTAAGTCATGATCACTTGAACCAGATTTATTTTCTGTCGCGAGATCTTTAAAAAAGCCCTTGTTACTTAGGAAAGCTAAGGTCTGTCACAGATGGTGGACTGAACTGAATGGGTGAAGCTATCATCACCTTTCATTGTATCCCCTGCCTCAGGCATTTTGCCTACCTGCCTGGACAGAGTCCTTTATTCCATTTTTGATCTACCTCCTGATCCAACATGATTTTCAATATGCATCAGAAGTCCCTGTGTGTGAAGACACAATCAGCCATCAGTTTCTAATATATCTTAAAAATCTGCCAGAGCCTTTGCTTTCAAATGGTATAACTTCATGAAATCTGCTGGATATTTCATCCAGGAATAACTGGGCTGGACACAGCACTTAGCTGCAAATGTTTGAAGATGTGATTCCAGTTTCTGGGTGTTTCTGTCAACTTATGGTTATGACACTCTCAGTAAAACTGAGAGAGAAGGATAGTGTTGAATAGGTGAATAGGTATATCAATAGGCATATCAATAATAATAGCACTTTCATTAGAAAATGAACTAATGTAAAAGGTGGGCAGCGTTGGCTCTTCTAGCTTTATTTTTGGCCATAAGTGGCTGTGGCTGCTGCACTTCCTGTGGAGTTCAGTGGTTCAGGGAGCTGGTGGAACTGAACCCCTTTTAATCTTCCTCTGGTCACGGTACGGCACACACAGAAATTTTATGGGAGGCAGAACATCTGCACTGATGCCAAGAATAAAGATGCCAAGTGACTATAGGTACCTCTAGGATGCAGTGGCCGCCAGACCTAGAGTCAGTGCATTGGTTGTTTTTTTGTGGCTTCTGTGTGTATGCGTGTGTGTGTGGGGGGTGTTGTTTGTTTGTTTGTTTTAATTTAGTGTCTAGATTCTACTTTAAATGTCATTTTAGATATCAAAAAAGTCTTGAAGAATCACCTCACTCATTGGGTATGTATTTATCTGGGTCTAAACATGTAGACGGAGATACTGCTATTGTAATTGATATAATTGATTGCTGCTATTCTAATTGATGAAATCAAGTTGGCTGAGGCAGTTTTAGATTACTTCCTTTTCTGAGACCATCAGTGTGAGCCAACAGTTTCTTTATGTAGGAGTTAAAGGAGGACACAACCAGGAAGAGTATCACTAGGACGTATATCAATGACAAAGCCATGGCAACAGTATCGTATATTGCAGATACAATAAAGACTAATTTCTCTGAAGCATGATCATAAACATATAGAGGGGTAATGCTGGATTGTTGCTTATGTAGCCATGACAACAGTGGTTTTACACTACTGTGGAATAATGATGTTATATATTTTCTGGGAAGTCGTGTATAAACAGAGATTAATGAAGTTCAGAGAACTAAGGATGCTGTGATATACATTACCGTTCTGTAGGCTACTGCTGTAGGAGAGAACGTGTGTACTTCTGCACATGGATAACAACCCCGGAACAGCATGGTATGGGGAAGAGAACTCAGAAAGAATATTCCTTGTGGTTCGTAAAACTGTAGAGCAGCCCATAAGCACGCTGAGGAGATTTGTTATGACTTGTTAAAGCGGAAACTGTGATTGATAGAAACATACCAAGTGAGGAAGAGTGAGGAAGCATGTTAAAGAATAAGAGCCTGGCAGCTAATGTATGCAATACTCATGGCATCCTGGCTATCCACCCGTTGTTGACTGCATTTCACTTTCTCTTACTGTCCATCTGCCTTTTCTATTTTCATCCTATTTTGTGACGTACGTCATTGCTCTCTTTTCTCTGATGCCAACAGATTTCGTTGCTGATGTAAACAACAGTGGACTGTAATGAGACTGTCCTTGTGAGTCATAATTACCTAGGGCATCCAGGATTGTATCTGCATCCTTCATTCTATATGTGGGTATCAAACACTCCTTTAGGCATCGTTGCTGTTATCAAGAGAGAGATTTATTCTAATCTTGGGTCAGGAAGAGGATCCTAAAGGGAAAACAGAGCAACCTGAGGTGGTGATACACATATCCAGCTACACACCTGGAGGGTAAGGAAAGGTAGTATTGCTTTTAGAAAAAAAGGACTTCCAAGCCAACAGGGGAAAAAAAAAATCCATATCACTATTTAGATATAACACTATTATAATGGGTGACCCCCTTTTTCATGTCTTAATGACCAATAAAGCCTATGAATTCTTTGTATTCCAGCCGCGTCTCAAAGACAGACTATGAAGGCTTTCAGGGGTTCAGCCTAGAAGTATACACAAAATTATGTCAACTTTCTATGTACAAACCAGATCTTTAGTTCATACTATGAAGCCGTTTTGAACTGACAGATTCCTACACTGTTACAAAATTAGCCAGATCGAAGTGCAGGTATCCCAGAGGCTGCAATGCTATTAATTGGGTTTTTGTTGTTGTTGCTGCTTTGAGAGAACAATTTGGTGTAGCAAATGCAGTAATGAGAAAGCATATAAAGGACTTCTCAAACAATAAGGATTAAAAGTCTAAAATCAGCCAACGTGGTGCTTGACTTCAATACCTTTAAGAAATGGAGAACTTTATCTTGGACTTAAATTCAATATAATAAATTACTTGTGTAACAAATTTCAACATGTTCACCAGAGAGCTAATCATGTTTGAATGTGCACTACAAAATTACAGCTAAATAATGATTTTCAGTTGTAATAAATGTACTAAAAAATACACTCAAATTTAAGAACTTAAATCATTAAATAATATTATATGGACTTTGCAACTTGTAATATATGCCATACCTATTAATACTTATTTTACAGATAGAAAAAAAGACTCCTAGTATCATTCACAGTATAACTTTGAGAAATAGGTATTATCATTTCAGACTAGAAAACTGCATCTTTAAAGAACTACGTATTTACATACATATGTTCAAGAAAGCAGCAGTCAATGTGTGCTTTTTTCCAGTGTTAATATTTAAGCTGTAATGATCCTGTATTAGAGTTTTATAGTTTTCCATGTAAAAGGAATATTCTCAAATTTATTTTCTCTCTGAGACTCTAGAAAATATATACGAAAAAAATGTGGTTCTTTGCCATGTAACATCCAGTACTTAATAAAATTCAGTCTATTTTAGTAGTTTTGTTTCCAGTTCTTGTGATTTTTATCTCATGACAGATAATTTAACTGAAAGCTCCAGATCCTAGATTCATGTGAATTTGTCAGTATTTCAGGTTTTATTAAAAAAACCCAGCAACTTGGTGAATACCACATGACCCCTTCAAGTATCAGCATTAAGTTGCAATAAAAAGGAACCCTTGTTTTTAAACCAGTGGGGTTTTTTGCTTACAGCACTTCACTTTTTCATTCCATTCACTGATAAGTGAAAGATGTCTTTTTTTTCTTTTAAAAAGTGCTACGATTGCAAATTAATCCTTTTTTGCATGAGTGACGTCAAATCTTTACCACATTGGTAACAAGAGCCTGCTCTTGCCCAAATGTAACTTTAGCTCATTCTAAATTGGTATTTAAATGTTTCAGCTAGGAGAACTCAAAATTTCCTTCTGCACAAATTTTTAAAATTTTTTTTTTTTCTTTTTAATCTGCCAGGTCAACTAGTTTATAGAAATTGCAGTGCATCTCAATACGCTTTTGATTGCTTTGCATGACTTCTCTATCAGAACTAATGTTAGATTAATGAGTAATGTTCTGGGTCCTTACCTTTGGTAACAATTTCCCTATTTGCATATTAATATTCCAAGCATGAATTGCATTTTATGAAACAAACACGTTCTAAGAAATATGCTGTTGATTGTATACAGAAAAACAAATCAACAATAATTAAATGTCATGTTAAGTTTCCTTGAAATGTCAGTGGGGAGTCACAAACATACTTTGAAATCCTTTGAAAACAAAAACTGCCTTATATTCTCAGGCTTAAATTATGTTATCAATAGGCAGATCTTTATTTTCATTTTCATTTTGTACCAACAATGCTTTCTAAGTAATGCATGGAGTTTCCTGTGAGTGATGCTGCTAATTGAAAGAGTCTGCATACTTCAATCCAAGGCGCAGCAACTCCCATTCATTCCTGCAAGTTTGCTTCCAGTCTCATTCTTTGTTTTGACCTTCTGTCATAATGCTGTTTTTCACACTCTATTCTGTGTTGAAAATATGCATTCTCAGGACTAATTATGTATATTCTGGGGAGGCAAGGGAGCAGCCTATGCTTGGACAGCCGTGGTGGAGGTTCCTGAGGAGGACTGAGGTTCCTCATGAGCCACCGCCGGGAAGGCTGGCTGGTTATTATGAAATGAGAAGCTTGCATCAGACCCAAATTTTGAGCTCACTTCCCCTCAGGAATGTATTAAGTGCCATGGACACACTTCCTGTTCCTTTCCTCAAATTGCAGACAAACAGAAATTTTACAGCGTTTCCTAAAACCAAGTTCTGTTATGCCATTTGGGGGTGACCAAGTGGAAAAACATCCACTTGAACTGTCTGAACGTCTCCTCTCTTCTTAAGGAGATAAAGACACTGTGTCCTAAACCGGGTATTTTCTCAGGGTCTTTTTCACAGCTTAGGAGCTTTCACAATAAAGTTCAAACAGTGAAACAAATGTATTTTAACTATTTATATAAGGAAACTAATGGTTTTCAATGTACGAATTACAATTTCATTATTTTAAAACTGAAGAAAGTAATTAGATTGTCAAAGTGGTTTTCATGCCTAATAGACAAAAGAAAGAGTGAAAAAGGTAAGATTTGTTTTGGTTTGAATTTTTAGTCTCTTGCAAAGGCTATAAAGCTCAGTAAGGCAAGAACTATTTCTAGGTTTTTTTGTTTCTTTCTTTCATTTTTTCTCTGGATTTCTAACACGTTTGACTCTCTATTATTCGTGTTTCTATCCACACAGCTTATGGTAATGATAACGGCAATGGAGGGCATCATTAAAGAGGGCATTGTGGTTTATAGAAGGAATCAACTAACAGCATAAGCAAGTGCTGAAAGGAAGTGGGTGGAAAGAATTTTGGACTATGAGAGGAACTTGAATTTTTAAGATATTTTTTAGGAATTTCTGGGTAGAGCATGTGTCTTTGCAATCTATGTAAAAGTGGCCAGTTTCAATGTTACGTTCTTTGTTTTGAATTCACAGCCAAGGACAGATATTTCACTAACTGCAATATAAGATTATTTGTTGCTACTTATCACACTTGTATTTTATTCACTTTTAGATACAGAAAGGTAGAGAAATTTTTGGAAATGTGTGAATGGATGAGCTAAAGCTGTGCAATCAAATATCATAGGAGTTGGTTTTCATTCAGCAAAATCTGGACTCTATTTACTTTCAAGGGGAAAACTGTTGCTGTGTCTTTCTTATTTGCAGATTTTTTTGGATAAGGAAAGAAAAAGTAAATCTGGATATAGCAAATTCACTGACAGTGTTGTATAAATGTGAATGAAGCTTTTAACTGTACATGCTAACATTACTGTGGTTTGTAGAACACAAACCCCATATTTTTGAAGGAAATTCTGCATTACAAGTAGGCATCCAGAGTCTAAACCCGCTGAGGTTTTACATCTCTTCAGGAGCATGCATTAGAGGCATCCAACCTTGAGCACTTTGCAAGCAAGTAATTTGGCATATTTAAGCATATGTAAGCTTTCCGTTCTTGACAAAAAATAGCTGCCATTGACCTGGAGAACTGTTCATACCATTTGTATTTTTACAGATCCTGTTTCAATAAGTTGCAACTCTTGTACCAACAGTGATAGAGCTTCAGTAGAAAAGTACAATTCAGTCATCTCAACGTCATTTGTAGTATGTTTTAAACAGACTTGTGCCCTATTAGCACAAAAAAGTGCAAAAGAGGTGAGAAGGAAGATGACCAGGAGAAGCCTTTGTAGTTTATATAAGTTGGACTGCACTTGAAGAGCTGCCCTGCTAGAGACTGCCTGATAACTGTGCTGATTTACTGCAGAAAATGCTCCCTCTTTTCTTGGTCTGGCTCGGTTCCTAGGTGTTGGCCAGTTCCAAATGACCTGAAGGAGCAAGAGGTTGGGACAGACTGACAAACTTGGACTGTGGTCTCCACTCTCCTGACTTCTGCTAGTGACATTATGAATCATGTTCTTTGCATGGAACATAAATAAGAGAATTTTACAAGATCTGGATGGAAAGGATTAATTGTGCATTAAGTCTTAATATGTATTAATAACCTTAAAAGTGGCTCTTAGTTTTCACCATTCTTGTCTCAATTACTTTGTTAACAATGCACATTTCTCCTAGGCTCTGAAAGAAGACGCCATTTGCAATTATAAGCCCATTAACTATGAGGGCAGGATCTTCCTCAGATATTTTCAAAAGTAGCTGTGTCTAGCCACTTACTATCTAGGGTATGTAGGGAATCATTTTGGGAGGACTACTGCATCAAGGATGTAAAACTTAGGAATAAGTGAGATGCTTCTGTTCGGCAGGCTATCTCTCAACTAAGTTACTGATGTAGAAATATATATGTTCATGACTAGAACGTTGAGCTGGTACTTACTGTATTGCATTGTATTGTATTGCATTATTGAATATATTGTTATTTGTTTTGCATTGCACATACAATTTTGTACTGACATCCTGCCTGCATTGTAAACATTGTCAGCACAAGAACTGCAGTGTTGTCAGCTTCTCTCAGAAACGAATCAGTGGAGCTTTTTCATACATTTTCATGCATACTTTTAAGAAACGGCTTGTTTTACGCTGTGTGGTACGTATTCTATGTTTCCACTAAAAAGAATGAAAAAATGCAATTGGTATCAAATAGTGAAATATAAAATATGGCCATTAGGAACACCTGATAAGCTGAATAAGAAATTTCAGAACTGATAATGTGAGGCAGGCCTTGGGATGAAATCATTGCTCTTGTAGGAACCCAGTGCAGGTACAGAAGATTAGAAGTGTAGAATCTGTTAAATTAAAATTCTTAACTGGAAAAAACTCCACAGTTCAAAACCATATTCTTGTAAACACAGTTTGCTTATATTTTCAAATGAAGTGGGAAAAGAAATGTGCAGGTCAAAACCCCCTTATTGCCTGTAAAACAATGAGATGCAATGTAATGATAATTTTTTGCCACCAGAGAGCTCTTATTGTATTGTAGTAACAACCCTATTCAAATATTTATTCACAGGCACCATAATGAATTCTCATGAAGTGAAAATACCTTCATATTTATATTATCTCCTTTTCTTCATTCCTCGCTCTACTGGCAATTCCCACAGGGTTATTTCCTGTCATCAAACTGCATCAAGGAAAAAAATGGCTACATAACCGATTACATAGCCAGCAATAGCATTTCCAAAATCACAAAACTGAATTGCTTACAGAAACTAGTTTAACCTACTGATTGTTTCCATAATACAGTTTAAAAACCCTATGATTCTTACAATCATATATTTTCAAGAAGTCTCAAACTGTGAAACTTGCAATATATTTAAAATACCTGTTTTCCAGGAAGATGAGGTAGCCAAACTTGGAAGAACTGATGAAGCGAGCTCTCTGGACAATAGTAGGAAAAGTATTTTTCCAGGATTTGAAATTTGATCTGACTCCATTCAAGTTAATATTAGTTAAATTGTTCATGGACAGACCTTGTTTCATCTGGGGCATCAGATGTGACTTTAATATATCACAGTGCTTACCAACTAAGTTTTTATTAGTAGCTTACACCTTTAAAAAATAAAAGATAATACCTTTGTATTTGCTCCAATAGTTGCGACATTCCCATGCCTGCTTTAAGTTTCTGGAACCATGCAATAGGGTTTCCTGTCTGGTATGGATGATAAAGTGATTTTTTTGGCCTTTGAAGTTCAATGGGCTTTACAGGCAGCCCTCTGATAGATCGTCATTAACCTTTTTTTCTGCTGTTAACATTCAAACTTGTACCTATCCAGTATTTTGCTATCAGCCTACATGGTTTCTGTACTTGATCCCACTTCACCTTTCACCTTGTGTATATCATATACAGTCTGGGTGTTAAAAACTACAAAATGGGAAAAGCAGCACTTTACAGCTGGTTTTGCACAGGTGCAGATCTTTAGCCAAGGTTAAGGAGTACTAGACCAGGCCTCTTAGCAGAGGTCTGTTATCTTCACAAGTAACAATTGTTAAGATATTTTTACACACGTGACTTAAAGTATTATTAAATTTTAATTTAATTTATTAAACACCATATATTAAAATTCAGTTATATTTTCCTTTGTAAACTTACTCCTCTAATTGTCCAAATTTATTTGTGCAACCCCATGTCACATGTAATCCTGAGATGATTTGTCACATTTTCAAACTATTGCATACTCCTAGTGATCCATCTGTATTTTGTGGACCAAATTTTATAGGTTTCAAACACGGTTACTGCTAAAACCAAATTAATCAGCCACAGATCCATACTACTGTCTTGCTACGGTCTGGCATAGTTTCTGCCAATAATGCTGCAAAGGTATTATATCTATTTTCTCAGTTTGACAGTTAGTCTGAGCAAAATATCATAAATATCTAGGCTGAATTTTCATCTTACAATGAATCTATGACAAACAAACTTTTCTGATAACTTTATTATTTTCAGTAAAAGCAATTAATAAGACTAACACCTGAATAAACAAATGATGCTATTCAGAGTTTCCTCCATGATACTAAATACTTGCTAGCAAATCTGTAGCTAAGGAAGGAGTGGGATTTTCAGAAGTGCCTTCCCCCTGCAAGGGAGCCCCCTCCCCAGAGCTGTCCTACTTTTGAAACCCTCCCTTCCCATCGGTGCCTCAAATGTTAACCTTAAATCTTCTAAGGTGACTCATGTCCTGGGCATAATCAGACATTTGAGAGCTCTGAACTCCATGCCTCATGTTCCCTAACCAAGATCCTGCAACTAGTGGTGGCATTTGTTTGGTCACAGTAAATGCCCAGACATGAGGTGGTGTTTAAGGCTTCTGTTGAGGCCACTGAGGAGATATAGACAGGTGTAAGGAGGCCAGGTGACTAATTCAGGCCTCAACACCTACCTTTTGGAGAACAAACTAGGTGAGATAATCCTGCCTTGCCTCCCACTCTTGTGTACCTTGCTCCCCCACCTTCCTCCCACAGGTGTTGTCCCTTCCCAGAGCATATGTGCATGGGGAGAGGTGATATAGAGGATAAATACACTACATGGGATTGGAAGCAGCTTTCCTCGCATCCTAAAACCCTGTCTCTGTGTGAGTTGTGGCATCCCTCAGAGATGACAGTGTGCTTCCCAGGCTGAAGAAAGTAGTACAGCAGTATCGATTGCCATTTCTTTGAAGTCTGCATTACTTGTAGAATAAGCTAGCTAAACTATTAGGGAGGCTGGATTTGCTTTTATATTCCTGAACAGTCTCGATGCATCATGTGGACATCTGTTGTAGTTATTTAAGAAAAAGGTAGTGTCTTCTTTTCCTCTCTTAATTCTAATGTCTAGCAGGATTTTGCACATGGGACTTGCAGTAACCCACTCAAGGATTACTTGGCTCTTAAGGCAATTTGTCAGTTGGATTTATCTGATTTGAATTAAGATGAGCCGCTTGGCTTCTTCATTTTCACTTCTTCTACCAGGAAGAGTTTGGTAGGAAAAGTTACAGAGTTACATTCCAGATGCTCCAAGTCACTCAGTGGTGTTGTCGTATTCACTGATGTTTAAGCCCAGAGACATTGGCTAGAAACCCTCCACACAGAGACAGCGTTCTTGGTACTCTGTAAACCATATTTTTTGTTAGCAAATAACAAATATTTGACATGAATCATAGAACCATAGAATGATAGAATCGTCAAGGTTGGAAGGAACCTTTAAGATCATTGAGTCCAACCATCAACCTAACACTGCCAAGTCCACCACTGAACCATGTCCCTAAGTTCCATGTCTACATGTCTTTTAAATACCTCCAGGGATGGTGATTCAACCCTTCCCTGGGCAGCCTGTTCCAATGCTTGACAACCCTTTCTGTGAAGAATTTTTTTCTAATATCCAATCTAAACCTCCTCTGGTGCAACTTGAGGCCGTTTCCTCTTGTCCTATCACTTGTTACTTGGGAGAAAAGACTGACTCCCACCTCATTACAACCTCTTTTCAGATATTTGTAGAGAGTGATAAGGTCTCCCCTGAGCTTCCTCTTCTCCAGGCTAAACAACCCCAGTTCCCTCAGCTGCTCCTCATGAGACTTGTTCCCTAGACCATCACCAGCTTTGTTGCCCTTCTCTGACATGAAATGAAAGACATTTCTTCTCTGTCTCTCTTCCTGTTATGCCCATCAACACTGTATACGCTACGTAAGAGAGAACTTTCCTTTAGTGAAATATTTCAGTCGCATCTGTTTAATTTTGCATTGCTCTGCTCCATAGAGCAGTAAGGGCTGTCAGGCAACGTCTGCCGAGCTTCCCATGATTTCATTGTCTTGGCTAGGACTGTTACACACAAGCTTAACTGCTTGGCTATCCAAAGAAATAAAATGCTGTGTAGTAGGTCTAGAACTGACAGATTCAAGGGCGTCATCTTTCACCAGGGCCGTGCCTGTTTCTGTGGTCGGTATTCTTCAGAAAATCCTCCGGCTCCCTCAAACCAGGGTCTGAAATCATGATATTTCAACACATGGCTAAATCAAGATCATACCTTCAGCTAAACTTTTGATTTTACTTGTGGTTCAGTCCTTCTTCACTTGCGGTTGGAAGTGTGATTGGAGAAACAGCTCAGTAGTGCAGGCTGCAGTTGCCGAAATACTGGGCTGCTTCAGGGTACGTGGCAGTCTGCGGCACAGGCGACGGTATAGCAGCTGTGCTGTGAGCAAATCCCAAACCCATTTAAAGCTGAGAGTAAGCTACAGTCACGCTTCAGGCTGCAATCGAGATTAGTCTTAAAACCTGTATTTATAGATCATTAATGCAGCAAAAAGTCATCTGAGGATGGGTTGCAAATGGCAAGATTAGCCTCAGTTGGCTGAAAGCTAGGTATTTAATTGCAACAAATCAAATTCCTCTCTAGTTCAAAAGCGTAGCTAGATGAGATAAAAAAAAAAAGGGACAGATGAGATGAATTCTGAGTAGGACTTCATAGTCTACATGAAAGTAACAACCTTCAATTCAGAAAGTACAGATAATGTAGTTTCCATTTTTGGCTAACTTTTCACAGTAAGAAGACTCACAACACGCATTTACAACTGATGGTGTATTTCTGGAAATAAAAGATGAAAATTTGTTTTATAATAATTTAAGAAAATTATTCCTCTATTAAGATGCTAAATTAGGTGGGAATGTCTAATTGTACTTAATGCAGTATACATTGAAAGCTTTAATATTTCTTGATTTCAAAAGTGGAAGAAAAACTTAAATTATGCAAAACATTTTTGCTGACAATCTTAATTCTTGGATCCATTTTCATCTTTAGGTATCAGAAATAAATTAGAGAAATAATTGTGGCAGGTTGTGTAGATGCAGAGATTTCACCTTTTTTTTCAGACTAATGCTTAATTGGTTGTGTTCTCGCAGAGTGATGGAGCAGCTTGATGTTTTTTCACTTTCTGAGGGATCCCAGGCAAAAAATTCCTCTTGTGAAATTTAATTCATATCAGTGACACGTATTTTGTAAATTCACTTCAGTTCAACAGAAGAGCAGTTGCAAAGCTAGTTGAAAGAGAAGAAAATATTTTAGAAGATATGGTATTTTTACTTCAGATAGTTCCTTACTCTGATACCAATGAAGCAATCTGAGAACATTTTTATATCACTGCTATTTTCACATGCAAATTGAAATACGGAGAAATGAAGGAGCCGCGTTTTCATCAGGGAGGCTTCATCTTTTAAGGAACTCACTTTTGCAAAACCGAGGGAGGGAGTCTCAAAAACATTTTGGAGAAAACTCAGTTGTCTTAAAACGATTCAGCACATAGCCTGATGTTTCCCCCATCCCACTCTGGTGGTAGCCGCAGGCAGGGTGCTACCAGGGAAGGACACTGGGCACTGATGGTTAATCTGGGAGGTGCTGCCCGGGGTTGCAGGGTGACATTAGCTCTATGGTGCTTCTCCTGCGAGGTGGCTGGTAGGATGGCTGCCAGCTGGGTGTCACATTAGTGGAGCAGATCAGAATCAGCGTTGTGCCATTAGTGACTAAAACCCCCTCAACAGGCCCTCTGCTACGGGCAGGCAGTGGGGAGCCTGCTGGAGGAAAGCCCTGTTGTAGGGAAGACTGTTTTTGGGGGAGCCTTGGCAATCCAGATTGTTTCTTCTCTCTTACTCCTTGTTTCTGCCTGGCTGACATCTTGGCACAATAAATCTGTCACCATTCCTAAATCCCCAATTGGTTTAAATGCAATACTTTATTAATGTCCTGGATGGTTGATCAGGTGCAGACCTCTTTCCTGGCTTCAAAACGAGTTCCAAACAGCAGCTAAAATACACATATAAGTCAATGTCTTATTGTGTATAATGGCACATAGCTGAAAAAACAATTCACAAATACATGCAAGGGAAATATATTTCATAAGTGATGAGCAAATGATTGTGAAGGACATAAAAATTGCAATATGGCAGTGTTTTTGAGGACTGCATTAACTCATACATGAATCAGAGCATCCAATAAAACAAAAAGAATAGAGACTTCAGATTGTCCTTCTTGTTCTTATCTATATTGCCGTCAAAAAAGAGTGAACAAAGTTGTTTAATACGGTTATTCTGAAATGCTGTTATCACATTTTTGAAGTCAACCTGTTGACAGAAAAGTACTTCCAAACCTGCAAAATCCCAGATAGTGAATACAGTCTGTGAGAGATTTCGAAGCAAAGGAGCAGGTGAATATATTTGCATCAGTAAACAGGTTTGCTGTGGAATTACTCTTACCCTTTAGAAATCAGATTCTTTAATTCAATTCTATATTTCAAGATAATAATCTTCAACACCAAAACTATAGAGAAACCAAATTATTCTCAAATATGGATTAGATAAAAAAAAAATCCCTTCAAAATCAGGTATACTCAGGGTATGGAGCAATAATTGGATTGCATCAACATGAATATAAGGGAGAAACAAAATTAAACCCACTAAGAAGTTTCACAAAACATGATGTAGTTGTTGGACAGCTAAACTAGGAGAAGAAAAATATTAAATGATCCTCCCAAGTCCTTTTATACTGGTGAGTATGTCTGCACAGTGCAAACTTGTTTCTTAGTCAGAAATACAGACTGCTGTAACTGAAGTTACTTTGGTTCCAAGTGGTAAAACTTAAGCTTTGACTTCACCAAAGTATTCATAGTCCTCACATGTATAATTTTTTTTTTTTTTTAAATCAGTGCATTATTTTCTATTGCAGTGCTGTTTTCTTGCCCCAGCTGGGGCAAGATTCAGCCTCAAAAAACAGAAGAACGTCTGGTTAGGTAAAAAATGTCATAGTTTTAAAATCAGGCACCATAAAGTCTTTCAGAACCAGGGAAGCTACAAAACTCTATTACATTCTTTATTCATTTTTTATTTTATTGGCAATTAACTTTTTATTTGAATATGAATCAGTGTTACTGATAGCAGAAATGAATGAGCCAGAATCTCCTAATTAACTATAATGGCTTGTTGTTGTTGTTGTTTGGTCTAATCTAATCTGGTTTTAATGTAACAGAATTTTGATGTAGTGATTTATCTGGCTATAGGGAGCAAAAATATGCAATTAGGGGCATGTGAGTTGGACCAGTTGGAGAACCAGTTAGAGAGCAAGTACAATTTCACCACAATATGAAACTGGTAGCCAGATCAAAATACCCCTGAAAAACAGGAGAAAATTAATACCTGTGTACTACGTACATGCGTACTATGTATGTGGTGTGTGTATATGCTTATACTGATTTTTAAGTCCCAAACAACATTTTTAATTGGAATTTTTATAAATTTTTTACTGTATAGTTAGTGGTCAGAGTCATTGCACCCCCTGGATTAAAAAAAAATAATAAATCAATCTATCTATCTAATCAGTTATTTTATACAAGTAAGCAACATCTGGTTGCCATGTTACGAAAACCATCTGATATTCTAAACCAAAATAATGTTAAATAATTTCAACCACTGTCATTTATTTTCATCAATATGCACAAAGCACTAAAACAACCATTAATAGCATCAGACTTTTTTGCCAATTCATGATGATTTCATGAAGTAAAACATTTAAGACTAAATAATCTTTTCTTATTCCTAATTCCTAGAGTGAGAAATACTAAAAAAAATCCCATTTAACAGAGATAGAGGATCCTGTCAGGAATACTCTATTTGTCTCTCTCTCTCCGTTAAAAACTGTATAAACTAATGACTTTACAGACAGCTTGTTAGTAGATAGATAAATTCAGGCTTCCAGCCCTTGTCTTTGTTTTTCAAATGAATGTCAGCAACCACTATGTAAAATCAGCAGCATACAAGTTAAACAGAAGTAGCAGATGGGTGAATTTCACACAGTCTATTCAAAATTAATATGGATGGGTGTGGGGGAAAGAGAGGGAAGCATGGGAAATTATAGTGTTTTGTTGGTATAAAATGATGGAGTTGAAAAACATTAGCTGTTTCACAGGAATAGAAAATGTAGAAAATGGAAAAAGATTAAGGCCTAAATGAAATGATCTGAATAGTGGCTTTTACCTACTTTGGCAGATGGGAGGGAGAAATTTTCTGTGCTGCTACTATTTTTTACTTTTCTCTGTATTAGGAATAAAAGCATGGAAAACTTAAATTCAAGCTCTCCTTCCATTATCATGTAAGAAAGATATAATAGACAATTATTGGGGTTTAAATATTTTTTTAACAACTGCTGACAGAGTGAAAATTAACCTTATTTGGTTATCATGTATATCACAAAGTCTTTTGCTATGTGAAAAAGGCTTGATAATTTACTGTTGACAATAATCTCAGCTGTCACTCAACTCGTTTGAATAGCATAACGCACGCACCAGGAGACAGAATTTTGCTTTATTATTATTTTTAAATACTCTATGCCTGAGAAGCTGAGTTAAATACAGTTAGCTCAGTCACCACGCATATGCAGATAATAGCCAATATACAATATACTATACATTTTCTCGTACATTCTTTACTTTGCCAAATGAAACCACAGTAGCTGAACCTACACTTTGGCAAAATTGCCCCTAAGGTCTAAGGTTTCCAAATAATGTATTGTGACCGTTAAGACTGACTTTCTTTCTTATTCACATGACAGTTTCAACAGTCTACGAGAGATGTATTCCTATAATGAAAAAAGAACTGTGGTAGGTAATACAACTTCATAGTACAGTGTATTTAAGTAAAGACGACGTAAACTACAAAAGCACGGAGAGGACAAGAAAGTATGTACTTTCTGGATATCGTTATTGAATATTTAGAAGTACAAAATAGATCATTTAGAGAACTCACAAGTAAGTGTTTATAACACAATAACCATATTGCAATGTTTGAGCATTGTCGTGGTGCTCACTGATTGCTTACTACCAGATTGGGGAGCCATTCATACGACAATGTTGAGAAGCTGTGCTTTGAATACTGACTGGATGGTAGCTCTAGATTAAACTGCTGGCTTTGAACTTGTGGAGAATTAAAGACTTATTTGCCTTTGATATTGGCCCATAAGGTGTAAAGAGAATGAGACAAGAAGGGGAGAGAAAAAATGAAGATAAACACTTGAGTTTCAAGATAATGCCAAGACACTCTACTAACTGCCTTACAGCTATACTTCCCATGCCTGGGGTGAAAGAATAAGCTCAGAGTTTGGCTAATTCCTAGTATTAAAAAATAAGGGTACTTTCAAATAGTAATAACTTCTCTGAAATTAGTGTACAGACTATTAAACAAGACATCATGCAGCAGCTCTTCCTTTCACCTTCAGCTTAGTTGGGATTTGGGATAAATTATCAAGTTTTCTCTTGTACTGTGACTACAAAAGTTATAATAGCTAGAGTCTGTATAAATTAATTGCTCTCAGAGTTTTATAGATTTTTTAAAATATAAATAAAAATCTGGCTAGAGTTCTGCATATGATGACATATGTCTGTATATTAAATTACATATTCTGCTTAGAACCATTAAACTTTTTTTTGTCCTTTCTCTTATCAGCTGCCAGCACAGCTAATGCGAATTATGACTAGTAGATTCCCTGAGTTAGGATGGACTGTCCTTGCCTTCAAGCTTGTGGATTGGTGTATTGAGCTCTCTTTAAATAACTCTGATATTATTTCTTCAACATTAATTTTTCACTTATCTATCAACTGCTGTTTTCAGAATTTAACTTTGGTGTGTGTTTGATATCGGTAACTCTCTCAAAGAGCACACATAAATAGGAATCATATTTTATGTGACTTGTGTGAGAACATTCCTAGAAAATATAAAATCACTATACTGCAGCAGCCTACCATGGGAGCCTCCCCTCTCTTCCAAATACTGGCATTGAGGTGTTTTGCATTTCTGTTAAGTGTAGCTAATCAGTAACTTAGCTTTAATCAGAATTTAAATGCTACAACAAAACACATTTCAGAAATATGAAGCATAATTCACGCCTTTGATGTGTCTGGAAATAAAAGCAGAAAGGAAAAGTAGAAAACCAGGAAAACAGAAATCCTGTCAAAGAGAGTTAGTACCTGAAGTTCTCTGCAGAGGTGAAAAGCATGTAAAAGCCCTATGCGAAAACCTTGTTGACTAAAACCAGGCTTCACAGCTCATTACAGTGTCTGGGGCTATTATCCAGATTCTTTAACTAAATGTATGCTCTAAAATACTTTCTCTGTGTTCAAAATCTAAAGGCTGACATAGGATACACAGGGAGCATTTGACTTGGGAAATCTATGCAGGAAAGACTTGGAGTCAGGCTGACAATGCATTTAATCAGTTGCAATGATGTAAGGAGTCTGCGAATGGGTTATTCATTCTGTTTGGTATTGGGGAATTGCTACACGGATCTGTCAGACAGAAAATTCTGTTCTGAATTTAAGGTTTGGTTGCCTTCACTTCTGTATTGTGTATCTATATTTTGCTGCCAAGTCAATAGGAAGTGACATGAAAAAATATTGCACCTGTCACAGGGATCATAATGGAACGTCATTAAATACAGTTTTTCATTCAGTCAAACAGAGATCTTATGAATAAATGGACGGCTATCATACAGAGCAAACTGGTTTTTTACATTTAAATGACACCATTGTTATTAATGAGGAATTATATAAACTTGACAGGAGTCTCCTTTTAAAAGAACGCGTGTCTTAGATGCACAGGGTGTCTTCCTCCTCATATTAGACAGAACTGGAAAAAAAAAATCAAAAGTCTAAATCTGAGTAAAAGCATAGGAGAAGCACAAAGATTTGAGAAGTCACACACTTTTTGAGATATATCTTCAATGTTATAGAGGTCTATGTTCTAGGACCTTGAAATGTTAAACATTTCTGCAGGCAAACGGACGTTTATTAGTCCTATTTCCTAATAGTAACTAAGTGAGGTAGGAGTGGGTCTCAGCGCCCTTGTCACGCTCTCCTGTCTATTTGCTTTAGTTGCCACATGTCGCTGAAGAGGTGAGCTGTAAATTCAGGATACCTCTCAAGGTTGAAACCATGGATAAGAGAATATGCTTATGCGATTCGTTGCGGGGTGCCAAGTATCAGCACTGCTTCAGAGAGCTTGCTAATTTATTTTGTAAAGAAGAAATGGACAGAGGACCTGTGTTCAGGACACATGCCAGAAGGAGAAAAAAAAAAAAATTAAAAGTCTTCCAATCTGCCAGCATCAAAGGGTATTTCAGAATGTATTATATTAGCTGAGGGATACGAGATTTAACCTCAACGGATTTCCAGGTGGCCAACTTGGACAGCTTTGCCACAATTACAGTGATTCTGTTGATTCACTTGCATCCTTTAATTTTGGTGAGAAAAGCTGCATTTGTTTTCCCATATTATTAGTGGTGTGGGTGAATGGGACAGCTAAATGAGCCTAGAATAAGTTAGTAACTTGCTCTTTAAATAAAAAACTGAATGGTTATGTTTAAAAAAATTAATATAGTTAAAAATGTTCTTTACAGAAAGCCCCTCGTAAACCAATTCAAATGCAATTTTCAGTTCTGGTTGCAAGACAATGGCGATCTTTTAACAGTGCAGATAATTCACGCCATTGTCAGCACCACGAGGAAGGCACCTTCACACATCTAAGTGTTTCCTGTACTTTTTTCATTGTTTGAAGCAGGTTTTGTACTGAGTGTTCCTGTTCACTGTTTGTAATGAAATTCTCGAGAAGCAGTGGAGATATCAAAGTTCAAGAAACCTTGAAACTTATTTATCTAAAGATTTGGAAAGACATTTGGAATGGCATTAGAAACAAAGAAAGAATAAGAAGTTCCCAGACAGGATTTAATATAGTATAAAAGTAAGAAAAACCCCACTGGTAAAGAGTCAAAATCCTGTTAAACCATAGTAGCATAATCGTAATTTTTGTGTCATGGCATCTGATTCCCTTACTGAAATTAGTTTTGTTGACAAGTTAGTCTTGCGGACAAGAATTGCATCCATTTTTCAGCAGGTTGTAGATTAGGTCTTTCACCATTGCACCATCCTTCCAGCCTAAAGCTGACTGGTGGGATGAACTGACTGATAAACGAGAAAAAAAGTAATATTTTCTGGATGCTGGAGGAAATTTTACTGACATTAGATAAGATTCCAATGAAAAAGCAGCAACACGTCTAATTTCTGCTGCTTATAAATAACCACGGCTAATAAGTGGGAGAAACTGCTTGCAGAAATCTCATTAATCTTGCATTAGATTACTTCTTTCCCCCCAAAAAAAGAATGTTTTTAAAAAGTTACTAATATAAATATTTTGTTGACTCAGATCCGTAGTCCCTGATCCCACAGACACTTGCACTGGTGCAGAGGAGTAATCAGACACTGAAGTCATCGTCAGTACCTTTGGCCTTCTAAAATGTTTATTCAATTGGAAAAGTAAGGATTGATTTAGTAGGCATATAAAATGGTCGCCCACTGTTCTTTTCTAGTAATAAACACACACTAAGATTTTGAGTTTTGAGGATAAGTTTGCCGAGGATTTGAGTTTTGAGGATCTGGTTTCCAAGAATGTATCAGGTGAGCCCTAGACTTTTCTCACTTCAAAGTAGCATAGATCAATCTACCAAAAGAGAGGTAGTTGACTTAGTATTGTAAGTGAAAATCTAAGGAATGCAATTACTTTTTTGTGTTATTATTGAGAAGTGCAAGTCATTCAGATGCTACAAGAGTGAGCACAGGACACTAACATAATTAAAACCTCATGCAAGATCACATAATACAAACATTGCTAGAAGACTTAGTGAAGAATGAGGTCAAAATGAGAGACACAGTTAGGAAAAGTAACTCCACAGGCTTTTAATAAAATTTGAGGAGTTAATGCCTGCATTTCTATACTGACTGAAGACCATAGATAAGATGGACTCATTGTGCTTCGATCCACACAAACCCCAACTTAGATTGTGCTTAGATCCGCACAGTCCCAGAATAAACAGTTTACAAATTGCAGATCTGATTCTTCAGCAGCCTCCCTAATAATGGCCTCTGGACGAAATTGGTTGTGTCCCTTTTCTTGAGAAATCATACTAGAATCATAGAATCATAGCATACCAGGTTGGAAAGGGCCTCAAGGATCATTTGGTCCAGCCTTACTGTTTGGGTTTTTTTTTCTAGTGTAGTCTTTCCTGTTCTGTTTCTTTCCCAGATGCTCTAATTTTCTCCATGTAGACAGAGTTTAAATATCTTCTACACAGGATCCCACCATGGCTCCAATAATGAAATACAGTCAGCAATGATCTTTTTATGGAGAAGTCTTGTCCTGTCTTGTAAAGACAGGTTGGAGATCCAAAAGCCTCAGTGATTTTCTTTCCAAACTTCCATCTTTCTGTCATAAATAGAGCAGTGAAGAAAATTTTGACAGAATTTTTCAGATTTTAAAAAATTGCTTGAAATGAAATATTTAGTATAGTGTTCATATATAGAGAGATCACAAACAGTGAAAAAATGAATGAAAATTTTAATTCCTTTTTAACATTTCAGACCTTCATTCTGATAACATCCAATATGTAACTTTGCATAATATAAACATTTCTTTGCCAATATTGACTAATTTTTTTAAAAATTAATATATTTTGCATTACAGTTCAGTAGTATACTGTATATAACATGTGTTAAATTTAATATAACATGCAGGTTGAACAGAAATAAGGTAAGATTGTGATGTTGACAGAAATGCTGTTGCCATACATATAACATTACAAAAATAAAACAATTTTAAATTTTTGAAACAAATGTTGACATATATACTGAAACAAACAAATATTGAAACAAATGAATCCACAATACTGAGATATTTTGTGAATCCCAAATTGATACTGTTTCCAGGGAGAATTTCAAATTTTCAGTATTTCCATGTTGACTCAAAACTAAAAAAAACCCCAAAAACTACAACAAAACCATCTGACTTAGATAGCTAGTGTGTCCAAATGTGCAAGGCCTTAATAGAGCGTGTTTTGATGCCATTTGCTTTAAAATGTTAGTTTTAATAAAAGCAATCATTCGAGCAGTGTAAAGCTTGCACTGAGTCTGAACCTGCTACGGAAACTATAGAACAAAATGAAAATTATTTTTAGGACATCATTTTGAATGAAGATCTTTTGAGAGTTATAATGTTCAGGAGAGGGATTTTGAATTTAAGGTACATGATAACACTCCCTGAACTTCCCAGACCAAAGGCAAGATTGTCACATACATTTTTGACACCCTAAGTAGGAAAATGTTGTCTTACTACCAGCTGTGTATGCATGGTTACATCCAACCACAAAAGCTAGCAAGAAGCACCAACAGACGTCCCTGTTGAGAGGATGATGATGCTCTCTTTACTGCTGTCCCTCCTCTGAACGAGGGTGCCTCAGTGATGGCACATCATTTTCTGCCACCTTTGCTACAACATGAGAAACTCCGGTAGAAGAGTGTGGTAAGCATGTAAAAATATTGAGCGAGTGATGTTGGCCACATGATGGCTGTCCAAGCTGACTTTTATACACTTTGAATTTTACCACCAGAGCTGTCCACCGAATCTCAGGTCAGGAAATAGCACCTTCATCAGACCTCACTTTATCTCCTGTTGGAGACATTTTCAGTTATGGTCATACCCTGAAAGGCTAAACTGCAAAAGCCTGCGTAGTGTTTTTAAAAAGTACCGACCACTTGCGGTAACACTAAAGGGTTGGATTCTTAACTGGTGTAACGTAATGTAGCTTCGTTCAGGCAAAGGATGGCTTCTGTGAAATCCCTGCGTGTCCACTGCTTGAGGATCCACTCCTTAAATGCATAAATAATGAAAATGTGATATGTCTCAAATGAAATCAGATATGTTTACTAATAGAAGCTGAAATGAAAACAGATGTTCTCTCCCTTTTGTTAAAGGCAGATTCCAAATGCATCTTAATCAAATCAGAACTTCTTGAATCTTTATTTTGAACATTTTGAGATAACGTTCAACTTTTCAAATAATTTTCCTAGGAGTGCAGCAAATGTTTAAAAGTAGGAAAAGAACCAAGGCCAAGCAGCGTTTCCAGTCATCAGAGCTGAGCTGGGGATGCTGAAATAACAATAAAAATGGGAATGCTCTGATTTGAAGGCTGGGTTTTGCTCCTTGGTTTCTCTCATTCATGCCATTGTATCAACCTACATTCTAACAAAATGTTAACACAGAAATCGCATATGTGCAAGAATTTGCTGTGGTTTCCTTGAGGCCGGCTTTCATTGTGAAATCTTTTGTGTGGGAGGCTAGCATTTAATGTGATGGTCTGATTTAATGTGAATTGTTCCTAACTGGCTAGATGCCATAAACCTTTAACAGAGTGCTTGTCAAGAGATGGCTAACAACGACAGGCTAGTCAAAGCTGAGCAGCCCAGGAGCTCTGTGTGCTCAAATCAGATCAGGTTTAGTGAAGCGATGGAAAGAGAGCCCAGCCAACCCTGCCGGTCTTGCTAAACTCCAGGGTCATGTGTTTTGTAGTCTGTCTACTTTAGAAAACAAAAAATGCAAACTTCTTTGAAGTTCTCTGGGTCTCTCCTGCTGTTTGAGAAGGAGTTCCTTTCCCAGGCAGGGAATAAGAAATGTGCATTTTCTTTGCTGTAGAAGATCGCTTCTTAAAAACACTAAGCAATTTCAATTCTCAGATTCCTGAGCAGGAGTGCAGTCCTTGTAATCACGACGTTACCAGGTTTTCCAGGCATTCTCCATGGGTATGGTTCCTCATAGGTTAAATTGCACTCTGAGAGCTTCTCCAGCATATTAAGCCACTGTACTACTATTTAGAGCTTCCTTTATTGTTGCTGTTGCAAACAGACACAGTATGTATTGACTGGAACAGTAAATAGCCAATTCTTCTCCCACTGCTGCAAATCCTCTACTCAAATATAACCATTTGCTGGCAGAAAAGAAAATTCTTGTCAAGTTTTCAGCAACAGTTTCTGAATTTTAGGCATCTGTTTATTTCTTTTTCAGGATGGTGCTGTTGGTTTCCTGCTGCTAAATGAGGTCAACAGCTAGGTCCTTCACTTTGCCTCAGTATAGGATGCATTCCTAAATACATGGTTCTGAGCACTGAAACTGCCTTCTTCCATCCTCCTAATCTTCTCTATGGTGCAGTATTGTGATGTTTGCTCACAACTGTGTTTCTCTGCTTGTTTGTGACATCTTCAAATTTTGCAAGAAAATAGTCTCCTTTTATGAAAGTATAGATCTTTAAATATTGTCCAATTTTGTTTTGGGCTGAGAAAGCACCTGAGGAAGCAAGTGTAGCAAAGTCTATGAAGGCGGAATGGTGTGGTGTCCTTTACATGGAATGTATTCGTGTGGGTTTTGATTTAAAGAGATTGTGCAATCGTTTGATAGGGTGTGGTAGCTTGACATCCGTTAAAGGCAACGTGAACTGGGCCGTAAGAACCTTGCACATAATATTGAGATGTATTCTTTAGATTGTGCATGTGTTAATACCATATTAGATATTTCTGTTGCTTTGGGGGAATGTTTAGAATTGTAAAAATAACGTGTTTGAAAAGCAAAGCCCATACTTCATTGTTCTCTATATCCCAATCCACACTTCTCTGTAACTCCCCATCATAATTACCAGCATTTTAATATATTGCATCCCTGTGTTTGTTCAGTTCCTCTGCAGTGAAACTTCTCAAGTCTAGAAAGTTTAAGAATAACAGTGTTTGCATGATGTCAAAGGCAACAAATCTTTTATATGTAAGGGTAAAAAGTTGTTTTAGCCACATTTGTCCTTCAAGAGAAAGTGGAGTAAGGGAGAGAATAATGGAACAGCCTTTCCTTACCTTGTTGTGGGTATATAGCCATATAGTTTTTTATTGTCAGTGATTTGCTCAGAAATCACTCCAATACTTTTCAGTGTAGCACAACATTAGCTAGATCAGCCCTTTCTGTCCTCCCTTCTAACTGCATTAACCCATTGTCCTTGAATTTCTCCTTCAAGTTGTGAACAAAGAGCTCTTCAGCTTGGGTGGAAGTGGAAAATGTGGTTATTGATTTAGTCATGAATAAATGAATGTGTGCCTGAATGTATGAACCGATAAATGGATGGATGTTATTAGTATTGTATATTGTAGACAACCTTCTTCATTTTAAGGAAATATGCACAAGAATGCCAAGAGTCAGACACACACATACATTACTTTTGAGTCTTTATAACCTTTTGAGACAATCTGTATTTATGTGCTGGAGTATGCTACAGTGCATTTTAGAGCCAGATACACTGGCTCTATTTTAGAGCTCAGAGAACACTGCAGTCCTTTCCGGAGGAACACACAGGGGTAGAAACCAGACACACTTGGGAGGAGACACACTTGAGAGGGCGTTTCACCCTGAGAAAATCAGAATATACCTACAGAGCATATCCTGGGAAAGCTGCGAGCTGTGTGAGATGGATACTGACTCAGAGGCCCCTTCTATAGCAAGATCAGAAACACAACTTTTTTTTGAAGTGGATCGTAAACACAACTTTTTTTTGAAGTGGTCTATTTCAGTTTTTAGGTGAAATATGTTATTTATAGTTATGCCTTTACATAACAAAATCGTATTTACCTATGCCTGGTTGCCTTTACTTGTCCTAGCACATCTTCATTTCACTGAAATCTGTGCTTTCTAGAGGCTTCTCTACACAGTACTTTTAGTCATGCTACTAGCTATACAGGTAATGTGTTATAGAGTGTAAAAACCCATACCGTTATATTATTACTGCAACACAAAGAAGAACGTTCTTGTACCAGGACAGCTTATTTTGATGCTAAACAGAAATACGTTTTGTCTGTAAGAGACAATCTAACACCAGCTTGTTAAAATCAAAATTGAAGGTTTATTTGCTTAATTAATTTGGTAAAAGCAGCCTCCTGACAGCAAAATTAAACTGGTACAAAAGTTATGTGTAGACCAGCCTCAAGGGGAAAAAAATGAATTACATCTTTGTAAAGGCATGATTTTCTGATATTGACTGAGTATTAGCCAAACCAAATGCCCAGTAGCCAAAAGTCAGGAATTACGTGAAGAGGGAGAAATGTCATTAAGCAGCCTACTACAAGTTGCTTTTCCAAAGAACCTAACAGCTAAAAAGGCATTAATAGCTATTTTAACTGCTGGACATTTTCCTTTGCTTTAGATGGTAAATTTTGAAATCTAAAGAAAAGGAGAAAGGAGGATATTTTCTTGGCATGGTTGAGTGAAACAGTGTCGCTAAACAACAGCAAGCAATTTGTGCTGGCTGTGGCAAAGAAGCTTGTTGGTGAGCCCTGGCCACTTTAGTATTAATGTTACTGAGTCAGGGAGACAAAGGAAACCATACAGATTAAAGCTGATTATAGTTTTTCACCAGAAACACACAAAGGCTTCTGATGGGTACACTTCAGTGTTAGACAATAGTTACCAAGGCAAACATGTCATAATTTGATCTGTGCTTCTTCCATCCTGATGTTTCACCAATTACAGAGGAAAAATGCAGTTGCCATCATAGCTGGGGAGGACAAGCGGAGCGGATTTGGTAACTCTGAGGAGTCAGGGAGTGCAGCTGGATTGTTGCCTTGTCCATTATTTGTTAGGAAAGTAAATTAAGCTTCACTTCCCTGATTAAATTTCCAACAAATGAAGGAAAGAATTAAGGGAATATAATGAAATTCGAAGCTGTTGTAATCCCTTTGGAAATTAAAGTATTGCAAATTTGTAATAATCCAAAACCTTGATTGCCTCTCCTATTCTGTTCAATCAAACCAACAAAGTACAAATAGTGGGCTGGTTTTGTTTGTCTCTTGATTCTTTTGACTTTCAGGGAGATATTGTCTCTAAAATGTGTGAGAGATCACTATAAAACTTTTTTCAAGTTTCTTCATATTCAGAAGTGACAACAGTTCATCTTAATGTATATATTGTAATGAAGGAAAAAGAATATAATTCTTGAAGAAGCATATGTGAATATCTATTTCGAAGGAGTTTTTTTAAAAACAAATATTTTAAAAGCAGTCTTTTATTAAGCCAACCAAAGAAAAACGTTGTTGTCTTTGAACTGAATTTATGAGTCCTCATATTTCCCTTACCTGGGATAATAGACATAGCTGAAGGACAAAAACGATGACAGTATTTATATACCACTATTTCTAAACAGATAGCTAATAATACAAACAAGTAAATTAGAGCACCTCAGACACTTTTCTCTTTCCTTTTTGAGGTTTAGTCTATTGATTCGTCTCACTTGTTTTGCTTTTCTCCTTAAAGGAGTATTGGTATGTACGCATTGGTAATCTCTTACTGACTAATTCTGCAGCAGAAGGTAGAAGTAACTGAAAGCATCATCAGCTCACTGCTCTACGCTGCCAATATTTTACAGGCCAGATCAATCTCCTCTGGTACTCTTAAGGCTTGTAAATATTATATTTTTCTTCTTCAGAGATGTATCTTTTTTCTCTAAAGTGTGCCCAATGCAAATTTTGTTCTTAGGAGATTTTAGATTATTTGTTATTAAAGATTTTAGATTAAGATTTTAGTTTTTTAGTTATTAAAGATTTGATCATTTGCCACCTAGTACCGACTGATACACTGTCAGTTTCAAAGCGTTCCCTATTTATGTTGTATTAGAAAAGTTTGATAGTTTGACACATCCACTTATAAGCAAAATGAGTTTTTTTGCTATCTGATGCCATGTGGGCACTAGATTTCAATGCAAAATCTATTTCATTGGCAATCAGTGGCACCCTCAACAGTGCTGAACTAAGGTGGTTTTGATCCACTCACTGGATTTCTGCCTCGCAACATTCATGGCCTTCTTTTAACCTTCATTCAATGTCTAAGATTAAAATGCAAGATTTAAGGATAATTATAAAATGCCTGCTTTGTAATTTACCTTAAACTACTAATACATACTCTCAGTAGCAACTTCGTTTTAATTTAAGTTTTGTCAGGGAATCATTATGCCTACGGATAATTATCTAATATGTTTCCCAGGCTGTGTAACAGATACAGTCATCACAGCATCTCAGCTTTGTTGTTCAGTGTCAGGTGAATTACATTTCTCTCTGAGGCAGTTACCGTTAAAGACCTGGAAATGAAGCTTTCATTATTTGCTGATTGCTTTCCCTGCAACAAAACAAAACTCCAAATATTTTATTTATTCTTTGTTGTCCACATATGACCAATTAAATAAAGTGATCTCTTTGCCATTCTGGCATAATGAACATTCCTGTTTTAAAAGCAGTTAAAGCAACGACGCTTTAGAATATCTTTTAGGACCCCCAGGTTAGTCAGAGAAGTGTCAGTGAAAATACAGACTGAATTTGGTGCACCTTGTTGCAATATTCATAAACATAAAATTAATTAGCAGTTAGCATCTCTTGATATTTTGGAAGATGACATCGGCCAAATGACCTTGTTTGTGCATTCCTACCTATCCTCCCTTTTCAGGCAAGGCCTGCCTCTGCTGTCAGAAGGCTGCGTATTTTACAAACGTGACCCACAGCAAATCAAGCCCTTGCCCGCGACCCGGCTGCGGATGCAGCGAGGTGGCAACCCCTCTCCCGAACCTGGGTAACTCAGATGCTTCCACAGACACGAAAATGCCTTCCACCGTAAATCTGACCTTGCCCCCTATATCTGCCAAACTATGTAAACCGCATTTTGTAGTTGGATCCCTGAGCGACACGGGGAAGTTTTATTCACTAGCAAAAGGGAAATAAGTTACGTTAGCGTTCTTCTCCCGAGCCCTTCCCGTGGGCTAAAGATCAGTCCTTGCAGCTTACCGAGAATATTAAGAGGTCTTTTGTACTGTAAATCCTTTCACCTGCCTCACTAATATTGCTTCAGATAGGGACTTAGTTGCTACAGCTGTCTCCTGGGCAACATCAGTTAAAATCCTACTTCTTCTAAGAGGGCCCCTGGGAACTGGTTTCCTGTCAGAGCCTGTTGATTTCTGAGCTCAGCCCTTTTCTTGTCAGCTAATGGGTACAAATTGAGGAAATGGGCAGCATGTTAGAGCAGTGTGAATAAAGGAAGTTTTGCTAAATGAGGTGGGTGGTGGAACCATCTGGACATTTGAAAACTTGCCTATTTCTCAGCTAGATAATTATCTAATTTCACTATTATTAGGCATGCAAAGTCCAAACGGCAACATCTTTGCCTGTGACTTAAAATACAACATCGAAATGCCTGGGTTTTTTACATGTTAAGCTGGTTATTATTTCTCTCTGCTGCATTTTTTTGTAGTTGTACTTTTTATTGATGCTTCTTGTGCTTTTATTCACTAATAGCTATATGCAAGTTGTGACTTTTTCCCTTTTCTTTAATAATTTTTAAAAAAGCCTGTTACATCCACTTACAACTTAACAATAGTTTTCAAGGCTGTCTGGAGAATATGCGTTAGTGCTTATTCACTATTTAAAATTTTGAGTAGTATGAAAACAATTGTGGAATACTTTTATTATGGGATCCAGCCTCTAAACCCCACCACAAAATCAGGGGTAGCTGCAGGATATATTAGAGAAGAGCGGTGAAACCGAATGTCTTTTAGCCCTGCCAGCCCAGCACACAGAGCGTTTTCCTGGAATTGGCCTAAAAGACTACTCTTTGTTGCTATCTTCATGTGAGTTCACAGAGAGACAATTTTTCCAACTGAATAATAAGTTGTAGGGCTTTACTAGCTTGACAGCAGTTGTTTTTCATCTGAGAAACTTGATAACATTGAGAGAGAAGGCTAAGCATAAAAACATGGTGTATATGCACTTTGCATCTTTAAAGTCCTCGCGTCATTTCTGGGAAACACGATATTTAGATAGTGCCCATGTTTATTTATTCACTGAACTTTACTAGAAACTCTTTGCAGTGAAAAAATGATTTTCCTTCAAAATGCACTTATGTAAACTTTTATTTTAGAGTTATTAATGGTGACCATCAAATGGAACCTTTTAGACACCTTGTCAAGGGGGAGGAAAGGAGGACAGGGCAAGAAGGAGAACGCCAAAAGACAGCAAGACCAAAATGTCAGTCTGAGGTTACCAGCACTGAAAATGGAAAAAAAAATAATCTTTCATTTAATTTTTTATAAACACTTTTTGCCTTCAAGTTAAGGCATTATCCATCGCATAACTCTTCATAAAATAAAATGAGAATTAGCAGTAAATGTTCCATATTTGATTATTAATTATTCTTATTAGCTAGATGAATGGATATTAAAAACAAGTATGCTCACTTAGGATTGAGTTTGCAATCCCAGTATTAAAAAAAGGTAATACTTCTGTTCCATCACTTTATGGCACTTGATTAATCAGTCACTGAGGAAAGAGATTCTCTTTTCTTCTACAGAATGCCTTTTCTGTTGCTTACAGAAGTACGCATGCAGACCTCCAAAACACTAACAATATGGTGAGGTGCTCTCTGAAATGTGATTTATTTGTGTGTAAAAAAAAAAAAAAAAAAAAAAAAAAAAAGAGAAGGGAAGCAATTTTTAGAAGCGTGTCTTTATTAACAAATTTGCTGTGCAAATTTAATGCTGCTTTGAATACTTTTCTCTTCCAGGTCGCTTACTATCCAATTGATTACTTCTAAACTTGACATTCATTACTTAATGAAAAACAGTAAAAAAATGAATTAAGATATTAGAAGATTCTGTCAGCTGGGGCTTTGTGGGGTCTTGGCCTTGCTCTGGTGCCCAAATGTATATGTCAGTGTAGTGCAAAAGGGGAACAGGTACTGGAAGCTTATTGCTGTTTATGAAGGCAGCATAGTGGAACAGTCTGGTTTATGTTGAATTTGAAATATGAGGAATTGCACTGCCTTAAGAAAGATGGAAGACATAGGTGGTTTTTTTATGTAAGTAATGAAAGCAAGCTGCACTCCTTTTTCTTTTTAAGAGCAAATAAATATGAATTTCTGTCTCCTTTTCCCTTCCTCCCTTATGGGTCCAGAGAAGTCAGCACTTTCAGTGGTGCATTACTCAGAATTTTGCCAATGCTAGTTCCTCAGGGACTTCTGTCTCAGGGCAGTCCACCTAAAGAGCTACTTTACTGCCAGTTTATGGACCATCGGTTTAATTAATGCCTCATTTATTGATAGCAAATCGCCTATGGCGCAAAGTGACAGAGTCCAACTCTTGAGAAGCTGAAGGTGAAAATATCCAAATAATTTGATGGTAGTAGTATTATTAATAATAATACTAATGGGAAAAATGAGACAGCAAAAGGCCTACTCCCAACTGAGACATGAGAAAACACTGTGCACATTTAAAGGAGTAAAAACACATTCAAGAAAATAACACAGTTATTCATCTGCATTATTTCTAATGAATAACAGAGGAAAACAAGAGGGACTTGTGTTCCTTCATCAGAAGAACTCCCAGAGGTGATAAATCATACAGGATTAAGCAGGAATTTTAGGCTTTTTATATCCTCTGTGCAGTTCAACTAAATCAACAGAGTTATTTGTGAATTAACTTGTCCCAGGAAGAGGACAAGGCAGGTTTTTTTAGCTATCTGTGCTGATATAGTCTCTGATATCACCGAGCTGAACTTCTGTACCCGGCGGCTGCCCAGAGCAGCTTGAGCACTTGCCAAGATAGGAGGAGAGCTCAGTTCAGTGCCTCTGCCCTACCCCCCACCTACTCTGAAAGCCCAAATCTATCTTGTCTCCCTCCTGTGTTTCCTATTTCGCCTTCCGTGTATTGATGTGATTTCACTGCAGTGCACTTCCCACACGCGTTCCATAGAGAACTGCAGCAAGAGATTCAAATCTGTTAGTCTTTTACAGGACTATCTGAACTGGCATAGGATCAGCCAAATTTCCACTAGTGAATCCATGTCTTTAAGGTGCCATAACCCTTCCACTCTTGACCGCACCTTCTGTCTCATGTCAGCTGTCATACAGCCTTTGCACATAACCAGCCAAAAATGCCAGCACACAGATGTACAATTTTTCTAGGTTTCTTAGAGTTTCTTAAAGAACCTTAATTTCAGTATATTCTGAAAACAGGGAATACACTGCTTCAGTGAAGATGACCATCAAGATACAAACCCAGTACAGAGCATAAACCAGGATCTGGTACCCATCTAGTACCCACCTAACAGCCACGTGTATCGTCATAACTAAGTCACACACAAAACATGAACTACAAGCCGTTACACGAACTCAAAGGAATGCTAATGCTATCAAGTCAATATTAACCTGAATGTTTATATAGCTAGTGCTAGTAATTTTGGGGAAACATTTTTTATGACTAATTGGATCTCTCCTTTTATGTGCTTGTGCTTGTGTGTTCTGCTAAATCCAAGTTTTCCTCAAAGCATCGGTATTTCCATTACCATCACGTCACTGGGCTCAATAAATAATATACAATTTGAAAACATAGCCAAAGTCACCTTTTTTTCCTTAGAGTTACTTGTGTTTGACTGTCAGATCTTATTCGATAGTCAAAAAAGGGAAAACTTGATTTTGTTTTTCCGTTTTTGATTTGGTTTCATACACCTTGGCAGTGCTTATGATAAATGACTTTGGGAATTCTGTTCTGTACAGTGCTAGTTCAGAATCACACTATTAAAGATACAGTTGTATACAAGATTATTTTTGTAATGAAGTTTCCGATGAACCCGAGTGAATCAAGCAGAGAAGGAAGGTGAAGTCGAGAACGATAGGAGGCAAATAGCAATCTGCAAAGGAAGCAATGGTGTCAGGGATATTGATAGCCCAGTGGACTGTGACAGGTGTAGTTATGCTCAGTCTCTGTGGGAGATCTATGGATACAGCTGGATGGCCTGGAAGAAGAGCTGGGAGAAGTAGCTGTACAGTGAGATTTGCAGAATCTCAAGACAAAGCTTGTTGATTTTCTTTGAACTGCAACTGCTGGGCAAGTCAGGACAGGTTAAACACGGAAGACGGATTTAAGATGTAGCAGATGTAATTCCATTTCTTGTTTGTATGAGCTCTGATTTGGCTTTGAACAGGTTTATGCTGAGCTTTTGGGAATTGTAAACAGAAGGCTCCCTTAAGCTGTATCTGTGAAATACGTATATGTAAACTCATATTTGCCTGTGTACAACAGTGAAGAAATTGCATAGATACCAATATTTTAACCCTCTAGTCTCTCTTTTGAACTGATTTTAGTTCAGTATAAATGCTATCAGAAACAGTTATGACGAATTATCTGATTCTAAGCCCACCGACTTCTACCTGGATCCACTTCTTTGTTCCTGCCCCTATCTGCCAACGTCCACAAGCAGTCGCAGTTCTCATTTTTAAAGAGAACTACATGACCTGTCCAGTGAAACAAGATATGCAGGTGGAGACACCAAGAGGCCTAAGATTTTTGGATACCGTCCTACCCCTGCTTCCAGACAAACTTTATTCCCTCAGAATTTCCCAAATTTTTTTTACTGAAAGCTATTTTTGTTCTGAAGTCAGGGATGGAATGTTGCTACATATTATATGCCATGTGCAGTGATCATAGATCATGACAGCAACAGGTCGTTAGTTTTTAAATAATCAAGTTTTGAAAGTTGAAACTATTAATTTTTTAAAATTATTATTAACATATACAGACAACATATAGTTTTTACAGATCAGCATCCGGGCACGTTTAAGATTTGCTTGATTAATAGTCCTTGTTCCCTCTAGGCAAAAGTTTGTTCAGTCTAAAAAAATTTGTGTGAGGACAGGACTATGAGGAAATACTTTTAGGGGTGCATGATAATAAGGTCAAATTCTTATTTATTGAAGTTAGTGCAGTTGAGTAATTTTTTTATTCAACAGGAAACATTTTAACATCTCAACTGTAACTTTCAAATAAAGATAATATGAAAATCTACTACAGTTTTTTGCTAGAAGTGTCTCATTAAAACACTGAGGTATTGCTCCAGAAGGGATCTGGGCTTTCTCATTCAAGCAGTGCTCAGTTTTGAGGCTACAAAAATGAGATCCAGGATACTTAGATAGATGCTGAAGCTCCTTGTGAGATTTTTTTAAAGACTTGACTACCTAGGCTTAACCAACAGGGAAACAATTTCCACTATTCACCTTTAGGAAGAAAATTCTGTGGCCTAAATATTAGTGTTTCATTTCTAGTGCTGTTTTGATTTCTCCAGAATGCTTGAGGTACCTGCACAGAGCTTGCAGGTATAGATCATAGAATGATTTATGTTGGAAGGGACCTTAAAGACCATCTAATTCCAACTCCCCTGCCATGGGCAAGGACACCTCCCACTAGACCAGGTTGCTCAAAGCCCCATCCAACCTGGCCTTGAACACTTCCAGGGATGGGGCCTCCACAGCTTCTCTGGGCAACCTGTTCCAGTGTCTCACTACCCTCACAGTAAAGAATTTCTTCCTAATATCTAATCTAAATCTACCCTCTTCCAGCTTGAAGCCTCATCCTATCACTCCATGCCCTTGTAAAAAGTCCCTCTCCAGCTTTCTTGTAGGCTCTTTTCAGATAGCGGAAGGCTGCTAAAATGTCTCCCCAGAGCCATCTCTTCTCCAGGCTGAACAATCCCAACTACGTCACCCTGTCCTTATAGCATGGTCCAGGATTTGCAGGACAGCTGCCTCTCCCTGTAGCAGCAGCTGGAAACATGTTGAATGCACTGGGGTGTCCAAACAGTATCACACCCTTTGGCTTGGCAACTGGATTCTATGCTAGGTTTCTTCTCCTTTCTTCCTGAACGCAGGCAGAGATCAGTCCTTCAAGAAGTAGAAATACTGCTGGTGTCTTCCCTTTTCCCTTTCTTTTCAAGGTTTTTGTGATTAAGATACTCACTGATGGTTTTGGAGACCCAAGTTCTCTGATTAGGGTACTCAGACACATCTTCAAGAGTCTCTTAATCACCCAGCAATCCTGGAGAGAAGAGGCAGGATTTGGCATGTCAAGTTGTTTCTTTCTTTTTTTTCCCCAGAAAATAATTCGGGATTCTCCAAGAAAAAGGAAGGTAAAGGAAGCACCTTTCTCGTTAGGGCAGTCTTCTGAGATTACGGAGACTCGGCTGCTGGTTTCGACATTTGGGGTTTTTTTTGGTCAATGACTGTTTACTGAGTAAGTGAAGAACAAATAAAAAGCAAATATTATACTAACTGCTATTAGAATGCAAAAGCAGTGTGAAATACATTCAAGGACTACTTATTTAGACAAATGCTATCACTTGAGTTTTATCTCATTCAAAGATGCTTAGAAGTTTGTTAAAAGAATAATTCTTAATTCGGGCTATGCGGATACTAATGAAAACTAACCTAAATTTAGCTAAAAGGGTTTAAGCTTAATTCAGAGAGTTAAGGCATCATTCTTTCATCTAGGATTAAGACTGAACAGGAATTGGCTGCAACTAAACAGAAATTAATAAAAGAGGAAGAAGTCTCCCAGTGTCCATTTGATCTTTGAAGTTTCTTCCAACGTGCTATTCTATGATCCTATGATTCATTAAAGCCTATATGTAAATATAGTAGGAAGCTACGTGCCTGCTGTAATTTGACGACTTCCTTGGAGTTATATGTAGGAGCGAGTTGTACAAATTGTTGATTTCAAACAGCCTTAATTTACAGTCAAGGTAAAACCAGCTCCTAGTAAAAATAAAACCTATTTTACTAAGAAAGAATTTGAATTTTTAGTACTGAGTCCAATATCATTTCAGTATCATTTTAGCTCACAATGGCTTTTGGTCTCCACATAATAATACTTTTCCTAGAAATCCCATTAACAGACATAATTAAATCATTGAGTAATTGCCAGAATTCAAATGAACACTAAGTACAGCCAACTCATTTTAAAAGCTTTGAAGGAGCAGCACTTTACAGAGCTGTTATGTGTGTGTTGACTCAGGGACAGACTCTTACCAAGGCAAAGCCAGCTGCAGGGAGCAAAGCGTTAACTTTCCTGTCACAGATAGCCCAGAAACAGGTTTAGGAGGGGTGGGGAGAGGAGGGGAGAAAGGAAGCAAGAGGTACCTGAGGAAGCTGCAGTTCCCACTGCATCAGCTGGTAGCGTGTGTCCTAGTACTGGTGTGTCAGAAGGATGTGGTGGTGCTATCCGAGCAGTCTGACTGAGGAATTGGGGAAAGGAGTGAGATGAGTAAAGTCTAGACTCCTCTTGTTTTGGAAAGGAGTATCTGCACTGGCATACAACAAGAAATATTAATCAAGTAGCTTGCTCTCCTTAATGCTTCCAAAATGAAAATTTAAGAAGAGTCAAGCACAGAAATGAAGAGAAGGTGGTTCCTCCTGTTAACAGCAGCATCAGTAAACTCAGTAGAGCCAGGACTCTGCCTTGAGCACTGTCATGCAATCATCCTCAACAACAATCCTCAGAGTTTGATAATACATGACCTGATAGAGTTTTTGGCTGTACTAACACACTTCCAGCTAGTGCCCATTCTTGCTTCAAAGATACCATGATCAGGACTTATTCCCAATAAGTGACATAGATGAGACCACCCGTTTTGGGGTGTGACAGGGTTTAGCTATAGGGACACAAGCTCTGCTCACCACTTAATCCCAGAGCTAGAGGCCTTGCCCTCTTTATTTAGCAGAACAATTATAGTTTCTTTGCCCGGCAATAGACGAACCTGCTTGCAGTAGTTTCACATTCCTACTTTTTAGCAATGGCAGGAATAAAGAACACTGTAGGGTTTTTGCGGCATATGTAGCTTATTGTCTTATTTTGTTAACTCCAGTTCCATAGATTTTTTGCCAGTGTTTAATATCGCAGTGAGATGTTTTGGTACATATAGCAATGCATATCAAAAGAATCCCATTGATAACACCACTCTGCCTCCATCACTGAACCAGTGATAATAATATTTTGAAGGCTCTTTCTGATAACTGTGTTATTGTTTGTAGAATCATTCATCTAATTTCAAGGAACATTACTTCCAAAAGTGAACTCAGTCATTTCGAAAATGTTCCAAACTGTTTATTAAAGATTTCAAAATGTGGGACATAAGCACAAGATTCAGATAGATTTTAAGTTTCCCGTTAAAACAAGAAATATTACATTGTGGGGTCTAAAAACACAGATATTCAGGCAAAGCTCATCTTTTTCCTCTTTGTAGGGGTTCTGGTGTAGTACAACACTCAGCTGCTTAAGCACTTTCTGGTTTATTTTTCCATTTACTGTAACCTGCACATTTACGCCTTTGGAAATTGGAAAATCAAGTTACGACTTCTCTTTCGGTAGCTTCCAACAGTCAGTTGGCAGGTCATATTCCTCTGTCTGCTGCCTCTTTTCTCACCCTGATCTTCGCTCTCTCTGCTCTCTTAGGCATCTGGCTGATTCTGCTGGCCTCTTAGCTGGGTGATGCGCCTCTTACAGGTAGATTTAAGCAGTTTGGATCAGTGAGTGAACACTGCCTGATAAACCTGCTGCTACTCTGCTTCCTAGAATTTAATGTGTGTCACAGACCTACAGGCGCTGCTGCAATAGGATCACTGAATAATTGAATAAAATGCCCTGAATCCTGCAAACAGGAACCGTAATACCACTTCTTATGCCCTGAAAACTAACAGAATATAAGAATATGAGTTTCATATTTATTTGTGAAATCTTTTATGAGGCTGTATGTGATATTTTATCTAAGTATAGGCTACAGCATGGGTTGTAAAACAGAAATCAAAGATGCAGCTCTGGTGTTAGTTCTGCAATTTGGCTGGGGACTGTGACCTACTCAATAACATGCACAGTAGTTATTAGCACTTCCAACAGCATGCATCATATAGGCAGTACAATCAGTGTGCAGTTAGTTTTCCAGGCAAGTAAGTAAAAAGGAAACCCAGAAAGCCAGTAATTTAAATAGATGTAATACATCAGGTAGTGAAGAGTGACAAGGGTCACTGGAAGGACAGGTAGAACATTAAAGGACTAAAAGACAAGGGAACATAATTTGAGGAAATGAAATTGGAGCAGAAACTATAAGCATAAATTAATGTTAGCGGGCTGACAGAAGGAAGGGGATTGTAAGGATAAGAGCTGAAGGATGAGAATTATAGTGGGCTACGTGATACACAGAGGATCAGTAACCAAACAGAAGCTTTACAACATCAGCTCATGTGTGGGAGAAAGAGACAAATCTCACTGTACAGCTAGGAGTTTAGGGCATAATACTCCAGAAGAGCAGATGTTGCATATGTAAGCACTGAAAGAGCTTAAAAAATTGTTAGAACATAAGAAAAGATTAAAATGTAGCAACAACTATAATGGTTGGTGTTACCTAATAGCCTAACATTTACTGGCCAATAGAAGATTTTAAGGAAAGAGCATAAGAAATAGGAATGTAAAGAAAAAAAAAATCCTTCCTGTTGAAAGCCTAGAAATCAGTGGTTTAGGGACTTCTAGAGTTCAGACTGAATTGAACCAGCAATCCAGGGCTAAACATCTCATGACTTTTCCATGAAGTAAATCTTCCTAAGTTCTGAAATTCTGGAAATAATTCTTATTTCATAAATGAACAGTTCTTGATACTGTTTACACACCTTCTCTCACATCCTGTGTCAATGAGTTTCATAATTTGATTACTTGTCAAAAGAAAAAGTGCTCCCTAATGTTTTAAGTCTTAAGTTTTGCAAATTTTTGGGTGTCCACTAGTCTTTGCATTATGAAAAAGACAAAAACCCCTTCCCTATTCTTCTTTTCCATATAATTTTTTACTTTATTGATTCCTACATCTTCTGATTTCAAAACAAAGCCATCCCAGTGGTCTGTTTCTCCTCAATTTTGATGGATTCTGTTCCTTACCTCTGATCATTCTAGTCAAACTTTTCTAAATTTACTTTATTCTTTTTGAGATGGGGCAGCCAGAATTGCAAACTACCAACCAATATAGAGGCATTACTTTTCTTTCTGCATTTCTCTCTTAATCATTCCTAACATTCTGTTTGTCTTTCTGATCACTAATGAGAACCACTAGATCTTCAGAGGACCATCAAAAATACTTGCAATATCTCTTTCTTGTATGGCAACAAATAATCAAATGCATCATGTACATATGGTTAGAATTGTTTTTCTCTGTGTATGTTACTTCGCATGCTTCTTTATTGGTCACTAAAATGAAAGGTGAAATTCAATCCCTTAATAACAAGGCTTCCTTCATTAACTCTTTACTGTCAGCTTTGTTTTTGATTACTGTGAATAACTGTGAAATTGTGAATACCAATCATTTATTCTTGGCCCCTGAAGCTTCTTCTAGCTTTAGTTGAAAGACATTTCCAAGAGCTCTTTGGAGTTCCAGTTCCCTGTTTCATCCACTTCACTCAGCTCCCATGCTCAAAGTGCTCTAAAATAATTTTGTGAAGTCTGATTAAAAAATAAGTGTTGAATCTTCACCATAGTTTCTATGGGTCTACTAATTTTATTCTGTTATACTATCAATGTGTTGGCTAGAAATCAAGTATACTGGAGCGCTTCAGAAATTGGCATTGTTATTATTACCTGTTGTCCTCTGACACTGAAGTTGGTTTGAATGATAGCTCAGTGCTTTCCTACTTTAATTCCTAGAGAAACTGAGAGTTGTATTCAGTTTGTGGTGGATTTTTTACTGTTCTTTTTCTGAGTCCTTCCAAAACCTCTTCTATAGATATTTCAATTGAGCAAGTTCTTCTGATACCTTCCCCTTTAAAATATATCCCAGTTTTGGAAGCTTCCTAAACTGTTTTGCAGCCAACACTGATGCAAAGAAGTAATTTAGTTTTTTCCTCTGATCTTATTATCAATGAATGCAATTTTTACACCTTGCTCATCTATCAGCCCCACTGCATCTTTGCCAGGTTTCCTGCCAGTGTTGAGGCCTTGCTGAACATCTGGTACTTGATATAGAAAGAGATCAGAAGGTGGAACAGGGATGTAGACAGATGAGAAACATGGTTGTAATAAAAATAAAGGAGATAAAAGTATTTTGGATGTCTTTGGTGAGTGCTATGTACAAATTGCTGAAGCAAGAAAAAAAAGGGTTTTGGTAAACAAGAAAGAAGCTGGCAAGGTCCTAGAAACAAATGAGGCATGATTTAGAGACTTATGGAGAAGTCAGAGGCAGTGATTCTGAAAATGAATATATTTCATTATTCCAAAAAATGGGTCACTGTTTCTACTGCGTTCACTTCCCTAACTCTGAACAGTGGACCAAGCCAATTGGAGAGAAGACTTTTACTATTGTACCAGCTCATCTAATTGTCAGGTTCGTCACACACAGAACGAACAAGTGATGTCTCCTGAGGGCCATGCTTGCACCCTAATAAGCTTCTGCCTTTCTGTTGACAGTGATGGCAGACTCACGCGCCGCTATTTGACCCTGTTGGTTAATACGAAATCAATGAGATTAGTTGGTATTTGACATCCCTAGTAATCAACCCATGGGTCTAGCATCTAAGGATGGATTTTAAAAGAGAAAAACTCTAGGTATTCTAGGTTAAACATTTTTCTTAGTCTTCTGAGTATCTCAGTTTCCTCATTTTCAGAATACAGGCGATAATATTGACCTGTTTTCAAGGAACTTTTAATTCCTGTTCTGTTATTTTTATTTTTTGTCTCCAAATGATCCCTTGCAGGAATGTTAATATTCATAAAGCTCAAAATGGAAGGGCCTGTACAAATGCTGAATATTTCTCTTTCTGATTCTTCATCCCCAAGACAAAATATATAGTTTGGAAGTGTCCAGGTTTACATGAGGTTACTGTTCAGAACATTGCACTTTCAAAATATAATTGCCTGACTTTTCCTACCCTTTGCATTTCACTTCAAGTATGAATATCAGCAAAGGTTGTAAAGAGCTTATGAAAGTACAGAATAGTGGATTGCAATGTCAAACAGTGGAAGGTGAGTACTTGCTGAACATGGAAAAAGAATGATGGGGGGAGGAAGATTAAAATCTAGTAGGCACTTTTAGCTAGTAATAATCTAGAGGGGTATATAGATGGCTGAGCTTCTGGAAGCCTGATGCAAATGTTCTCTTCATACCTCAGCTTTCTGCTCTGTGTCTTATGCTTCTGAGCTGTTCTCAATGTAGCCTGTCTTCTTTTGCCATTCAGCCTTACTGCATATAAATCTTGTTACCCAGAGAAAATTTTTGCTGGAGAATTACGTTTGCAAAAAGACACGTGACATTTTTTTGCCTAAGCTGAGTGTAAAGCTGTTCTACATGCCCACTGAAGGAGATGGCCTTATTTTGGCACGGTAAATAGCATTCTGGGCTCAAATCCCCAAGATCTCTCAAGGCAGAAGACAAATGCATACAGTACTTATAAATTATTAAATATTCTGATGTCTGTGACCTTTGTTTCAGTTCTCTTTTTCCTTTTCTCCCCCCACCTCCACCCTTTTCCTTAAGCAGGATTATGCAGCAAGTGCCAACTCTCAGAACTCTTAACCTGTACCCAGACAAACTTGTACGCAGGTTTTTAAGTTCATAAATAAGATAAACTGCAAAGGCCCCATAGAAAATAAAAATACTTTGTTTCTCAATCTTAAAATAAAATTTATAAATCATGTAGTCTGCCTTTATTATTTTTTATTGCTGGACATAATTCACTTACAGAGGAAACACTGATTTCATTTCTTTGTAGTCTAGTCTGAGGTTTTAGGCTGGTTTTAGGCTAGGAACCTCTTTTTTTGTTCTGTATTTCAGAAGCCAGACTTGGATAAAGGTTAAACTTCATAAAAGCAACAATGTTTCTTTTTTTCCCCTGTATTACAATTTTATCATTAAAGATTAAGGGGTCTGGCAATCTTTTGTTCCTAAACCAAAACCAATATAAATTTTATACATGCAAGTTATTAGTTTGGGGTTTTTTTTTAGTAAAATATTATTGTATCTATGTATCTGTACCTGCTAAGGTCCTGATCTTCTCAGTAATTTTATTTGTGTGTTCACTCCATATCTGTAGGTCAAGTTCCTGGAAGTAGAGCATTCTATTCTTCACAGTTAAAGAAATGACTAAATGTTGGCAAAATAAGGGTGCAGATGTAGTGACTTGTTTTTCTCTTACTATTTCTTCTTGTTAATATAATAGTTTACTTCTGGAGAGTGTTTATTGTTGTTCTAAAAATTTAAATTCTTTGGCTTTTTACATTTCAATCCTCGGATATTATTTTGGTGGAGTTGTTTAGTGCCATAGATGTCCATTAGTGCCAATCATGCCAGGCAATAATTTCCAATTATTTTTTATATATTTGTATTACCTATCACAACATGAATCTTTAAAATAAATACTTTCCTCATCCCATTCTGTTCTTATTAGTGTTGTTCTTTACAATAGAAGGGCTTAACTCATTCTTCAAAATGTTCCATGTTATCGGATGCTTTGTTCTGAGAATGTGGGCCTGAAGATGTGGTTCTGCACATTTAAAACCTGGTATCCTTTTAGTGACTTCAACTGAGAATATACGGTCGTGTCATTTTTAGGATTTAATCCTAGTACCCTTTGCTGTCATTTGTACGGATACTGAAACTGAAATTATATGTGCTAGTGGGCCTGAGACGGTACCTTTAAAGGCAAAGCACACAGATTTTCCCTCTGATTGCTCCCGTGGCTTGCTTTACTTGATTAACATTAAGATGTTAACTCCCAAATTCTGAATGTCATTCAAACCCTCATATTTATAATGTACTAATTTAAAAGCTAGCAAGCGTTGTTGCTTTTGCAGAGAGAAGTCCACTTTATGCATACAGCAAAGCCAGGTGGTGCTCTGTCGTTTCTCTACTGTAAAGCAGATGAAGAAGACACTCCCGAAGGGTCAGATGCAGCCTCCTTTCCTTCAGCTACCAATAAATTTGGGTGGCAGAAACTTGTGCAACTTGCGCAAATTCAAAACAGTATTTCAGCTACCGACAGGTCATTGATTTCAAAGATGAATAAGCATCTTAAGTACTTGGGGGAATCGGAACGCTAACAGAGGGTAGCAGGATTTGGACGAAAGGTTTATTATTCTGTTCTTGTAGCCTAATACAGTCATCTCCTTTCTGTTAATAGGAGGCCTTCAGACAGTTATTTTCAACCTAGCATATAAACTGGTGTTGGGGAAAAAAGCTGAAGATGTTTCATAACTCTGAGAATCAGGTGATATCATTATCAACTGTTGTAGCTTCTGGATTTTAAATCTGAGCTTTATCTTCCCAGTTGTTTTCATCTGATTATAAAAGTATGTTATTTCATTTAAAGGAAGGCTATGCAGCTGTGATAAATTAAAGCAAATGACTCTCCCTAGCTTGAGGTGGCAGCTGGGAGAGCTCAGAGGACCAAAAGGAGTGATGAGGGTCTCATGATTTATCGGCAGGAAACTTGCAAACTGAGTTTTGGTCCAGAGAAGTCTGTGCAAGTGGCTCCCTTACAGTGAAACAGCCTAATTTTGCACTCTGCGAAGTCAATTGACCCTTGGCTGCAGTCATACTGTATAAAATTTTTATAGGTATCCAAATACTTGAGATAATTTGCAAAATTATTTTTCACTATGTGAAATTAGGGATTTTTTTTTTTTTTTTCCAGTCAGCCCAGCAGTAAGTTAAATACAGCGTGGTTGCTACTATAAAGTAGAGTTGATGACTGAAATATTTCAGAAACTTTATTTTCACTGCTTTTTTATTTTCTTGTTTTTCAGCCACCTAAACTATTGACCTTTTTTAATTGAAAATTTGATGGGGACTTCTGAAAATCAAAGACATATTTGATCCTTTCACATTTATGTTAACACACACTTCGATAGAAAAACAGATGTGATTGCCAAGCTGATTGTCCCTAGGCAAATAAATTGCATTTGCAAAAGGCTCTTTAAAAGCTAATCTGATTTAGAAACTTGTTCTGGAAATGTTTCCTTTCTATTTATAATAGAGGATTCTTAGAGTTAGAGGTTTTTTTTTTTAGTTGTTAATCTGTGAGTTGTTAATGTATTTATTTATTAATCTATTATATTATTCATAGGCACTAGAGAAAAAAAAAATATAGAACATCTGAGAAGGACAGTGCATTTGTGAGTGCTTCTTACATTTACTAAAGTTTAATTCTTTCAAGGTATACAACACAGTATTACAGTCTCTGAACTCTCTCTCGGAACTGTCGTTCATAGTTCTGATGATATTTGATTTGCATATTTAAGATTTATGGTGCTTTTCTGTCAAGTCCATTCATGCTCAGTGTTTGTCTTCATTGCATGCTTGTGTTGTCTGGCACAATAAGGGCCTGATATTGCGTGAAGCCTTCTGGGTCGTATTGCATTGTCAAAAGTAATAAGAGAAGGCTGTAATCACAGTTAAATATCTAATTTAGCCATAATTATGAAGTTGCAAACAATTGTTGTGCATCTCACCTCTGCAAAATACTTCTCCAAAGTGAATGTTTTTATAAGTTTTTTAAATGCAACGTACACTGGGAATAAAAAATGGTCATCATGGTATTTTGAGCAAATGTTTCTCCCAGGATTCAGCTAAATAACTCTGGATGTGACTCTTAGAGATTTACAAAACACATCTGGTTGCTACCTGCTCAATGTTATAAGTCGCAAACAGAGACGGTACCCACAGGCACAATTGCATAATTGTGATTTTGCATGCCTCATTAGTGCCATTGATTAGTGTGCATTATTCTATATTATTTCCACTCCTTCAGAAGTTATATCTTATCATAATTTTCCTCTCACTGCATTTTTAATATAAATGCAGTTCTGTGTTTGTTTTGTGTGGTTTTTTTCTGAGTAGTAACTCTTTGAAATGTGTTTAGGCACAATTTTGTCATGATAAGATACCTTTTAAAATTGTGTTAAGGCAAGTAAAAGGGTAATAATTTACTAGTATGAAACCCGAGGCAACACATAAAAAGTAGCTGTTATAATGGACAGTGCAGCTGAGCAAGCCTGAAAATATACAGGAGACTTAAAGAGCCTGAACCACAGGAGCAGTTTTGCTGAAAACGGGAAGGCTGCCACAGCTGCCTAGGTACACCCCGCTTTCCACCTGGAGAAGGTCAGAGACAAGCAAACCTTGGGCCTCGGATTTCTGCGTACGCAGATGAGAGCTGTCTCCTGAAGGAGGTATTACAAAAGAGGGGACAAAGTCAAACTGCTATCGGCCCGACAGTGCAGTCCTGGCCCAGCCAGTGGCTTTCTTTTTAAGCTTGGCGGAGTGCCGCAGCACGCAGGCCAAGCGTAGTCCAGTCGCACGGAATGGTGAAATACGGGGGTGGGCCGAGCAACACCGTGAAAAGCATTCGGGATGCACGCACAGCCGCGGGCTGCGTTTGTGGGCAGAGCATCGCTGCCTTGTTCCTCTCCTCTGCCCTCCAGCTAGAGCCGTATCCCAGGGTGGAATAAACTTGTGAGTTAATTTAGTTTCAGCTCTTTAAAAATTAGGCAGCTAGTCTGAGGCACATGCATAGTTCCCTCTCTAAACAGTGAAAAATGAAATAGGCAACTCCAAGATGCAGTTAATCTCTCATACTTGGCCTTAGTGAAGAAACTGAAATGTTGGACGGGATAAAACAAAAAACAGCCCTCACAACCTGCAGAAGCTGGGAAGCGAAAGATTAAAAAAGAGCTGTATACACCCGCAGCACAAAAAAATGTGAGAAATAAAAAGAGAATGGAAATAGTTTGGGGAGCAGCTGAAATTTTTCCTACTGATTTTAAAGCCAACCTAAATTGAGATTACATTCCCCTTCCCCCTCATTTTCCTCACAGAACAGCTCTAAATTGGGCAAAATGGGGTGTGGTCAAGAGAATTTTCTGTAACACATGTGACAGAAACATCTGAATTAATTACTGAGATTAACTTTAAAGGTCTAGGAGAAAGGATTTGTGGGGCTGAAAAACAAGTACCTGTGGCTTAGTAGAAAAACCTATTTCCACTTGTAGTATTAGCATTTTAGCATGTCTTAATTCTTTGTAAAATAGGAAGCTCTTTGTGTGCTCATAAATTATAAAAACATGTTGAACTTATTCTAGCATCTCATGGGTCTGTGTATAAAAAATGCAGTTGCCATTTTCTTAAGGTTCTACTAAATTCATAAAAGGACCTGAATTTGCTTATTAGCAACTTTTCTTTGTTGGAAGGAGTGGACTTAGCATACACTTTGGAACTCACAGTTTAGGAAGTAATACAGAATCCAGTGCTCTGTGAAGAAGAAGTAAATCCTAATACGGGTGAACATGAGACTGTTATACTTGACCTGTTAAGTATTTACACCAGTAAAAGTAATGCTTTTAGGAGAATCTCCTTTCTCATCTGGATATCATTAAAACTGATATCCAATTTGTGCTTGAAAATATTCTTGACTGGAAAACCTTCATGCATTTGTTGCCCCCGGTTTAACGTTCTGGGGTGCCTTTGTGCACAGTCTCTCAACATAGACTTGCCAACAAAGTGTGTTTGTGTTTGTCTCTCTGCATCGGTTGTATTAATTCTCACTGTTCTCAAGCTGCTCTTTGGTACCCCCACACAGTACATGGGCAGGATCTACGGGTCCAGCCACAGCAGTTCATAAGTAGACATGCCACTGTGGGGGTGTCCAGCAGTTGCCCTGGCATCTCCTATTTGACTCTTGCTGACCTTGGGACTTGCTATGAATTTTATGAAGTTGATTGGTGTACGCAGAAGGGTTGTTTGGGAAGGATTTCTAGACAATATGTGCCCGGAGCAGCTGGATATTTAGAAATTTGCTAGATTAACACCCAAATTGCCCTGGAAAAGGGGAAACTTTGGCCATGGATAAAAAGCATTTCCTGAGAATCATATCTTTCAGTATGAGGGACATTCTTTCCAAGTCAGATGAAACCTCGAAGTATTTGTCCTCCTATTTCTAGTACATGTTTAATGCTTTAAATTACTTTGTACTCTTGGACATAATGATTGTATAATCCTTCTATAACGGTGTGTGATTTCTGTTGTAATCCTTGAAGTTATATGTGGCTAAATACAGACCGCAATTGTTGTATTTCTAGAACTGAATGTAGTTTAATATCAATTTTGGTTTGGTTTGGTTTGGTTTTTGGTCAAGAAGACCAAGTGTGAGATTCAGTGCCAGAATACGCTATCCGTAGGGAGTTTAAGTTCGCCATGTGGTCAATGTTGTCTAGAAAGTAATTCAACCTATCTATCTGAAGAAGACACCCAGTGGTTCGTTATTGAATTGTTTTCTACGTTTCATTAACTGCAACAGGTTAGCCTCCAAGCTCTCTCATAGATATCTATTGTAGGTGTTTAAACCCTGAAGGAAGTCCTACCCACAGTCTTTCTACTTGTGGCAATAACTTTACTGCGAGTAGGAAAATTGCAGTTTGCCTTAGCATTTAGTATTGTAATGAATGTAAGCAAATAAGAAGCAGTAGCAGCAATAATTTGAGCTGTTACTTTTATAGCTCTTTTGTTTTATGCACCTTCTGGGGATTTTCAAACCTTCAGGTTTTTAAACAGCCTCTCTACAGATGTGTTCTGTCATTTGAGATGTAGTTTCAAAGAATGGGGGAAAAAAATAACAGTAAATACATTAAAAAATATGGGCTATCTCCTGGCCTACTAGATAAAATGCTCAACCCTTCTGAAGATTCATGAAGTTCAAGGATTGCCCTTAAAATGCAAGAAGAATTGGTGCTGTAAAAAAAATTTACTACTTGACAGTTCTTATGATATAGTTAAGCATAATTAACTAAATGTGAACTGGCCTGTGGCATCTATGTTTTTTTTCCCAGCGATTAGACATGACAGGATGTTATCTCCAACTGTGAGATGGAAGGTAATTCAGTTTTCACAGAACTTTTATGTGATGCTGATTGAATTAGTATTTAAGATATGTGTCGTGTCTTTTGTAGGCATTATACGCTCACAGCTTTTATTTATGACTGAAGTGTTTCACTACCTTCTAGGTATTCACAGGCATGATGGGTCCAGAGAGATATTTGCAATGAATAGTGGAAAGTTCACTCGGCAGTTTTGAGATTTTAATATTATCTTCTGCATTTTCTTTAGTGTTTTGTGGAGAACACTGCCTTTAAACCATAAACATAAATGATAAAAATGCTTTACCAACGTAAAAAAACTGTGGTTCTACGTAGGTCAGTTTAGAAATATGTGAGGAAAGATGGACTTTATGAGACAGTATTTGTAAATGGAGGGGAATGAAGATTCAAACCCAGCATTTTGCTGACAGATGCAGCAGGTAAATAACTGCTTCATGAAATTATTAAAAGTTCTGAAATATGTGATAGCATGTATAGGGAGAGAATAATTGTTAACATAATAGCTTCATTTCAGAAATTAAAACCTCGGTTTAACTCTCCCCTCTGCTAAATTTATTTCTCAGCAGTTCATTAAGAACAATGAAGGAGAATAAATGTTTCTGTCTTGTTTCATGTCCAGGATGATTTCAGTGAAGTAAAGGTTTGTGGAAATAGCAACTCTCTGTAATTCAAACACCAACATGTGTAGACAGAATTTGCCTACTATTTTGGATTCTAAACTTGAATTTCTTGCTGTTTTATAGTTGTCATTTTTTCAGATGTTTATTTATGAAACTGTTAGGTATTATTTATTTATTGGCAGTTTAATCTACAGACATTATTAAGATTCCAATTAACAGTCCCTTTTTCAGTGTCTGGCACATAAAAACATTTACATGCTGCTAACATGACTGGGTCAGACCTATAAAACAGGAGGTATTTTAGTGTGTACCCCCTGAGAGTTCCACTGGGAGCTTAGCAGACCACCGAGAAATCTTCCTTGCGGCTGTCTTAGCTTTGGAAGCATTTTAAGTCTTTCAAGACATTCTTCATAGCAGTCTTGCCTTTCTCCTGTTATGAAATCCCCATCAGTTTTCTAAACAGAGTAAGTCAAAATGTTTTTGCCTATATTCTGTGCTGAGAAACAGAGTTAAACCACATTTTTTTGAGTTCTTTACAGAAAGACTAAATGCCTCCATCTGATAGGACATGAGGGATTTTTCTGTCGTAAGCGGGGCATGTGTGCACCTTTGCCTTTCCCATTCCTGAGAGCCCCCATGAACCCTGTGACAGAAGCAAATAAGGGCTCAGCAAGGCTGTTGCAGTTGGTTTTCACTGACAGATCAACTAACTGAATGGTACTGATGAAATTTCAAGTGGGTCACCACAGAGAATAAAAATCATGCAGTAAGTCAGTGCACGAAGGGATTTTGGTCCACTGGTGAGTCTGGCAGAGATCTAAATGAGTTGCTCACTTCTTTCATAACATTAATCAATAAGAAGATGTGCTAGGAGGGTGAACTGCTTTTCAACTTGGAGATTTTTTCCACTTGGAGAATAGACTAACGCAAGGCCTAGCACAGAGAGCCTGGTGTAATTGGATGGCAAACAGCATCTTCAGATATAAAAGATGCATTGATAGGTTGGTGGACTTTGAAGAAAGGGCTGCAGTCAGTATAGAGCTGGAAATGCCAGGATCCAACCTGGCTTTTTTGTGCTTTGAGTCAAAGATGGACCACACCTTCTCATCAGCAGCAAGTCTGTTTCTGGCAGTGTATTCTAGCACCTAGTTACTGACTCTAGCACCTTATTACTGACTGAAGACTTATTCAGCCCAGTTGAGATGGTTTTCTTTATCTTTATGACTGCTTCTCAGAAAGCAGAGCACCTCCCTTTACATTTGGTTGTATTTCCTAGAATTTTGAAATGTTCCTGTCCTCTTGATAGAGGAAAGGAGACCACCATTTTAAGGTGTCTCAAGCTGATCATGCAAAAGAATGACTCACTTTTGATACCAAGTTTTTAAAAGTGAGTCATGGTTTTATTTATAAGGAGTAGGTGGGAGGATATGAGAACTCCTCAAGTCCCCTTAGGCTTTAGGAAACCCACAGGGAAAACAACTTTTAGTTGTCTGATCTGGGCAAATACTGGCACCGTCCATTTTTTCCCAGTACCTCAATAACCTTCTATTCTTACTTCATGTTTTGTTAATTTGGAGAAAAAGGAGGGAAAGATGGGAAACTATCAAGTAGTAAAAGTGGGAAAAGAAACATTTTGCAATCACTCGGCACCCCTTTTTCAAAATGTCTTGGAAACAGATTCAGCTCTGATGAGGAGCTGAATTCCAAGCCATCTGTGAATCCTCAAACTTGCACACCCACTGTGGAAAATGGGTATAATTTGTTTCTATAGATGCTTATGGGATCTGCCAAACTTTTTTTTCTTTCGCTTGCTTCTCTTCTCTATCTACATCCGTCTTCATCCTTATTTTCTCTGAATTTTTGACCAGTAAGAAGAGGAAAGAAGCACCATCTGTTCTTAAAAAGCTCTAAGTTTGGCTTCTTCTGCTGTTAATCAGCAGCAAATCAGAGTAAGGCACAGCATTTGGTATTCCTCAGTTATGATGTATCTAACAGCAAATGTGAGCAAACCTAAATGGATTAGTGTTTTGTTACTAAACTAAGTATAGCACGGCTACTGTGGGATTGTTGTTTAATTACTTCACAAATATATTCTTCAATCCAGATTTCTTTCTCTGAGGACATGGCTAACTGTAATTCAACTATATCTGAATATTTTTCATTCTTTCTGATATTTAATTTGAGGTATTTACCTAGGTATAATTTATATAACTATAGTTCAAATAACTTCTTCCCCCAAACAGTAGTATTAAATGTTATTTTGCAACAGGTAGAAATCACTGTAAAAACTGTGAAGAGTCTCTTCTTTCTCTTTGTGTCTTTTGGACAAACTGGTCTAAATTAATATATAACAGATTTCACACTGTTTAATTATAAAAATTATGTTTTGTTGTAATACAACATTGCTGTTAAAAGTCCACCTGCCCTATTAGAGTAATCAACACGTTGGTGAGTTTTATCTTCTGAGCATTGGGAGTTCCTAACTCATTAGTGACCGTGGGACATTAGATGCAAATGAGTCAAAATGATTCAGTAGTGCGCATGGCTTCATCAAGAAATCTGATGAAAATTGCTGTTTGAATCTGAGTAGTCTGCTGAATTTTGTGCTATGACATTTGACGACTGAAAATGCATGTATATGGAATACACATTCCTCCCCCTGCAAAAATGGAGGAGTAAATCTTAGCAGTGTTTTGTCATGACTCAATCTTAATTTCTGATTCTCTGCTTTTATCGCTACAGCATATCCTATCTTTTTTCAAACCAATACAAATAAAAGCAGCACAGTCAATCCCTGGTTTCTGATGTTATGACAAACCACAGAGAAGGCCCATTATTCTGTCTCCTTTCAGTGAGCAGTAGCCGAAGGAGGAATTTCACCCTAAGTGGTTTTTTTTCACTGGAATCTCCAGATGGTCTGGTGTTACAGTGCTGCATCCGACGCACTGACAAATAGGCTGTCAGGGAAGATTTTTCCTGTAATGTACACTGTGAAACTAAACCATCAATTTGTTGATATACATTGTTTGAAGTGTGTGCAGTTTGCCATGAGACATCATGAGAAGGTGACACGTCTTTGCCTCTATATGAAAGCATTGCTTGACTGAAGTAAAACTGGTGGGGTTGTTCCATATACTGAGTTGTCAAAGGAAGTCACGTGCCAGTGAAGTAGCTATGCAGAATTAAATCATCAGTATTTCTCATCTTCTACAGGGTGACATTTGCTCTGTGTAGCACCTCCACGGGATTTCTTGTGTGAGAGGTCTGACTAGATGCATTTAGCTGAGCCCATCAAATGTTGGTCACCTACCATAGACTAAAAGAATAGGCATGGTTATCTCCATAAACATTTAATAATAAAAGAAGGGCCCAAAGAACAATTTCTTAGCTGGCTTGTAGAAACAATATTCGTCTCCTCATTGGATTGAGGGCTACTGCAATGCTGTTGGTTCAGACTTCTGATTTAGAAGCCTAAGTGGAGGAATTGGGGTCTTAACCTGTTACAGTTTCCCATCACTTGGTTGTATTCGTTGGTAGAACTTCACTTGAAATGATTTAATTTCCCTCACATTGCTACTGCTGTTGATTTTGATCACAGAAGTCTTCATGTTAATGAACCCATCTACATGTTGATAACTAATTAGTTTCAACAAATCACATACTTTTTTCTTGGCTTTGTTGTTTTAGAGCGAGTCCTAGTTCAGTGTGATCAGTATGGGGCTGCATTTAATCTTGTATTGAGCTTTCAGGGTTAAGAATACCAGACACATACTAGATGTAGCCAAACACAACTGCCACTACCTACTAAAAGCTTCCTATGAAGCAATTCTATTACTTCATTCCACTCATTATACAATTAAAAGAAATGTATGCCCTAATTTCTTACCATATTTTTAATTATGCCTGAAGCAATTAAGTAGTTTCAGAAGTTTGGAGTTCATTGTCCTGAATAGTTTGGAGGGAAATCCTGTAGTTTCCCTGGTTAGTTTATAAAGCTGAGAACTTATGTATTTATGTGTTGAGATTTCATTTCAGATCCTTCATTTCAGTTGGAAATTATGATCTATAAATAAGTAACTTACATGGCTCTGTATGCATAAGGTGAACTGCTGCATGTTCATTATAGCTTTTAATAAGACTTCAGAGTATCAGTGCTTTTGACATTACTTTTTACCTTTTCTGTTTTCCCTTGTCCCAGTCTGCTTGATTAATAATTAATAACTGCAGACAGATTCTGCTACAATTCAGTATTCAGTGGTTTGGATGCCAGCTACGGTGAATGCAACGTATAGGCTAACAGCAAATAACTTAGTGCGACTTACTGTGCTCTACCTACAGAAACGACCAAATCAGCAAGTACTCTGAGTACGTAAAACAGGCAGTTTCACTTCTAAGAAAACAGACAAGGAGGAGGTGAGTGGGAATGAGGTGGGCAAATATGGTTTGCATATAAATAGTGTTGCTATTCTTGTGTTAGTATAGAATTACCTTAGAAAAACAGAAAGTTACCGGTGGGGCTGGCAGCGGGTGACTTTCTGAGCCACATGTCAGTTGTTGACTCTGCGATCTGAAACATTAGAGACTGGGAATTTATTCAGATTGACTGAATTTATGTCGGTTCAGTTCATTTAACTTCAAGAAAAAAGCTAAGATCATAAATCTTTTTAAAACTCTAAAACCTCACCGATTTGGAACAGGATAATAGACATTATGGGATGTTGAGAGATGTCTGTGCTACAGAGGAATCTTTTGCTGCCTTTGTAAAATTCCATCCAGATTTGGCCAAGTGGCAAAAATCCTAGTTTGCATATGCTCAGCAGCAATTTCTGGACTCCAACTAGCTGTTATCTCCCAGGAGACTGGCCTAATCATCTAAAATACGAGTGCTTAGTCTGTCCTGTGATCTCAGGAACGCTCTGCTCAGTCAAAGCAGCATTGAACACATCTCTGAAGGCTAAAGTACTTTGAAAAAGTAGATGTTAGGCACCTTGAGTTGGAAGAAGTCTTTTACTTTGATACCTCCTTATTACCTAGATGGAAGTTCAGTAAAACTTAACGTCATTGAATAGGTGCAGAGGGAAAAAAAAAAGAAGTCTTTTCAAACACTCCTGTGCTGTACAGATATCACTGTAAAATCCTGCAAGGAACAACTAATTGTGCCTTCCAAGTTGGTCTGAAAAATATGCAGTAAATAAAGACCTATATTAAGCAATTTAAGGAAAAGAAAGTACTGGATAGTCATTTAATGAGCAAAGTATGCATTGAATATAGCAGGGTCTATATGTGAGAAAAATTTATTCATAGTCATAAGACGCATGTACAGGAAAGCACATTTAATGTTACCCTTTCCTGACTCTAAGGGGCGTGACTTTTAACTTGAATAAAACTTAACATATTTTTCAGATCTGTAGTATAGCGTAAAGTGTAGCCTTTAAGATCGTATTGTATTTCCTCAAATTTAATACAATGTATTACATTACATTAAAAATGGATTGCAAATGTGTACTGGTATAGATAAAAGTATGTGAACATACACAATAGGACTTTAAAAATATATTTGGAAATATCTAGATATTATAAGTTACTTTGTTATATATTTTAAAAGCGTTATCAAGTTTCTGCTTCAATTCTCCTTTGATTAGTTATCCAAGGGAGGTTAATGTAGAAGAACAGGTTTTTCTGTATTTACCTATGCTGTGTTTTTAAAATGTAAATATCTGAATATTCACATATTATTTGAAAGACTCATATTTGATTTTGACCAACACTGAAAGACAGGATCAAAGATACTGATTCATTCTCATAATTCCTGAATTACAACAAAGTGTATATCCAGGAATGCTGAAAATCATCTTTCCTTGAAAATGATATGTTTGTGTATTATTTTCCTTCAGACTTAATGAAGAAAAGTCTTGTGAAAAATGCATCTTTTTCCAGGCAACAAAATTTCTCAAGGACTTCCACAGTTTTCCTTTAAATGTTTTAAACCTCTGGAAAGCATCAAATACGATGACAAAGAGATAAAACGCACCTAGGAGCATTGGCCCTGTATTTTGCTAACATTTCATCATCTGATTATGCAGTATGTACTGTATCTTTAATGCTCGCTTTTTAATCCACTTATAACTGTTTTATACAGGAAACGGAAGACTGGAACATTAAGATTTAAGAAATGAGGAAAACACATGATACCAGGGGAGCTTAGAAAGCAATAAAAATGAATTCTGGCAAAAAAATAATAATCATATTGTAAAACTAGGTCATTTCTTTTCATCTGTCATTACTATGAGAAAGAGGTTAATTCAGTGTTCAGAACATCAGCCAAAGTGTCCATATCCACAGAGGACATGAAAGGAAAATAAAGTTATAATTGCCTGTGATGTAAGTAGGTGTATTGTGAAAAATATGTCATACAAAATGTGTATGGACTGTGTATGTATATCTATATTCAGATAAATTTCTACTCATAAACTATTGCGCAGTAAGTATCTGTCTGTCAGGATTACCATAGCTGGAAAATTATCTAAAACATTCTCTCTGACAAGTAAGCATCATAAGGACCTAATTGTACTGCAATGTTACCTTCTAGAAAAAAAATGATGCCTGGATTTGGTAAAAAAACCTAGCAATTGGTTCAGTGACTTTTAATTCTGGAGTGACTGCTTTTTTTAGAATGCTTACTATTGAAGATAGGGCAAAATGGTTTCACTCTACTAAGAGCAAATTTTAAACCGTTATTATGTATTTTGCATGCTAGCCAAATGGAGAGTTATGATGTGAAGTCACTGATAGATTCAGACTGTTTTGAAACTTCCTGAAGTAAAATCTCAGCTTTGCTTTTTGGGTTAGTTCTTTGTTTCTTGGCAAATTGTTCAAACAGGAGGAACTGTCCCATCACAAAGAGTTATTTATGCGGAGAGGTTACTTATGTCAACCACTACAAGCAGCGCAGGTGCCCGGAACTACTAGGTACAGTCACTGAAGAGAGGTGACTCTCTTCAGGAGGAGGATTCACAGCATCAGACTTAACCTATAATTATCCCGCTGCTTTGAAGGCATCCGTCGTCTTTGCTTGGCTGTATAGGGAGCTTACTACTCAACTAAGGCTCCTTAACTACATGTTTACACTTAGGTGGGGTGGGCTGTGTCTAAGTTAGGCCCTTTTCCTTTCTGCCCTTATAAAATTTTCTCTCTTTTCCATGCCTTTTGCCTTTCAAAGTTCTTTTTGTTGTTTTTTTCCTTGTGGTACCATTTTGCTTTTGTTCCCTTCCTGTCCTCCCAGCACCAGTGTTTCCTCCTGTGTCAACACTTACAACCAGGAGGTAGGGTTACAAGCCAGACTAAGTAACCCAGCTGATTTTGCAACTTTTCCTCTGTGTGTGACTGGGTTTTTAAATAGCAAGAGCTGTCTGTACTAGGTTCTTACTCTCCTAAGTTTATTTTTCCAGTGTTTAGCTGCTCTGGCTTCCTACGCAGTAGTATCAGTCTCCTGAGTGTTCCCATGATTCTGAGCTAAACAGCCATGAAAAGGAAAAGCAAAAGGGGTTTTGAATCTTTCCTGCCTGTTTAGAGATTATAATCTTAGTTGATGGGAAGGAGCTGGAGGGAAGAATTTACTGCTTGTTTTAGCTTCACTAATCATAATCAAAGCTCCTTTCATTCTAGGTTCTTAGACTATAATAAACAAGTATAAAGGTGATTTTTAGCTTGAAATTTTCCCGATGTGCCTTTTGAGGAGACCTGGTCTTTGAATTTAGTAGAGGCTGTAGTTCAAAGTGGCTGTTTGGCAGCTGCTGGCTATGTTTCCCTGCCTTCTGTGGGGGACCGTTCTGACTTCCAATGTCTTGGCACTTTTATGCCAATGCCTTTCTTCTGCACAGATCACTGGCAGTCAGGGGAAATCCATTGAGACCAAACGAGATGTCGTTCTCTGAATTTATAGTCCATACTTCATATGACAAGATCAACATGCGTATAATTAATGCCCCCTGCCCCACTTTTGAGAGATACCACTTTAGCATATTTTAGGTCTGTCAAATGGTGTTTCATGATTTGGTGGGTAAGGGTATGCATATTAAGTTAAGCAAGAATGAACGGATTCAATGTTTAGGGTGGAAAGGCTGGTGGACTTGGCAAGGAATTTACTTAGGTAGAATCAGGTGGGTTGGCAGTAAGTAGAAACATATTTTATTTTTTGGCAGGAAAGCTGTTATGCTCAGGGAATATCATATGTCTTGTTGACTGAGGTGGAAAATTTTTGAGAGATCCTCTTGTAAAATTGCTGGAATTATATCACAGCCTTTGTCAAGATGTAAATAATTCAGGATTGCAAAGTCATCTGGAGAACAGTCAGGGAAAAGAAAGCAGGGATTTTTTGACAATGATACTTCTCTCATATTCAGAAGAAAATAGTTCCTTCGTCCCTTTTATATAAGCATTGGGATTGTTCTAGTTAATGAGGTGCTGCTTTGAAACCGTAAAACAAAATGCTATGCAAGAAAGAAGGAAGCCTGAATCATTGATCCCTATGCAAAAGAAAAAAAAAAAAAAAGAAAAAGAAAAGATACATTTGACTTACTGAAATGACCACTGTTTTCTCACATTGTCTTCACATTTCATTTATGTCTTTAATAGTGAATGGTGTCACTAAATCATGTCTCTTCAGTCTATTCCTTCCCCACTTACTTTTGTTTAGAAAGAAGGTTTCAAGGAATTTTTAATCCATGATATTAAAGTAGAAAACATAGCTGTGAAACCTTAATATAATTCAGTTTTGAACAGTATTTTTGTTCTCATTTTATAGTAAGTGTACAATAAGGCATCAGGACTAACTTCTGTGAGTGGGTTATTACACACTACAGGTATGTTTAAATTAGATTTGATTTTGGGTTTCATTTGATATCTCTAATGAAGAGATATAAAATACTGCTTGCTTTAATTATTTTACCTTTTTTTTTTTAATTCTGGAGTGACTGCTTTTTCTAGAATGCTTACTATTTATTTGGCATTTGATTAACCTTTGCCTGTTTGATTAACCTACTGGTTAGAACGTTTGTTGTTAAATACAATTGTCCTTTATTTCAACATGTAACTTGGTCTTAAATACCAGTAGTGGACTATTTAGCCTATACGCACCAGGTGATCATAGAATCATAGAATAGTTTGTGTTGGAAGGGACCTTTAAAGGTCATCTAGTCCAACTCCCTTGCGATGAGCAGGGACACCTTCAACTAGATCAGGTTGCTCAGAGCCCCGTCCAACCTGACCTGGAATGTTTCCAGGGATGGGGCATCTACCACCTCTCTGGGCAACCTGTTAGAGTGTCTCACCACCCTCACTGTAAAAAAATTCTTCCTTATATCTAGTCTGAATCTACCGTCTTTTAGTTTAAAACCATTACCCCTTGGATATTTTATGGTGACAAAAATATTTGTGCTTGGTCACCGAATATAGGATAGATACATAACTGTGGCAATGTGGTTCATCACATACCCACAGATGTTTCTCTATGGATGTGTGTACATGTGCATGTATGTATGTGCATGTATGTATATGTACGTGCAGGTACTTCTATACAGAAAAGATTATGTATATATGTATGAAGTAACATACATCTGCGTAATGCATGCTTCCTACCCTGAGTGGGTATTTAATGCTCTCTCTCTATGGTAAGGATAGTCTAAATATCTCCTCACTGGGAATAAGCAGTTATATGTGTATACGGACATCTTACATATTTATAAGTGGTTGTGGCGTCCTGTTCACTAGTGATCTGTGTGTGTGTTTCCGTGTGTGTGTTTGTGAGAAAGTGACCTATGTGACTAGAATTAAAAGCCCCTTTCCTGCTCCTATTCCCAATGCTTATGATACCTCTGTTAAACAGACAGTAGAAATTTGTTTGGCTAAAGGTATTTAGGAAAGTGGAGTAAACATAAATGAAAAAAAAGTTCAGATAAAAGAGTTTTTTTGAAGTGCTGAGTATCAAAGCACAGAAACTCAGAATCATATTATTTCTTTTAGAAAGCTACAATGTTAACAGTGGTATATTTATTATAATTTATTTCTCTGAAGAAAGTGTACATTGAAGTACTAAGATTAATCAAAAAGCAATATATGATTTTTCATACATGCACCACACCCAAAGTAAAAATTCTGTCCCCATTTTTTTGGTCAAAATTCTTATTATTTAGTGGAAATTGAGTTTCAGAATAGACTAAGGAGCTGTTTTGTTGGTGTTAAGTGGGAAGAGGTTTGATTTGTACATACAAAGTAATCTCTCTAGTCGATCATAACAATGGATTTTTAAGCTCATTTTACAGCTGCTTTCAAGGTATGTATTGCATCAACTTTGAGAATCATTCTATTTTGCTAGCTTTAAAATAACTTTTCATGTACTCCTGCATATTGAATATAGGTTTGGGACATGGTCTTTCAGAGCTTTTTTTTTCCCAGGCTGCATTAGAAGTTAATGGGGAAACATAAGCATCTTCTTGGTGCAAGCCCTAAAAATTTTGATGTATTGACTACAACTGGTCAGGAGTGTTCGGTTAGACTACTTTTTCTCTAACAAAAAGTGTTTTCTATGCAAAACTGAAACCTTTTGACGTAATCTTTTCACTTTTTTTTTAAGGAAGAATAGACTTGCCATTTTCTAGTCATGTCTGACACAGTAAATGAAATGAAATAGGATTTCTCTGTGCCTGCTGTGCCGCAGTCATGCTTCTTCCTGATTACAATGATTTCAGTCTTGTGATGCACCAAAATGCTGCCTAGTCAACTTCATTTTCTTCAAAGAGAACCAAAGTTGTGAAACCATTAGGCACATAAACTTCATAAAATTAGTTGGGGATTCAGCTTTGCTCAGAGACTGTTAAGCAGAGAAAAGGTTGTGCACAGTGATATTGTTTGAACTCTTTTATGGAAAAAAAACCCCCATACAGGTTTCTTAAAGAGGTCAAATTTAAATTGCAAGCAAGCACTTTATTATTGTGTGAAATGCACAAACGTGAGTCTTGTAAATGATAAATGCTGAAGTATAAAGATTTCTTCTTAATATGCCTACATCAGTAGATTTTGTTTAAAAAATGAACAGCTTCAGTTGTTAAAGACATTTATTTTAGTACAAACTAGATAGTTTTTATGAAAATCTTTGGTCTTTCATAAATGCCATGGAGGTTCCTGAAATATTCTTGCAACCAAAAAAAAGATTGAGTGAAATGTTCTGTAAGTCAAAATGAAAGACCATGATACCGGGATTTCATCTGATTTTTTTTCCCCTTTTTTTCAGTTCCTGCTTAGGGAAGTAGAACTTCTATGGATTGCAGAGTCCCAAAACTATAATGCTAATTTAAATTCAGGGTTATGTTTTTTTTCTCTTGAAAGAAAAAGGCCCAAAGCTATAAACATGCTGTTAGCTCTGTTCTATCGCTCATAACAAAGGCTTTACCTAAAAATACCTCTTTCTTTTCTATGATTCTTTATAATAATTAAATATGAACATTTATGGAATGTCACAATGTTTAAACAAGTGGTTTTGCTGAATGAAAACTGACATATGTAACACTAATTTTTCAAAATAAAACATTTGAAAACTATGACTGAATGTCTTATGGTTCTACTGCTACTCCTTACAAGTATTACAGTAACACATGGCTCACCGAGGAGATGCTGAACCGGCCTGACAACTCCTATCCAACACACCTTTACATCCATCTGTTTTCAGATAAATAATTATTTTCGTTTCTGAATTTTAGAAAGTGAATAAAAATGAGTCTGAAAAGCAGAAAAGTAGTTTATTTTCATATAAATCTATTACAAGTAGCATCATAATACAGACTTAAAGCTGCATCTTTTTCTGAATTCAAGCGTTGAGTGGAAGGCTGGGGAAAATATGCCAGGTGCAGCTAAGAGAGACATAAATACTGTTTTAACTCATATACTGAAACAAGTGAAAATATGACTTAAGTCAAGACTGGGCCTGCTAGGATGTGCTCCTTCATGACACATTTCTTCTGCATCACCTTTTACTGCCTGGATCTGGTTCTGCAAGACCTTGCACACATGAGTGGTCTCGCTAAACTTGACAGGACGGTGGGAAGAGTTGGCAGGTCCAGAGCCGATAGGTGTCACAGATCCCTGGCACTGCAGTGAAACCAACCGAGTGTCAAGGGACATCGGTAGTTCAGACCTTAAAGCCTCCTTCCAGGTTACTTTCATACTGTTTTATGTGTTTTAAATGTATTCCCTTATTTCCTGTCACCCTCAAGAGCCATGGATGTTGGTTTCCTCTCTGCCCACTTCAGCGTTCTTCCCCTGTCTTCTTTCTTTTTTCAGGGGAATAAAAAATAGAAGAAAAAGTACATCAAGTACAGTCTCTCTGATGCTATATATACAGCAAATAAGGCAGGAAAAGAACCTGTAATTTTTGTGTATTTAATTGGCTAATTCGTGCCGGGAAGCTTTATCTCAAGCTGTTCCAAGCACGGCTATAAAATAATTGTTTAGCAGTGCATACTTAGTGAGCGTGTTCACTGTAATATACACCACCAGGGCTTGTTTGGGGGTGGGTAGTAAAGATTAAAGATAATATCACAGTGTAATTGTCACAGAACTGTAAAGCTATTATAAATAGAAGTCAACATTGCTATTGGTTCATACATTATTAATACAGACAGGAATAGTCCCTACCCAGAAACTGGATCTGTGAGATCAGGGCTCTGTCTCAGGAGTCTCAGTGAAAGGCTCCAAAGAGTCTAATATTAAACAAATGGAAAACAAAACAAAACAAAACCAAACAAAACAAAACACCAAGAAAGCAGCTGATTCTTTGGGAGATAGCATGAATTCAGAAGACTTGAGTTATATCTGACATAAACTTTTGAATTTTTCTCTGATTTTAGTGTCAGGTTGGTATTTCATTAATCTTATACTCAATAACATCTTACATTAGATACACAAGGGGAGAAAACTATTATGTATAATAATACAAGGCAACACCGGGGAAGAAGAGATACTTAATTTTGCAAATTGACCTGTAAAACAGAATGAGAAAAATATTTCTAATAAGAAATTGGAAATTATTTCTTTTTCATTTAATCTTTTTCATTTTTCAAATGCTTTAGAAGAGAGAGTTTGGTGTCATGTTAAGTCTAGTGTTAAGTTTATTTCTTCTGCATCAATCAGACCATCAGTTTAAAATCTTTCTGTACTCTATAGGTGATCGTGATTTTGCAGTAGCAACGATGCAGGAGGAAATGAACTTGCCCATTCATATGACCAGACTGTGATTTTCTTTTATTCTTTCCTTTTTGACGTGGCATGCTGCTGCAACGTCAATAATTTTTACAGCAGTTAGCTGAAATGTGTCTAATACGCTGTTTACGAGGTTACGAACCGCGCCTTGTTGTGCTGGGATCAAGCTTTTAACAAACAACACATTTAAAAACTGGGAAAAGCAAGTAACGTCATGGAGAGTTTTTGTTTAAACAGACGTGTAGTTTGAGATTGCCCTGTTGCTGTATGAAAAAGCTTTTTCTGCGTGGTGGTAACTTTCAGAGAAATTTCACTTTCTTTCATCCCCTGTATGAGGAGTGGACTTCACCACTTTTCTTTTTCACAAGGTGTTCTACAAATGTTTCCAGAGTGTGTTTCTTAATGAAGTCGACTGGGGGGATATTGACAGAAAAACAAATGCACAAATGTAAAAATATTAGAAGCAGAGTGTGAAATCAGTTCAACCCCCTTTTGAAAGGCAATTAACTATTAAATTTGTACACTGCACAAAACTTACTTTTGCTGCACTTGCTGAGAAGCCTTTTATACTGTGGTTTTATATGGTTACGTATCAACTTAGCATTTGCACACCTTTCTTGAAAACACATTTGTAGACTTTCTAGAGACCAAGTATCTCCTGATTCCAGGTGAAAGGCGTGCCTGGATGAGTTGTTGGGCTTTTTTAGCTGTTTCTTTGGGTATTTTTAAAAAATACAGACATTAATTGCATTATTGTCCTCTCATATTCCGCACACGTTCTCCCTTCCTGTTCATGGTCAGCAACCCAAAAGGCACATCAAAGGAAAAAACTAATGGTCTTAGCTTACATAAAATAATGTAAAAGTGAAATCTCAATCACATTAAGTGGTTTATTGTTCTCATATTCATTTGGTGTTAAAGAAGAAAGGTGATGGGTTAAAATTACCGGCTGTTGTGTTTTCACCTCAATTCCACTCCCCAAGACAAGGCTTTAGATCATGTTGTCTTCGTTAGAGCTGCCCTAGTCTAAACACTGGTGACTGGAAACTGAATCTAGGGCAGCAGCCCAGGGCAAAAAAAAAGCAACACAGAAGTAAAAAAATATAACTATGAATAGTCATGTGTTCATTATATGCAGAATCTGACTTTTAATAGAGAGGGGGTAGAGTAATAGTGGACTTGGTCGAGTCGGATTAAGGTAGGAGAACTGTAAAGCTTTTTCTCACTTCACTGACTTCCATCCATAATGTGACATAAACTTGCCACCTTCGTTGTAAGCTGTTGGTTTGTGTGGAGGACAGAGGAAGTATTTTGTATAAGACTCAGTGGTCAAAATTCTCACAAGATTTACCTTTCTTCACATAATGGCTTAAGACCCTTGCCTTCCAGTGCCTTTTTTTTTTTTTCTTTCGGTGTGCATCTCTTTTTGAACAAACTTTTTTCTTTCCTGATTGCTGCCATCATTTCAGTCGTTTATTTCCACCCTTTTTCTCTTACATCTCTCTCCTTGAACAGAAAATTATGCTTTTCAAAATTTCTTGTAACTGGTTATGATCCATTAGTATATTTTATTCCCCTTTCCATTCCCTCCTCCAGAAAATCATAGCATTCATGTATCCATTCTCTGTGCACCCTAATCTTCACACCAATTGTGGTGAGAAAAATAGTTAACAAATAAAACTTAGAAGCCAATGGGGAAAAAAATATCCAAGTATGTTAGCAGAGCATGGATGGTATCCTTTATTTCCTTACACCATTATTCATGAGACTGTAGAATAATTTAAGACCATCACACCAGTATTAACTTTGTAAATTTTGTAGTATTTTGCATTGTTCACAGTGAATTCTGATGTTACGGAAACTATTTACTATTCAACTGTGCATGAATGCAGTGAACGCAGAAGTGAACTGGGCCATCTTGCGACTGCAAAAAGTCCCTTTGAACTAATTTGGAGATTTACGTGAACAAGATGGGAGCAGCGTGCTGAATTGCTTTCATTTTCTTTACACATTGGCCATAAACTTTTAAACAGCATGTATATAAATGGAGCAAAAATAACACTTTGATATGGGTATGGTAATCTTTGCTCCATTTATACACTGCATAAACAGCTTTTAAATATGCTATTATAATACACAAGAGTCTATTTCTGTCTGTGATATTCCTGTGAGAATATCACAGATATTCCTGTGAGAGGGAAAGACGATCGGCTGGAAGGTGCAGCTGAGTGGGAGAAGCAGTCTTGCAAATTGCTGTGGGTAACGAGGAGGTGAGAACTATGGTCTTGCTGGTTAAGAAAAACCTCTACCACACACTCTTCAGCATTTTGGCAGGAGTCGAAGCAACCGTCTTAGCTTTCCAGGGGTCTGGCAAAGCCAGCAGTAGAGTTATGGGTATCTATGCCTATAGTCAGCTCCTCCCGCTCTGTTGCCCATGTCGCTATGCACAGGCTAGACCTGAGTCCACACTCATTAGCACACCGCATGCCATTATACAGTGCTGGTATCCAAGAGAGACTGGTCTTTCACACCATGTGACCGTTTTTCTGACTGGCAATTTTTGCTGAAATTTGACTTGTATCCCGACTGAAATTAACTTTCAATGTATGGATGACTTGTTGAATTGCTACCCTCCTAATGAGGTGAGACACAGTCCACAATTGTCCATTACACAGCCTATATTTTTAGCATGGAAGGCTGATTCTCCAAGCTTAGTTGTTATGACCACAACTCAAAAAGGATACCAGGTGTTTCTCCAAACTCTCACCTTGGGCCGCAATATTTCTATGGAAGGCCACTTAGGCCAGGTTTGTTCTTGATACTCTGGGGCAAGGAAGCCACCTAGTAGGGAGTCAATGTAATTTGCCATTTCGTCATTCTCTCAACTGTTTCTGGGATAAATAAATAAATAAATAAATACCTAAATAAAGAAAGAAACAAACAATCTGTTCTTTATAGCTAGAGTCTATATACCTGTAATAGGCTGGATATCCACTATATGTGATGAGTACATTACTAGCGAATGTTCCACCTGAGAGGACACTGTGTCAGAATTTAGTCAGTTTATGGGGGCGCAGCTTTAAGTTATGGTAATGCCAATGCAGACCAGAAACAAACTTGCATAAGCACAGGTACTGGTTAACCCTGGAAACATACTAGTTACATACCATTGTTTTGAGATAACTGTAAGAATGGCATTTAAGATACATAATGTAAGAACAGCCATATTGAAATAATGCTCAATTTTTGCTGTTTCTACGTCTGTTCTGACTCATGAACTCATTCCAGTGCTGCAGTCTTGCCATATTGCGTCTTATTATATCATGTGCCAAAAGCAATAACATAAAACCTTTGTTTTTCCTACATGCTCCATTTAATCTCTAAAAGCAGGACTCAGCTCAATGGAGTGTGTAGATATACCAGCATTACAGCAGTCCCATTCTGGAACTGCAACAGCTCTTGCACATAAATTTCTAGACCACAGCAATGCACAAGTGAGGTGTGTAGGTGAAAACTATGAGAAGTTTAGTATCTAGTAAATTTAACAGTCACTTTGTGAAGCCTTTGCAGTAAACCTCTTCTAGTTGATTATATATTAAGCTACATGCTCTAAAGAGATTTAGCCTTGTCTTGGCAACAGCTGAAAGAATAGGATATAAAGTGTGCAGAAGTTTATATTGCATTTCAGTAAGCTGATTCATTTCTTATTAGTTCTGGGCCAGTGTGTGTGGGGGAGGAGGGAAAGGGGAGGATGCACTTAGTTCTAAGAATATAAAAAAAGTCAAACTATAAACATGGTATTTGAGTATAAATATAGACTGTCATATTTTCAACGACACTCTTACAGCAATTAGCACATTTTGAAAGTATATTATTTGCCTCCAGAAGGGGAAAATACGGCTTCACTGGAGCTGCATGTAAACAGTCTCAAGTGCAAGTTGACATGATTTTTCCAAATAAAAAATTCTAGAATAGACTAATACCCAACAGTGCTTGACACAGAAAAGCTACTGTTGCTGCATACATAATGTGTTTTCTAGAAAGCTAAGAAAGCCAGTGACTAGTAAGCTAAGAGAGGACCTATGTTGCCTAACTTTAGAAAATTACAGTGTAGTGGGTTAGACTCTCCTGAAATGGTCATTTACGAGGAGCAGACACTTAGACAGGGTAATTAATCACTTCCTAATGTGCGTGTCTGCTTTACAGGCAACTTAAGTTCAGTGAAATGTATACAACTCCAAATGACCACCATATATATTTTCCACCCATCGCTGACATCTTCTGGTAATCCAGCTTTAATTTTGTCCTTATAAAAATTCAACTTTTCGACACTTTGTATACCAAACTTATTAAACCAGTCTGTTTCAACCATCTTTCCTCCCATGCCCCAAACACACACTACCAGTGGAAGTTTAATATAGTGGTCTGAATATGCTAGCGGGAAGGAGCTTGCAAAATGAGATACAGGACATCTGGTACTCATAAATGAGTAGAATTAAAGGAAATAGTCATGCTTCATGGTAGTTGTTGCTGAAGTAACATGTGGCTGTCAAGTAGAAGAATGGAGTGTGTTTGTTAAATTATTTATTTTTTAATTTTCTTAACCCTGTTTCGCATCCACAGTTTTAAATTATTGTCTTTGTTTATTTTCTTTTGCTCTTAAAATAGTAACCACCAGTTGCCATGTCATATAAAATTCTGCGTGCTTCTCATTTGTGGTTCCTCAAGGGTGCTTTCAGTAATGTATGTCTGATAAACTTACTGTTGCTAATCATAGAAGTAGTCTGTCTTCAGTGGGCACTTGCATGTTTTTCAGGCTTCTTGTGAATGAGCTCAGTAAGTCATCTAATAACTTTATTTGACAAAGAAAATCCACTTTTAGGCTCCCCCATCTGTAGTTTTGCCCATTGTTGGTTGGCATTGTAGATGTGAGGAGGGCCAGTAAAACCAGAAATAGAAGCAGTAAAAATACCAGAGTAGAAAGGAAATGCTTCAATTTTTCAAATATCATCAGGTTTGAGACAAAAATTAAAAGCAGACACAGTCTGATCCTGGCCTGTCATTTAGGCTTTTCAGCCTTATAGAGACTGTTGCTAATTTCCTAACTGCATGGACTCACTGTAATTCAACCATTATTCAGCATTTACATCCAGTAATAAAATGTGATCCTAGCAAACTTGTAAAGAAAAACTCCCTGCCCTTTCCTAAATCCTGTCTTATAGGAGTCAGCATTTCCTTAGTTAATCAGAAAGCTGTAAAGGAGAGAAGCTGCATGAATCCCCATCCCCTTCCTAGAAAAAAACCCACCCTTAGAAATGCCCATAATTTTCCCTCCTAAGACAAACTTCCAGGGTGGGGGTTCTGTGACCCCATTAGCTTCCCTGTGGCCTTACCAGTTAAAAACATGAGCTGACATTGATGAAGTCGTTGCAAAGAATGACACAATTGAGGCCTAAAATCACAAAATAATTAAGCTCTGTGTTGGGTGGCAATAAATCACTAAAACTATACAAGAAACAAAGATGAGAGGAGGGAAAAATGTACTCAATAATCCCATTAAAATGAAAGTGTAAGGGAAAGAGATAAAGATTCCTCAAAGGAAGAAGAGAAGCCTCCTTCTCTCATAAAGCTTTCACATATACTTTTCTAAGTTATGAAACTTTATTCCACTTGAGGACTATGTATTCTTGTTTACATTTATCGATGTTACTCAAATAGCAGGACAGTATATATATATTTTTTTTCCATTTACTCAATGTTGAGTCAATTTTTTATTAATGTAAAAGTGTGGCATTATCAAAAAGAATAAAACTTCAGCATGTCAGTGAAAAATAAAATATGTATAGTTATAGTAACTTCAGTATTTTATGTATTACATGCTGTGTTCCAGGTTACATGTATTTTTTCATCTTTAAGAAATGTAAAAACCTCTACCTATCCAGACTCAACAATTCATTGCCTCAATTGATCTTGATCACAAGGGGCAAAAATTCCGTGTTTATTGTGAAACCAGGCACTGTGGAGTGTGAGAAAGATAGCAGGGGAGTTGCAGAAAAGAAGTTGGAAAGAAAGCACAAACAGAAATCTGTTAAAAATAGTTGAGATGAAGCCTCCCTGTTCTTGAAGATGATGTACTGTACTTTCTGTTATATAATACAAAGGAAAGTGATTATAGCAAATTGGCTGTAAAAACACAGACCAGTAACATTTTGTTCTTGTTTTATTGTGGGATAAAGTGTATTGTGGGCACCAGGGAGTTGAAAGGAAGTACATTGAGGGAGATCTGCAGGAAGGAGTGGTTGAGAGATGAGTTTCTGACCTGCTAAAGAAAATAAAAAATGAACAAACCTAAAAAAAGAAATGTGAAGAAAAGAGCAAGATGCACAACGGGAGAACCAAAGATGATGCAAAACCAGTTAAGCTTCTTTCAGAAGAAAAGAACAAGAAACAGTGACAGATTGGGGTGATTATTCAAATCCACGTCTTTTCTCACATTTTGATTCTTCACATTACTAAGGGTGTTTCTTCTTCTTCTCTTTTGGTAGAAATTGTAGGAAATCAAATGTATGCTCCATTTTTAGGGTCTCTATATTTGGCACCACACAGGAAACATGAAGTGTCAATAGACTCCTTTGTTGTACTGAAGTTGCTGAAAGAAAGAAATTTTGAAAGCAACTGATGAGACAGAAAATTAATTATCATCTTCCCTTGAACTGATAGGAAAAAATGAGATGAATATTGGCTCCCATTTTAGGGGAGAGAGCAACCTTAACTGAAAAATTATGTTAAAGCTTTAAAGAATAATAATGCCATAAAAGCTACTGAGTGCACAGTTTCACATAGCATCACACATAGTCCCCTAAAATGCCGGCCTATCTGCATGAAGTAACATGACAAGCTGGGTAGCAATATTGTGCATCACAATGGTAAAATGGAGAATAAAGACTCATGAATTTCTGATTTTAAATTCTCTGATCGAGTCCTTCACAATCTGCTGAAAAAATGACTGTGAAACAGTAACTAAACTTTTTATTGTGCTTTGACTTCAAGTCTTCAGCTTTGCGGAAAAGGACACGTGAATCCTGGTGGACACCAAGTTGAATACGAGCCAGCAAATTGCCCTTGCTACAAAGAAGGTTAACGGTATCCTGGGCTGCATTAGACAAAGTATTGCCAGCAGGTTGAGGGGGAGGTGATCTTTCCCCTCTTCTCAACTTTGGTGAGCCTACACTTGCAGTGCTGTGTCCAGTTCTGGGCTCCCAGTACAAGAAAGACATGGACATAATGGAGAGAGACCAGTGAAGGGTCACTGAGGTGATTAAGGGACTGGACCATCTCCTATGAGAAAAGACTGAGAGACATGGGACTGTTCAGCCTGGAGAAAAGAAAGCTCAGGAAGGATCGTGTTAATGTATATAAATGCCTGAAGGGAGGGTGAAAAGAGGACAGAGCCAGGCTCTTTTCAGTGGTGCCCAGTGACAGGACCAGAGGCAATGGGCACAAACTGAAACACAGGAGGTTCTCTCTGAACATCAGAAAACACTTTTCACTGTGGGAGTGACTGAATACTTGTATATGTTGCCCAGGGAGGTTGTGTAGTCTCCATCCTTGGAGATATTCAACAGGTGCCTGGACATGGTCCTGGGAAACTGGCTGTAGGTGGCCCTGCTTGAGCAGTGGGTTGGACCAGATGACCTCAAGAGGTCCCTTCCAACCTCAGCCATTTTGTGATTCTGTGATTCTTCAGTTGGTTGATAAGATATGGTTATCTTTAATGTTTTGGTTCAACAGCAAGTTTCTTTTCAAGGTGCTTGATAAAATGACTTTTTTTTCCTCATCCTTTTTAAGGAACTCCTTCCTTCTTTCCTTGAGTCTCAGAATACCTTCTTTCTTTTAATTGTCACAACTCCATTTGTATGCTCCCTGGTACTCATTATATTGCACTGACAGGATTACGACAACGCACTGCTATGCTTATGAATTCAAAATCAATTTCTAAATTAAAAAAATGCTTAAATGCTGCAATGGGCAAAATTATAAAACTTCTTGATTAATAATGAAGACAAAATGTTTCATATTCATCAATATGTTTGAAATCAAGAATTTGTTGCTCAAATCAAATTTATGCCCCGTAGCAGAATGAATCAATGGTAAGTTAGCTCCCTCATAACCCTTTAACTGAAAAGTGAATGCAGTGAAATATTACAGAAATTCAAAGCAACAGAAACACATCTAGATTAAATATACATGACTGAAATAATATGCATGTTGTGCCAAAATTACAAGAACACTTTTTCTTAATTAATTTCTTACCAGTTTTGCAGAAATACAGAATTTACCTTTTTATCTGCTGAAAACTTCAAGCTAAAGTCCCTGGTTTTCCTCTTGAAAAGCAAAGGACAGACTTTTCAGACTGTGAAATTAATCAGTTTATCATTGAAAGAAAAAGATGCTTATTTAAATTAATAATTCATAACATATAGCTAAGGCCCTGTTTAATTTGAAGAGACAAAGAGGGAACAGAAGCAAAATTGTTGCAATATGGAAACAGGGGAAACATATATATTTTATTAATAGCTTCTTCAAACAACTGTCTATTTTAAGAGGAAGTTTATCCAGCAAGGGACACAGGCTTCTTGTCTTAATAGTTCAAAGTTATTTAACAATATACCAGGAGAAACTGTTAGTAATATTATTACTTTCTTAGGAAATAGCTAATAAAAACTCTATCAGAGGTTGATGGAATTATATTTATTACCATGAAATGAGATTATTTATATCAATTTGTTCTTCAAATATACAGGACTTTTTTCCCTTTGGAATGCAGTCTGCCATCAGCCCTCTACAGTAAGCATCTGCAGTTTCTTTGACTGGCTAGTATAAAAAAGAGTAGTTAATATAGGTTTTAAGGGTCAACACTTTTCAATAAATGATATGGAGTTAGGAAGAAATGTCCATATTCCTATTGTCTCAAGCTTGTGGATTTGTAAGGTTTTTCACATCTTTCCTCGGCCTTTATATTTTTTACTGTTGTCTGAATTTAGACATTAAAAACACCCAGCCAGACATTTATTTTCTGCTTTTTATTCCTTTAGGCATATGTAATGGAGCTTTAATAATAAACAAATTGAATGAGCTTACTTCATATAACTATACAAATATTGGTTGGGGGAGACCTCTAGGAGTCCTCTAGTTTCATCGCCCTGTTAAAGCAGCACTTTCAAACACTGCACCAGCTCCTTGTGTTTTTCTCCATCTGAGTCTTGGAAAGACAGAGATTTCAAAAGGTCTCTTGCTGGCTTATTCCAGTCATACACTACCTTTCTAGTAAAAAAGTTCTTCCTAAAGTGTGGTTTGAAAGTGCAGGTGACTGTTGTGCTTCTTTATGCCACTTACTATCACTTAGGACGAGTATCTCATTTATGTAACTGTTGTTCAAGTAGGCTGCTATGACTGTCTCCTGAGCTCTTCGTCAGAATAAATGAATTCTCAGTTTCTCCTCTTAGGTCTTCTTACTATCTTGCTAACCTTTCCCTGAACTCTGGTTTCTGGACAGCCTTCTTGAACCTGGATGGCCCAGAACTCAACATAGTATGTGTTGCTCAACTAAGCTATAATCTTGACTTTTAACATTTAGACTGATCTGAAGGAGAATATTTTATTTACAGGCATGTAACACAGTTTTAACGAAGTGTAAAACAGATGTAAATGTCCTTGGTGAAATGAACATCTTACAAGTGCTTTGTACAGTAATATTTAAACGAAACCAGGTACTTTTTAATGTGAATGATTCAGGTAGACAAATTCAAAAATTATGGGGCCTGTGATGTGCTGTCCCTAAGTACTGATAAGTGACTCAGTTTAGAAGTGCATTTTCATATACATTTTAGCTAAAGTACATTTGAATTTTCATACAGGATAATTAAACATTGCATGTCAGAATCTTAAAAGAAAGGTGTTATTTTTAGTCTTTTTAGAACTATTTCACAGCATATCTCATCTTAACCACCTACTTTTATATTCTGGGTAAACATTAGCCTTCTTTTCATCCTTATTTTTAGCTAGTGTATTGCTTGTGTGACCATGAGAGAGAGTGCTTGCTTTGATTTCTCATGAGACTGATTTCAAGCCATGTTGCTAGAATCCATTGCTCTAAGTCCGCTTATAGACTGCTGAGATAATATTGCCTTATCATGAATGTATGCCATGAAAATTATATTAAAAAGTGAGACGGAGAGAGAAAGAGATCAGAACACACTTGGATTTTTTTTCAAAAGTCCATGCATGAAATCCCTGCTGCTCTAGCAATATTCTTACTTCGACATTTCTCTACTGAGTAGAAAGTAAGAATCCAACACATGCCACAAAGGGTCAAAGAGTGGTGTTTTTAATGAACTGAACCAATTGATTCAGAACATGAAGCAGTGGTGTAAGGAGCTGGCACAGGCGAACATGCTCTCATTCCTATTTGCCCCAGCTACATTTTACTGATTGAAGAGATACCACACGCGGGTGATATGGTTGTATATTAGGCATTGTGCCCACTTTCATCCACATTACCAAACCAGAATCTGTGTGCTGAGTCTTAAGCAGTGAGTCATTGCTGCTTTGCACTTAACTGCTCTTGTAGGTCCTGAGTTTGCCTTAATGGCCACAGTAGGCGGTCTGAATTTGGTCCAGCTAACCTCTGCTGATTTGAAGCACTTGGATGGGGCCCTTCAGTGATAGTAAGTTTGATTGGCATCAACTAACTTGACTAGTACAAGAGGACTTGGAGAATATAAACGTGTTTAGGAAACTTTGCTATCCAAAGAAATATTGAGGAGAACTTCTAATAGATTGTTTCACTGAAACAATTGGTATATATCTTTTTTTCTTACAATACCTGAGGGCCTGTTGAACAAGAAAATAATGTTATCTCTTGAAAACTGAGCCTAGGCAGGCCTGGAGCAAAGGAAGCAAGTACTGGTTTTGTGACAATCCATCCAGCAGTATGATTTTGCTGTTGGCAGTGGTGGTATCACCTGTCTTTAATGAGTGACGTTACTTTGAAGGAATGCTATCTTAAAAATACAACTGGAGTTATTCAGGTGTTAGGCCAAAGCCTCTTGTTCTCTCTCCCTACAAGAAACAGAGGGAGAGAAGAACATTGTATTATATATAAGAAAACATCAAGAAGAAATAGTTTCAGTGACTATCTGCTAAATGCATTACAAATGGTAAATATTAATAAAAATGTATAAATTCAGAGTATATAATAAAAGCCTATCCCAAGTGGTAGGCTGTAAGTCAATCTATTTTGGTTTTCTGTCTTCTGGAAGAACAGGGTATTGTTAGCAAACACACAATGAGCATTTACCACAAATCTCTGGTGCTCCTTGAAAGTTCTTACAAGGGTAGTTATTAGTCATCAGCTTTATCTTTAAAGCCATCTTCAGCATCTACCTTGGAGATGCTCTTTCCCCTTCTGTGTTCTCTGAAGTAGCCAGGCAGAGCGCACGACCCTGCTCCTTACTGGTGAAGACTTCTCCTGGCTTCAGAAGTAAGTTCAGTCTGTATCCAGCAAGCGGCATCTTTTATATAAATTTGTAAATAATAAATAAATAAATACCAAAGCTATTGGATTTTATTGTCTAAAAAATTTGTTATTTGTTTTAATTTACAGGACTCTTCATCTGCCGATTCTGTATCTGTCAGCAGACATTCTCCCGTAAGCCACAGTCGCATGCTGTCACTAGAGAGTCGCTGGACATTAAGGCTGCTTGAGCAGTTTGAAAGAAAAAGCATGAGGCGACAGCTGTTCTTTGCAAAGTTGAGTTAAGCAGAGACAGCCTTGAAGCAGAGACCTCTGTTTGATCTCAAGTTCTTTTCCCTCTTCAGCATCCACCCAGTTTATCTCAAGCAGAGGTGTATGTTACTTCCAATTGTTTGAGACAAGCAGGTATTATACGTAGATGCTTAGAGGATGTGCACAAAGGAGAACGTGCCCTGTCTGCCATAATGGACTTGAACCCATAAGAAAAGGACATAAAAGTTCAACTTGCAGAGCAGAAGAAAAGCCAGTTCTGGAGCCTGCAGCAAGTATGTGACTTTCTTCCATGTTATACTCACCTCTTCTTATCAAAATTTATCTCTGCAAGGAAATGCTGAAAGAATATCGGTGAGAATGAAGTGCTCGGATGAAAATCTCAGGTCAGTGAAGAAACAGTCAAACACAATGAATTACCTTTCAAGTTAACGTCATGTTTTTACCTATGAATTTTGGGGGTCAGTGGTTTTAGCTAGTTTGGAAAAAGTTGAAAACAAAGGCAATTTTTGTATCAGAGCACCTTGCATGTTCCAAGGGGAGTTATCTTCTCTGTTGGCCAATCCTATGAGGGCTGCTGCAAGTACAGTTCATAGCCGACTCCTTTAAAAAAAAGGAAGTAGCAAGCAACTTATGATCATGATCCATGTAATTTTGCACATTTTATTCTGATACTCCTTTTGTAATGTTATTTCAAAAAGCAAAATAAAAGTTTTCTTTTAATTATGACTTCTATGAGTTTTTTTCTATTAAAAAAAAACATAATTAAATAAAATATAATTTCCCATTCTTTCAGTAACTCAATGTTTTCACTTAGCTGCTCTTTTTTTCATGTTCCTCTTTCCACCTCTCCTAAGCTATCCTGACAGGAAAATATTTGTGTTTAAACCACAATAAATATCAAATAGTACATAAAAATTAACAATCACAGGCTAAACCATAATGAATCTATTGAGAAGGCATATATGTTGTGTAGGTAATTAATTGTATAGACAGTATGTATGTAAATATATGTGTATGCAGAAAGAGAGACAAAGAGAAAAAGAGAGGGAAAGAGAAATTATGTATGTTGACCTGTTGAAAGGAAGAGGTAAGCAAGAAGGAAAATTCAGGAGGTTTTTTCAGTGTCACAGTTAAACTCTGATGTTCAAACCTCTAGCCTAGTGATGAGTCCTCATATGCAAAAATGTTACATGGCAGAAGTTTACTTCCAAGCTGCTTACTAGAATCTGAATGACCATAATTGTGCTATTTGATATAGTCAATCTCATTAACATTGTAGGACAGGATGGTTACATAGAGAAAACAGGTAACTTTTCTGTGCGCTGAGGTGGGATTTTAATTTTTGTTTGTTCTGTTTGTACTGGTGTTAGAGATCTACTTTTCATGACAGTAAAAAGAAAAGGTAGACAACATAGCCTTACTCCTTTTAAAAGTAACAAATGCCCCTATTTTGCAGCCCGTCTCGTATGGTAACATAAAATACCAGTGACGAGAAAAACCTCATACCTTGGCAATGTCAACTACACTAGTATCCATAAAATTCAAGATGCTTAATGGAATGCTGTCCCTCTAATAAAAAAATTTGCTGTGAACTTCTGCTTTTTCTACAAAAGCCCTTCCTTATCTGTTGTTTTTGTCTGAGCTTTTTGAAAGTTAACAATCAGTGGGCTACTGTCTTATTCTGAGGGAACAAAAATCTGGGGAAATACTCTTTGCACACAAGCAATCATACTACCAAAAAAGGGGGGGAAAAAAGAAAAAGAAAAAAAAAAGACATAAAACCTCATGGGTTTAAATTTATTATTTTATTTGGGGAAGAGAAAACACTTGATGTTGAAAGTTCAGGATAAAAACCAAACTAATCATTTAGATGCAAAAATGCTAGGAGAATATTTAAAGTGGTCAGAAGGGGAGGAATGTCCTCTTAATGGAGCTTACTTTAGAGATAATACTTATTTACTGAGAATCACAATTATTGCAACTGGAAAGACAGCAACTGTACTTCAAAATTCATGAATCAATAAAGGGATTCCCAAGCTGACAGGTTGCTCCTAGAGGGATGCAGTTCTGCAAGGAGGCAGAGCATTGCTTCTCTCCTGCTAAGGCTCCAAGCGTGAAGGAGCCAGCAGTGTACAGCAGTGGTTTGTTTTTCCACTGATGAGAAATGCAAAAAGGCAATAGACAGGATAGCAAAGTATATCACACTGGTACTGTGGAAGAAATAAAGCAGAGATGAAAAAAGGGGAGGAGTATGTAACAAAACATCCAGAGCAAAGATGTGAGCTTTTGAAAGACTTTGAGAAAAATTAATCAATAGCAACAGATGGCATCAGAAAAATGAAACATCAGGAAAGCCCAGGGTCAACATTCTTTCATATCTGTTGCTAAACCATTACGTTGTATCTGTATTTAATCAAACAGTGTTTAGAATAAAGAAAAAAAAACCCAAACTTTCGGATTGCACTTATGTTTGATTGGTAGCTAAAAGTTTGGGTGACATTTTTAACCTGGCTGCTTTTTTTCGGTGCCTCCCACATGTAGGAACTGATTTCAGACTCTGAAGGGTAGAAAATTTGATGTGAACTAATTTTAAAGGAGACTAAGCCAGCTGCAGTGTCCCAGAAAAGTGTCAGCCCAGATTAGAGCCAGCACTCCCTTTACTTCAACTGTGCGGTCTAGTAAGCATGTTTTGTTGGTTTCTAGTGCATTTGGGAATTACAGCTGAGAGCGCACTCTCAGCTAAAGAGGGAGAACCTTCATTCAGAATAAACATTCGCTTCATGTTTTATTTGTGATCCATAACTTATTACTGCATTATTTAATGGAATGAAAGCATTGAGACACCATATGTGGAAAGTGATCTTGTTTCCTGAGTTTTGAGGAAAGGGTTGGTTCTTTGTTCCAGAGGTGGTAAACTTATTCTTAAATGCAAGTTCAAGTACATTGTACCTTGACTTAAGGCCTTTGACATGGTCCCACACAACATCCTTGTCGCTAAATTGAACAGATATGGGTTTGATGGATGGACTATTCACCGGATGAGGTATTGTCTGGATGGCCACATCCAACGAATTGCAGTCAATGGCTCAATGTCCAAATGGAGATCAGTAACAAGCAGTGTCCCTCAGGGGTCCATATTGGAACCGGAACTGTTCAGTATCTTTACTAATGACAGAGACAGTGGGATTGAGTGCACCTTCAGCAAGTTTGTGGGTGACACCAAGCTGCGTGGTGTAGTTAATATGCTTGAGGGAAGGGATGCAACCAGAGGGACCTTGACAGGCTTGAGGTGTGGGCTCGTGTGAACCTCATGAAGTTCAACGCAGCCAAGTGTAAGGTCCTGCAACTAGGTTGGGGCAATCCCCAGTATCAATACAGACTGTAGGAATAAATGGATTGAGAGCAGAGAAGGACTTGGGGGTATTGGTGGATGAAAAACTGGGTATGAGCCGACAATATATGCTCGGAGCCCAGGAAGTCAATCGTATCCTGGGCTGCACAAAAAGAAGTGTGGCCAGCAGGTTGAGGGAGGTGATTCTCCCCCTCTTACTCCACTCTTGTGAGACCCTACCTGGAGTACTGCTGGGGATCCCCAGCACAAAAAAGACATGGACCTGTGAAAGTAGGAGGGCCACAAAAATGATCAGAGGGCTGGAAAACCTCTCCTCTTAGGCTGAGAGATTTGGAGTTGTTCAGCCTGGAGAAGAGAAGGCTCCAGGGAGACCTTATAGCAGCCTCTCAATATACAAAGGGGGCTTATAAGCAAGATGGAGACTTTTTACCAAGGCCTGTAGTGACAGGATAAGAAGCAACATTTTCAAACTGAAAGAGGGAAGATTTATATTGGACATAAGGAGGAATTTTTTTACAATTAGGGTGGTGAGACACTGGAACAGGTTACCCAGAGAAGTTGTGGATGCCCCATCCCTGGAAGTGTTAAAGGTCAGGCTGGACGGGGCTTTGAGCAACCTGACTGAGTGAAAGATGTCTGTGCGCACAGCAGGGAGGTTGCTTTAGATGATCTTTAAAGGTGTCTTCCAACCCAAACCATTCTATGATTCTATGATTCTATGATTCTATATATTTTAAAAATGGTCACTATATATATACATTATACAGACAGGTTTTAAGGCAGGTTATTTTTCTAGTTTTGCCTTTCTTCACCTAGGAAAATGTGTAGGATTCAGTCCTCATTTTCTACTTCCACATTTTGCTTCTTTTTTATATTGTTGTGCTTGTGAGTCTTAAGACATTTGGGAAGACTTCACATTTCAATTATCAATAAATTTACTAACATGTGCTGTTGACAAAGGCTAAGGACTTTCTATTCCCTTTCATAAATTAACTGCATTCTGTAGGCAAGGAGTCATTCACAACCCATATCAGAAATTTGGCTTGAATGGAGAAGAAGACAGATATTTGGTGCAGTTGAAGTCTGATTAAAACCAGCTAGTTTAGGGAACACAAGAAAAGCCCTGTTCTCCCCCGTGGACAATTTTTGTTGGCAAAAAATTGCCAGAAAATACCTGATAAACAAATTGGTTACTTTATGTCTTAGCCAAAACAACAAGGAAAAAAACAAGAAAAATGTTTATTTTTATTTGTACACTGCCTTATTGTTTTTCTGTGGACTCTTACCACCTACAGCATTCATTTATCTTGGTATGCAGAAACTGATAAAAATTATATTGCTAATACACAAAGATCCCGAGTTTGAGAACAATCCCCTAGCTGCCTAAAAATTCTTGCAGCGCTTTCATAAAGAGTGACACTGAATCAGTTTCAAGTCAGTAGATCCACAGAAAAGCTGGGAGTTGGTGCTGTGGATCTGTTTCATGTATTCCATGGAAAGTAAAAAAAAAAAAGATCCAAAACTTTACACAGAGGAATTCACAATGGGGTGATGGAGAGGTAGAGTTCCTCAGCCTCTCTCAGAGTAGCAGGTCAGTTCAAAAAATCATACTGAATTTCCTTGTGGATTTTTCATATTCCAGTGTCGGTTCATTTCTGTTTGCACAACAATAGTCCTACTGCTGTGAATCTTATCTCGGGAGGTAGTACACTAAACTAGAAAGAAAGGGTATTGCAAGGAAGCATTGCAGTGAGTGTTACATTGAGGGGAGTTGTGGGTTTTTGTTTGTTTATTTGGGAAAATAGATTCACCTGACCCAACGTATGCCTGAATTTCCCATTTTTTAAACATCCCATCTGTTTTCATATGTCTTCTGCCTGTGTCAAGAATGTTGAATTAATGGAAGATGTTCTGTAAATCGAGTTGTTAGGTGATAATAAGAATAGCAAATATAAATATTGACAAATTCTGAAGGGAAATAGGATGGTAGAGAGGGAGTCTGTAATAATATTTGAACCACAGGAAAGTACACAGTTGTTCACTGTACCTCTGTTTCCCTCCGCATTCTACAGACTTACAGTTATTCACATTTCAGAGCAGAAAGAAATAGTGAATTTATAGATAAGCACACATGATTTTCTTAAAACAAGTAATCTATTTTAAGTTAATGGAACTGTTCTTTAAAAGATGAAGAGGAATTGCCCCGAAAATGTTTGTGTTTAGGAAAGATCACATGAAGACATAGATATTTGTTACATACCAATGGCTCTTATAGGATCATCAGTCTTGAAAGAAATGTTAAAGATAAAACCAATGTTTGCTTCAAAACTACTTTTTCTTATCACTAATCTTCCTTTCGGTCTTCCCTTATTTTCTATTAAAAATATTCTACTGGGCTAAATGAGGCTTTTGGCTCTTTTGAGCACTAAAGGTTAAGCTGTCAAATTAGATATGTTTGCTTATTTGTGATGATAACATGGAGATGGGAAAAATGAAACAACCTTATCCTGATATGATCCACATACTTGTGAAATGGCATTTATCTTAATCACCTAGTACATTTTAAAATATTTTTGCCGAGTTATAGAAGAATATTGGCTTTTTTTAGTGGGATGTTTTCTTTACCTTGATTAACATGTTCTAGAAACGGAAAGTCTTTGTTAGTCTGAGGAAGTTTCAGTAGAAACTTGGGTGAGTTAAACAATTAAGACTCATGCCTGTATAGAGTTTACTGTCTGGGTGTCTTTCTTTCATCAATAATATCGCTGTGTTTATGAATGGGGACCTGATTAAAATCATGAGAAGAAAAAAACCCCTAGTTTAAAGTTCATGGAGAAACTTAAGGTGATCTTGAGTTACATCCTAGTTCTACAAAATTGTTGGGTCTGAACTTAAAGTATATTTCTAGTGTCAGAAATCGTAATGAAATACATTCTTAACATGTATTTGGACAGACTTCTCCTCAGTTGCGTTGTGAGTTTTCTTCCCTCTCTGTTCACAGTTATACGTCCTTGATGAATGTTGAGCCCTCCAAATATGTGCATGCAGGGGTTTTGTGTAATAAATGGCTATGACCAAATTCTCAAGTAAAATATGTGTATATTGTTACCAATCACAATATTTTTCTCTGATGATGAGAAAAATAACAGCCTTTAAGCACCCAGACTAACGATTGAACTCCAAAGAATTTTACTGTGACTTAAAAAACACTCAACTTTGATCTTTATTTATATACTTTCGCAATCTTTATGGCTTAATCTCAAGCAAACTTGATTATGCTTCTCTCTGCTCTTTGGCTATTCTAATACCACCCCCCACCAATGTGATTACACATTTAGTGTTTGCTTTTTAAAATAATAAAAAAGAACATTAACTATCACACAACTTCATCTGGATTTTTAGTCTTTTTCTGGAAATTTTCATTAAAAAACAACAAATAAAAGGTGAGACTTGTAGTCCAAAAATCTTTTAGCTTTTCCAGTGGAAAAATCAGACAAGTCCATTTTTAACAGTCACACCATTTAAATATAGCCTAGACAAGAAGAAAATGTGACATCACTTAAGAGTATAAAATGAAATGTTCAGATTAAATCTACTAGAAAGAACTAATTTGTTTGCAATGTCACCGCAGAAAATCTCTTTTGCATGTAATGAATGAATGCACAACCAATTTGCTAATAGTAAAAATCTAATTAATTTTCCTGTAAACATCTTTTCGTATATATGTATACATCAGCTGTCTAAATAGTAGTTGAAGATAGGATTTTATTTTTTTTTTTACAGCTGTTCAATATTTTCTTGGTGATTTCTGAAGAGTAGAGTTAGGCAAAACCATAATTCAGGAATTGAGAAAAAGACAGTGTTTCAGGCCTCAAGCTGGCAAGTGTGTATGTTTGCATTCAATTGTCTGTATGTGGGGAGCTCTGTTACGCTGCAAATCCTGTTTAAGTGTAGAAAGCTAATCACAGTTGCGTATGTGTGAAGGAATTAGACCTTATTTTCCCACTGAGGTTAAATTCTACATTTTTCTCTCCTAACTCAGGTTTTATTAACTTTGAAATATTTTAGATGAAGTTTTGCCTCAAACATGTGGTAAGCAAGGTGATTTACCTTCCTTTATTTGTCATTGAAGTGGTGGAGGGAAATAACACATGATCTAAAAGCTATCTTGCTGCTTAATAGCTTGGCAAAATTATGCAATATGTAAACTAGTTGGAAGTAGCCAAGTTTTTCCAAGCAGCTGCAAGATATATATTTACTTTTTCTTGGCTCCATTCAGGAATTTAAACCTCTGAAAGGTGCTTTTCCTATGCCCGTTTCCAAGGTCTGAAATGACCAGCTTCAAGTAAGACTGTTTTCCTGGGGCAGCTGCAGCATCTCTGTTCACAGAGCCAGTGCTTGGCTCCGCTCTGCTCAGAACTTCATTGGTCTCGAGAAACCTGTCACTTACCTTCTGTTTGGACTCCTTCATCCAAGGTTTGGCCTTTTAAAACAGAAGTGAAGTAACCTGCATCCAGTGATCTTCTCTCAAGCTCTTACTGATTTTCCTTAGAGATAAATTCTGCCTATTAGAAAACAAACTTCTCTTCTGTCTCCTGACACCTGATAAAAAGAGGTTTGATCTTCCTTCGCTTCTATCCAGTCTGTGTTTTAATGTGATTACATGACAGGGCATCTGATGTTTCTGTTTGGATCCAGGTAAGCTAGACTCTGATTACGTGAAGTTCATGATCATATAGTTTCACACTGAGATACTGGGGAGGTTTCTGGGTCCTCCAATATCTTCAAAGTTAATAAAGAAACTGAGAGTTAGGGTATCTCCACCCTATGAGATTAAATGTAGAAAATCTCGCTGTAAGACTAAAGGTTTGATGGGAGCTGTTGGATTGTTTCCATGACCTTCCCATACAACAGCCTCTGTTCTTATTCCCTTCTGACATCTCGGACAAAGCATACTTAAAGTGGTAGCAAAATGGTTCTCTAATAATTTTAAAATAGATTCTATTCACATTGGAGAATGTCTTTTGACTTATTATGGCCTGAAATATTTTATCTCGCTTTTGTTGAAAAAGCTGACTGTCCCTCAGGCTTGTTTAAGGGAAGTGTACTTACTCAGCTGCACTGATGAAGGCAGGGCATTTTGCAAAGGACGTGCAGAAGCCTCTGGATATAATTGTATGATCAAAGATTTTCAGGAAAAGAGTGCCATACCTCTGTGCTACTGTTTAGCAACTTGAGGGAAAATGTTTCATCAAATAAAGAAGGCTGTGTTTTCTCAGTGGTCATCGAAGTTCCACAAACTGGAACTGATGAAAGGCTCTGTTAATTTCTGTAGTGTCAAAATAAAGGGAAATGAAGCAAGATTAAAAACCCAGGGGAAAGTAACAATCTCAGAAAGCCATGAATACCTTGGCTTTTTCAGCAATGGCTTACACAATGCTGGGAGAATGGATGGCAAAGGAGAAAGCAGGCTTTGCACAGTGTGTGCTTGACAGAAAGAAAGCAAATGGTCTTCAGGAGGAACAGTGCAATTTCTGAACAATGCAAAAAATGTTACGTGGTTAAACTGAATTGGGAGGTGAATAGCTGCCTCTCGGCCATACTGCAGTTCCTAACAATTATTTCATTTCTAACCTCATATTTCCCATAAATCTTTCCCCTCTCTTATTCATATAAGTATCAAATCAATTACTCAAATTACATAAAATTAGCTTCAGCATGGAATCAACCTTGTTAATTTTAGTTTCTTATGGTTATGATTTTGACTCATAAATAATATTAACTGATCAAATTATAATGTACTGAATATTTCATATGTCAGAGTATCCTCTGAGTCTGTCCTGGTCACATTTTAATCAAGATATTATCATAATTCATTAGCAGAATAGCCAAGAGGTTACTAGCAGTCCTCTGGAACCTTCAAAAGTCCCTGTCAGTTTGTGGGAGCATGGATATCATATGAGTTTTCTTTTAAGAAAACCTGGAAGGGTAAGTACTAAAGCTGATGAGAACACTTGCTCTGGAAAATTATATTTTATGGAAAAATCATGGTTTTGTAGGATCATTCAGGCAGGAAAGGACCTCAGGAGGTCCCTCATGCACCCCTGCTCCAAGCAGGACCAGCTGTGAGGTCAGACCAGGTTGCTCAGGTCTAACCCAGCTGGGTCTTGAAACCCCCCAAGGATGGAGCCTGCCCAGGCTCCCTGGGCAGCCCGTCCCTCTGCCTGCCCCCTGGCCTGCCTGTCCTCTCGGGGGGAGGTTTCCCAGCCTGAACCCCTCTTGTTTCAGTTCATGCCTGCAGTACCTTGTTGCCCTGCCATGCATGGCTGTGATGGGCCTGGCTGCCCCCTCTCCGTCTCTCCCTGTAGGCACTGGGGTGGCTCTCAGGTGCCTCCAAAGCTGTCTCTGCCCCAGGCTGGACAAGCTCCGCTGCCCCAACCTCTGCTCACGGGGACATCCCCCAGCCCCAATCATTGCGGGAGTGAACTCAATCTGGGTTAGCAGCATCTCTCCTTCATTGGGGGGCACCCAACTGGCCACAGTATCCAGATGTGGTCTAATGATGAGCACTGGGCAGAGGGGACATCCCGTGCCCTGGCCTTCTGGCAGTGGTCCTGCTGATGCAGCCCTAGATGCTGCTGGCCATCTCTGCTGCCAGGGCTTACTGCTGGCTCCTGCCCAGCTCTCAGGGCACCCGGTGTCAAAAACCCGGCTGAAGTACAGGTAAAAGGTATCCACTGCTCTCTCTTTGTCCACAAAAGTAGTCATTTTAGCACATAACGTGATTAGGTAAGTTAGGCATCATTTATCCTTGGCAAATTCATCCAGACTGTTCCCAGTCATCTTCTCCTTCACGTGTCCAATCAGTAGCTCTGTCAAACCTGGAGAAGGTATGAGAGTAAAGAAATTCTAGCTTTAATTGAATGGTTAAATTCGGACTTAGAGAAGTGAGAAGTAGTTGAAACCTTTGTTCTATTGATGTGAAAGGAAAAATTCTGCTGTGAATAAGGCAGCCCATGGACTTGAACTGGTGACTTTTACAAAGCCACCCAAATGATCAGGGGGACATTTTTTCCAGGAAATTGTTGCCCAGGAAAACAATTTCTGTCCTTGGTTCAGCTCTTGTGAATGCTAAATGGATTTGACATCATGATATCTAGTAGAGAAAACTATGACACAAGATGACAGTTCTACACAGTAGCGTTGACTTAAAAGAAGCCCATGACAGTATTGATTATTGGAAGTAGATGTTTTTCTGTATGCATGCCTCAAACAGGTTGCTTCTGAACAAGTTACAGAATCTTTAATGTCTGCTTGAGTTTGAGGGACAGAACACTTAATATGCAATTTATATAGTTTTGCTGGCTGTTTAACCCACAAATTTCTCCAAACAGATGAGGAGCAGAAAAGTATTTGACAAGGTATTTGTGTTCAGTTTTGGGCCCCTCACTACAAGAAAGACATTGAGATGCTGGAACATGTCCAGAGAAGGGCAACAAAGCTGACGAAGGGTCTAGAGAACAAGTCGTATGAGGAGTAGCTGAGGGAACTGGGGCTGTTTAGCCTGGAGAAAAGGAGGCTCAAGGGACACTTTATTGCACTCTAAAACTAATTGAGAGGAGGTTGTAGAGAGGTGGGGGTTGATCTCTTCTGCCACATAACAAGCGTTAAGACAAGAGGAAATGGCCTTTGTGCCAGGGGAGGTTTAGGATGAATATTAGGAAAAATTTCTTCACAGAAAGGGTTACCAAGCATTGGAACAGGCTGCCGAGGGAAGTGGTGGAATTACCATCCCTGGAGGTATTTAAAAGACATGTAGACCTCATTCTTAGGGGCACGGTTCAGTGGTGGTTTTGGCAGTGTTAGGTTGATGGTTGGACTCAATGATCTTAAAGGTCCCTTCCAACATAGAATATTCTATGATTCTATGACAAACCTAAGGCTGCAGTAATGGGAAGGAAGGGCAAGAAATGTGAAAGGATAAAGTCTTGTAAAATATGTATTTTCAAGAGACTAGTCATTAAAGAGTGATTTCAATTTAAAAAACAAACACCCCTCCCCCAAAACCCCAAACTAGGGCCCTGCATAATATATCTGAGGAAATTATAAAGTGGCTTTGGCTGCCTGGGTTAAATAGGGAGATTTAGAAAAGAATAATTGTGTGGTGGTAGTTGACTCAGGAAAAAAACAATGCTTGTCAACACAAATTACCATCATGAAAGAAATACAAGGTTTATTGACATTTAAATTGTGTGGATCAGCGAAGCTCTTTGAAGGCCTGCTGCATATTTCATGGAAAAGGGTCTTTTCATTTGTGTTTGTTTTAAATGAAAAAAACTAGGGAAATAATTTTAAGGTTTTTATATGAAAAATAATATGCACACCTGTGTAGGTGCACATAAAAGCTTTGAGTGCTTTAGTTACTGCTTGGACTGCATGCTTTAGAAAATCTTGCAAACCGACAATAAAATTTTGGATAATGGTCATTCCCTACGTACATTACCTTGACGGGATAATGATGATATTAAATAAAGTTGTTTAAAAATAATTTTTCAGATGTCCTTGCATGAAGGATTTAAAATGCTGCATAAAAATCTCGCATTTGAAAAGAACAAACAAAATTACCTGAAGCAACTACAGGGCCCTATTACTTTTTTGATATGTAAAATACTTCTGCAAATTTATTTTCGCTCATTATCTCTTTAATTTGTCATATTCATGCAAGCACATTTTTATTAGTACATATTTAATATTGTGAAACATATTTTATGGAACATTACAAGGATAAAACATTTCACAGTCTTTTCAAATGCAAAGTAAGTTAGAAAAAGGGCCATCCTGCCTAGAATAAAAACGTTTAACAAATCATTAGTGAACTAAATCTCTAACTGAGCTGCCACAAACCAGTTACTGTTTCCACTTGACATCATGCTCCTGGAAAAGGGGAAAATCATTCAGACCCACCCACCTGCCCAGCTGTCGTGGTTTGGGCCGGACTGGCCACTGAAAATAAATGACAGATGTTCTCCCCCACCTCTTTCTCCAAGGAGAGGTGGGAGAGAGAGAAAGTGACTTACGAGTTTAGAGAAAACTAAACTACTTTAATGAAAATATTAATAAATTAATAAAATAATAATAAAAATAAAATAATGAAATATATACAATATATACAAAACCATATCAAGCTCCCAGGATGATGATCGCATCACTGACAGGCACGGGGAAAGTCCCAGACTGGACTCAGCAACAGACAGGAGCTGGATTCCGGATCTGGATTCAGGAATGCAGGGATTGGGATCAAAGGCAGTTGAACAGATGGAGTCCTCCTTGGACACTGGCCATAGAAGAAAGAGGGCTGACCCTTTGATCCCTCAGCTTTTATACTGAGCCTGAGGCAGATGGGATGGAATACCCTGTGGATCAGTTTTGGGTCACCTCTCCTGTCCGCTCCTCCCCACAGGTGTGACCCGTCTATGCTTTTCCACTTCCAATCCAACGGGGCAAATATCAAAATTAGCTGGTCTTGGGTGTTATAGCAACAAGTGTAAGCAAGAGCCTCTCTGCATATCATTCCTTGGCATAAATTGCAACTATTCAGGTCTTATCACTCTGAGAGCGAACAGTTTCTGCACAACATGCTGTTAATTTCAGAACATTCAGTTAGAAGAGGCTTAGCTGCAGAGTAAAATTACAAAGCAGAAAATGCTTTCTGCTCTACTTCAAACCAGGACACCAACTCTACACATACACATGTTAATGGGAACAGTAGAAGATGCTCTGCAAAATACAGTTTAGGGTTCAGGTTGCCTGCAAATCAAGTGATAGAAGTGCAAATTAAGTGATTTCAAATATCAAATGATTTATTAAGAAATTGACCTGTACATAAAGCCTGTTCTTTTATCTTTTCTAGTCTTTTTTGAAATAAGAACTTGTGTGAGATGAAAGCACCAGGTTTCCATTAAAGTCTTAATAGGCTTGTATCAATTTGATATGAAAAATAACCAGGCTGTGCTAGCAAAGCAGTTGGCACAGGATGTTTCCCCCATTTTCTAAAAAATAAAATAATATAAAATAAAAAAGACTAATGCCTCTTTTGCATATTTTTGAAATACAGGTTTTGCCTTTGAAACTGTTTTCAAGTGTATAAGAAATCTATGTGGACTGTCTGGCAAGATGTAGTCTCGTGTTTTTTAAGTTCTGCTTATTCCACAAAGGAATACGCTACACCTCAAGGTATACAGCTGTGCTGTTACAGAGTTTTATCTATAAAGAAATACAGCTTGTGTTCAGCTGCCTTGCAAGATGGCAGACACAGTAATGCTTCATGGCATGGACTAGTGTTGAGAACTATGACTATGACTATGACCTTATATGACTATAAGGTAAGAATAGGTGAGCCATGCTTCTGTTTATATATGTGCACAGCCGATTGTGTCATTTTCTTTCCCTATTCATTCCCACCTCTGGTAGCTTTGGAAAATCTAGCTGATGTAGACTCATGAGGTACTACTGTACAGGAGACCGTGAAGCTATTTAGCTATTGTCCTGCTCATTGTATCTGAACATATTGGAGGTATAATTAAACTTTTCATGTAGGAAGAGCAAAAGCATCTTGATTACTTTCATCAGTCCTCACAAGATATTACTGCCCCAATTTTCTTTTTACTTGTGTGTGTGTTTATGTATACAGTTTACTACAGTATAAATAAACACTTTAAAATATTTGATCTAATTTCCTGGCAGGAAATTATGTTTATTGGTGAGAGAGAGAAGGATGAGAGAAAAAGGGAAATGTGAAAGGTGTTTTGGTTTGCCCTGTGGAGCCAATGGGAACATTAGGAACCGTCAAGAACAGGAAACTGTCAGGAAACAGCACAGTTAGCACTGACTGTGACTGGCAAGGAACGAAAGTGGTCCTGCCACACAGCCAGGACCATTGCTTGGTCGTGCTTTTCCTTGCTTATGTAAACCGGCATCAAGATCCTCCTGTCCCATTGGATGCTTGAGACTTGGTAGGTGAGTACCACCAAATAACTAAAAGTTACCATGCATTTCTATGCACTCTGTAGAAATAAGCATACATACCTTCTATCCCTTTATTCCCTTACTCTTTGTGAACAGGTATTTTTCTTTTTCTCAAGATTTCCATGGTTTTAAGCTCTCACTTAAAGCTTCAAGAAATAGCTTTGCTCTTTACACAAAATTGCTTCCAGCTTCTTGCAACCAAAATGCAGTTCTTAACTGGCTAACACATTTTGACTGGACTTATGCTAAACTCTGAGAAAAAAAGAAATAATAGTAAATAACTTGAAAATTAGTAAGTCATCACACAAAGTCTTGACCTTCATTATAAGTTTTACTAATAAGTGTCATAATAAGTATAATAAAAAAAGAGTCTGAGTATTCTGTTTCATTTTAATCAGACAGCAACTGACAAATTATTGTAATGGAATCAAGCTGGTATCATACTTAATCTCTCAAGGTGCTCATTTCTGTTTATATCTTTCAAACTCCCTCCTTACATCCCATATGCCAGAGAAAATATTCATATATTCTCTATGTAATTAGAAAATTTCAGACCTCATTTGGTTGTATAAAGCATAGTAATTAGCTTAGTAAAGGATATTTCTTTTCTGCTGTTTTGGTTGTTTTCTTTATGTGCTGCCTGAGTTTTACTGAAACAACCCAATATGCTTTGAAATATTGCAGACCCTTTCATTTCAGAAAATGCCCACTTAGAAATAGGAAAAAAAGACATGTGCACATGTGTGTACAAAGGGAAGAACCACTGTGAAGCTTTGAAGGATTCTTAAAATATTTTATTAATATTTTTGAACTTCTGTATTACCCTATTCCTGTTATTTTCTTTATTGATCATCTACCTTTTTGATAGCAATGTAATAAAAATGCTTAAAGGTGAGAATATGTAGAGTGTTCACCTCTGTATGTTTATCTACCTACTAAAACTAAAAATTCTTTTCCAAATGATTTCATGGTCATTTCTTTGGAAGCCCTTTGATAGGAAGTCACACAAATAAGTTGAGAGAACTTTCTGTAGCCATCCTTTGTCACATTGCAGACGAGTTCAGTACCATTGAAAAGTGACTCCTCCACAAAAAAACAGATGACCTTAGTGAGGGTTGGTCGCACTAAACAATATCCAGGGGATGCTGGGCATTGTAAAGATCAGGAATTTTTGTTTTCCTTTGGAGCTGACATATCACCTTTCGGAGTCATAATAGGTTTTAGCACGTGTGCACAGTGCTGAACAATCTACAAGTTTTTCTTTTGCCCTTCTTAACTGTATTTGCATTTATGGTGTAGATAAAAATAGACATTTTTTATTGAGTGAAGACACCTGGTTTTGAGTTATATTGCTGGTAAGCTACAAGCAGAATCACTAGAAACAGGAATAAGTAACTCCTAATGCATGCCTGGTGTGTGACTCATAATCCAATGTTTTCAGTATCTGTCTTAACCAGCTCCGTCATATCTAGATAGTGATTCTATTAGTGTCAGACAGTACAACAGAGTATTTAGCATTCAAATATTGAGACTGATTTTTCTCTGGCTAACTGAGAATAATGTCCACAAGGGAGAAAAAACAACAACAGGTGTTTCTATAAATGACAAATATATTCATAATATTACCTGTTAAGAGCTATGGGAGAGGAATGAAATAGATGGTGTCTATGTAGGACATATATAGCGACAATTGTATCTTAAAGTTAGCTCAAATCTAACTCTGCAGTTTCCTTTCTCTCAGTTGAAGCTAGCTAACTTTCCTATAGAGATAGATAACATATGCCCTCAAGCTTGCAATCACTAGTTTAAAAAAAAAAAATCGGGGAAAAAAAAGATTTAATTTATGTAATGAAGAAAGGTATATTTATATTCAATAATTCTTACCAGTGACCCAGGTAAAGCTGGACTCTGTTAAAGCACAAAATGTAGATCACTGTTGTTGCTGTGGCTTGGCAGACGTAGATTTTTGTGAAAAAATGTTTTTTTTCTTTGGAAGGTATTTTGAAGCTGTGCTGAGGCAAAGGGTGGTCAGTAAGTTGGAAAAACACCCCAAACATAAAGTTTTAATTAATTTTTTTCATTCTTCCCACCACTCTCAATTCCTCACAGACTATTTTGATGTCTATTTAAAATGTAAGCAGCAATTTTTTTAAAAGGTTTTGTATCTCTTGATTTATCTCTGCCCAACCACTCTTCTGTAGACTGTAAATTCCTTATGGTCAGAAGTCTTTCTCCTTTAGTCTGAAAAGTACAATCTCATACTTAATATATCTGTATTGCTGCTTCTGATACCAGCTGTATTATTATTGTTTTACAGTTTAGTAGCACTCCACCACAAGCTTTCCATTTTCCTTGTTTCGGTGATATTTAGGGTGTCTGGGCTTTGATTCAGAACAAGGTGGATGCATTGCCATCTTTTGTTTGAGATCTTAGATCCTCATCTAGCCTAAAACATCTTTAGATGTCTTGATGGTAAGGTTGGAATAAATATCTAGGTCGATACACATGTACCGAATACAAATCAGCTTCCATCCCATGAGAAAGCCTTTGGAATGGTAACTCTGGGCAGATCATCTTGATTCATGTCTCTAGTTTTGTAGGCAAAATGTTTCAGTTCTATGCTACATACCAGATGTGCAGCAAATTGTGACTAAAAAATGTTTTTTATTTCTCTAAACTCCTCTTTGTTTGCTAACATTTTTATAGGCAGAGTGACATCTCTTCTTTCTTAGAACGTACTTAATTGAATATAAATAAATCATGAATGGCCTCGCTTCATATCTGTAAATGCATACTGAAAGCCAAATACAAGACATACATTTTCTTCATGGAGGAAGCATAAATGCTGTGGAATTAATTTTACCAGCTAAATGTTCACTTTCAATAACCTCTGTTTCATAAGTCTATAATAATTATCCAAATACTGTCCCCAGTTATTGGGTGATTAACACATTTTAATGATGAGAAGATTCTTTCATTAAAAAGAAATGTGTGTTTTTTCTTATGGCATGATTCCTGTTCCTTGCTTGGTCAGAGTGGATAAAGAGACAAGTATAGCACTGTTCAGCAGAACAGACAAATGTTCACGGTCCCCCGTTAACCTGCTTCTCTCCACTCACACTCCTTTTACAACCGAAGACAAAACCTCTGCCTCAGGAGTGTCTCAACATGCTAATATACTACCTGGCCTCAGCTGTGCTCCCAGTCTGCAACTCCGTATTTGAAGCGAATGCAGAGCCTTCCCATTTCAGTGTGTTTTGGGGAAGTTTCATATTGAATAAAGACTGAAGTATGAGATCTGTGCCACTGACTCCATCACAGGTCACTGTGACACAGAGAGATTACAGCTTAATAAATCAGCTCATAGGTACCATTGTATGATTTTTGTCCACCTTAGTACTGTGCTTCAAGAATTCGGTTTAGTTCTGGAATACGTTGGAAAGAGAAGCTTCATGTGGATCTGAATGTGCCTCCTTATTAGTTTGATTAGCTCTAGTTTACCCATGTTTACTATCCTGAACTCCTTCCCCCAGGATGCAGGGTATACTTCCTCATTTTATATATATATATATATATATATATATATGGTTTTTATATATATATTTATAATCTATAAAAAGATTCAGACCTCTTCATGCCCATGTTTTGGGAAGGAAACTACGCTTCCCTGGGACTTTTTGTCAACTTGTGTCCTGGAGCTTTCTCTTATCTTCCCCTGTTCATTTATGTTCATTACTGGGTTTTCTCCCCCCAGTCCTAATAGAAAAGATCATGCAACACTTCCTCCATCTCTTCTCACACAAAGTCAAGCATAACAATCATTTCATCTTAATAAGGTATGTCACTAGTGACTAAAAGGATTCCAGAATGAGCTCCCTTGTTCGCTTCCTGTTATCCCTTCCACTGACATTTTTGAAAGTCTCCTTGTTTCTCCTCCCCTACCTTTTATCCTTCCATCACATTTTTGCTTTTTGGCAATGTTTTTGCTTTTAATAACAGGTTGTTACACTGTCTGTCTTTAAAATCTAGGGAGGGAATGGCCTCACTGCAGTTAATGGGACCCTTATACTAATTCTATTAAAGTGGCTTTAGTGACTGGGGTCAGTATCTGGGGTCAGTATTTTATCTCATTAAACTTTGTCTTTCTTCTCTCATTTTAAGAAGTGTGTGAGGAGGATCTCTAGCTTTCCACTGTTCTTCTAGAGGTTGATAATTCCTTTCCCTGGGAAGGAAACTGGGAGCAAAACTAAGAGTTAAGTGCTTTTCTTAGATCCGACTAGCACCAGACAATTCTATAATCAATGTTAAGTTTCTCACGTTCTTTACTTGTAAGTAGCAATGCCAGCTCATCACAGTCTCAGTCTTGGGCAAACTGGAATTTCTGGCTATTATGAGAAGGTAAATAGCATATGGTGGTCATTTTTCGTTGAATTCTCATCATCACTGGAAGGAGGTTTTCTGCATTTCTTATGCGTGTCTAATAGGTATGTATTTTTCTTTCCTAAGATGACTTTGAGGTGGCTTTTTATCTGTTTGTTTGTTTGTTGATTTTCTTAATAGCAAGCCCAGAAAGTGGAATAACATAAAAGACAAATACTAGCTTGTATAAATGTGGGATGAGTGCATCATTTGGATAAATAAAGAATACCTCACTAATGTCACATCTTATGATAAGATTAAACCTTTTTTATTTATGGTATTGAAATAAGTTTGGACTGAGTTTGAAATATTTCCTAAAGTTAATGTGCCTAGTTTATAAATTTATGGCTTGGATACATTTCTATGGCCATTAATTACAGTCTGATCTAATAACCTTTGCCTGAATGGTGACTACTCAACTGAGAAGTGATTAAATACATATACTATAATTTAATATGACCAAAATACTTTTAAAATCCAGGAAAACAAAGCCAAGATCTATTTAAAGGAAATGAGGTTGCTTAGAGTGGGTTGTAAGATCCACTAACGTCAAGAGTTTTGTCATTCATATCAAAGGAACCTTTCCAGATACCATGATAGTTATTCAGGCTTTAGGTCTGTATGGATGCAAACTAGAAGTGGGGTGGGTTTTTCTGTTTACCAATACAACTATGTTGCATTGGCATGCACTCTAATTATATTGCACAAATACATAACACTCCCACACAGGTGGGAGTGTTGACCTGCTTGACGGTAGGATAGGTCTACAGAGGGATCTGGACAGGCTGGATCAATGGACCGAGGACAATAGTATGAAGTTCAATAAGGCCAAGAGCCGGGTCCTGCACTTGTGTCACAACAACTCCATGCAGTGCTACAGGCTTGGGTAAGAGTGTCTGGAAAGATGCCTGGTGGAAAAGGACCTGGGGGTGTTGGTTGACAGCCAGCTGAATATGAGCCAGCAGTGTGCCCAGAAGGCACGTGTCAAGAAGGTCAACAACATCCTGGCTTGTGTCAGAAATAGTGTGGCCAGCAGGACTAGGGTAGTGATTGTCCCCCTGTACTCAGCACTGGTGAGGTCCCACCTCGAACACTGTGTTCAGTTTTGGGCCCCTCACTACAAGAAAGACATTGAGATGCTGCAACATGTCCAGAGAAGGGCAACAAAGCTGACGAAGGGTCTAGAGAACAAGTCGTATGAGGAGTAGCTGAGGGAACTGGGGCTGTTTAGCCTGAAGAAAAGGAGGCTCAGGGGACACTTTATTGCTCTCTAAAACTAATTGAGAGGAGGTTGTAGAGAGGTGGGAGTTGATCTCTTCTGCCACATAACAAGCGTTAAGACAAGAGGAAATGGCCTAAAGTTGCACCAGAGGAGGTTTAGGTTGGATATGACGAAAAATTTCTTCACAGAAAGGGTTACCAAGCATTGGAACAGGCTGCCCAGGGAAATGGTGGAATTGCCATCCCTGGAGGTATTTAAAAGACATGTAGACCTCGTTCTTAGGGGCATGGTTTAATGGTGGTTTTGGCAGTGTTAGGTTGATGGTTGGACTCGATGATCTTAAAGGTGTCATCCAACCTTGGTGATTCTGTGATTCTATAACATTTTTTTAGGAATATGTACTGATGGATAAATTTGGAGGTTGGCTGCAATAGAATCAGTTCCATTGGATATAACAAAAATTAATTTTATGGATATTCATTGTGCCACTACAAAAACTAATAAAAAACAATCCTTCAAATGTGTGTTCATGTGTCCTGTTTCTTTCTCTTAATGTAAGACATTGTATTTGTGTAATGTTTTGACAGAAGAAAACAATTTGCTATTGATGTACTATAACTTTTAAAAAGTTTCATTTTAAGACTTTTTATGAAACAATTTTGGTATTAGTCTGGCTAGTTGGGATCTGATCATGACACTTGGAGTGTGAACAGTGTTGAAAAAGTGATTTCTTTGGCCCTCTGAGTTCCTTAAAGAGAAAACCCAGCAAGGGCAAGGGTATATTGGTCTGCCAAGGACAGTTACCTACTGGAGTATGTGGCTTACATAGTCTCACAGAACACTGGCCATTCATCATTATTAAATCAACCTATATTCATAGACTAATCTTTTCTATACAATGATTGTCTTTGCTCCTTTAGAAAAAGAAAGAAGGAAAGATAGAAAGTTGTCATCACTAGAGGCTTTACATAGTAACTGTCATTAAAAAAATAGGGAAGAAGAAGGGACACTGAGGTTCATATCGGATGTTTTTGCCTTTTCTTTCTTTTCATGTTCAGTGATAGCTATTTCAAGCTCATGTTGCCATCATGGAAACCATGGAAACCTCAAAAATCAAAACATGTTTCTGGCCATTCCTATGGATCTGGTGCTGAATCACTGATCTAATACACATGTAAAAGTAATATGAATCTTAATATCTGCTCAGATGAATTAGACTACTACCAGGAAGCAATATTCTACCCAACAGAAACATCTCCTACAACAAATGCAAAACCTTAAAACAAGAAGTCCAGCTTGCCAGCAAGTTGAATAATATTCTTGTCTTTGAGACTGGTAACTACCACACAACCTTAACTTGACCAAATATATTTTCTTACTAAAAAAACCCCAAAACACTGCTTATTTCACCAGATCATCAACTTCTATGAGTGGACACTTAATATTGTGTTCTAGGGATAGTATTGCCATACCAATGGTGGTTAAGCACATGGGAAAGAATCACGAAAACATAGAATCATAGAATGATTTGGGTTGGAAGATCATCTAGTTCCAACACTCCTGCCATGGGCAGGGACACCTCCGACTAGACCAGGTTGCTCAAATCCCCATCCAACCTGGCCTTGAACACTTCCAGGGGTGGGGTCTCCACAACTTCTCTGGCCAACCTGTTCCAGTGTCTCACCACCCTGAACGGACAGTAAAGAATTTCTTCCTAAGAAAATATTATCACATTGAGTTAAATCGTTATATAATTATATTGAAAATTTTAAATAAATAAATAAAATAAAAAAGCTCACTGTCATTATGAATGAATATTCAGATGTGAAAATAATGGCTTTTGTGTAAAAGGAATTTGTATATTAAGGCATGCGGGTGCAGGTAAACCTTCATTGCTATTAGTGACTGTCAATGGGATTTACAAATTAGCAACATTTTGACTGTGAAGGGACTTCAAGGTTAGAGTTATCATTTTCTCTCATTTCTAACAGCAACCACGGAGATTGTACAATATGGAATAAAGAAAGAAGGCAGACTACAGCTCGAGCTTTTATTTCTTACTAACCAATAGAAAAATGACAAAGTGGTCTGGCGTATAGACCATTTATAATTATAAGGTAGTTAAAAGTGGGGAAATTGTCAGTAACTGCAGAGCATTTGGACAAAACCCCTGCAATTTGAGTTAATTATCTCTCCAGAGTTCTCTTTCTGAGCAAAACACATGTATTTATGTAGTACTATTGTATTAGGACTTTATTTATACTTGGTTTTTACATAGTCTTATTAAAAATAAAAATAGAGAGATCCGGAAACAGTGTTTGAAAAGTTTGTTAAAATAGATCAACTGTCATTAAATAGACATTGGAATGCAAAGCATTTTTAACGGTCTTCAACTTGCAAGGGCATAATGCAGAATCAATGAGCGGGGTTGAGGCACGTTGCATAATCCTGACTTTATCCTGAGGCAGTGCAAGAGCATGGAGCTCTGCGGAAGCTAGTGGAGCTCTACCTGCTCTAAGCAGCTGAGCTTCTGGAAAATTAAGATTTAAAGCAGTGTGGTTGTCTCACCTTGGTTTTGTTTTCCCACTCCTTTAAGAAGTGTCTTGTTTCTAAAACTGTGGAAAGCTTAGGAGCTTTGAATCTTTGAGTTATGTCATTTTTGAACATAATCAAATATTATGAATTTCTCCAGAAAATGCAAACAAATTGGAGGAATCACTTGCCTTAGTAAGCAAACCTAAATATTGCATGCTACAGTGATAAACCCAGAATTGCTAATTCCCTGTTTCAGCTAAGGTGGACAAAACTTTTTGAGCACGCAGCAAACTTCAAACATAAAGTTCAGTAAAAACTATGTAAAGTGAGTGTTTATGAATTTAGCAGTTATCCATGATTGAAATGATGTTGTCTTCTATTATGCATAGGATCATTGCTATTTTGATGAACTGTAAACTGTAATTATAATCAATATCAGCTAAGTATAACTAGAAAGAATAAAATTAAACTACAAAAAAGCATCTTTCTAAAAGATCTCTAGCTTTTATTTATGATCATAAATGAAGAAACATGAAAGAAATAATATACTTCTGTCTGACATAATCAGGCAAGTAAAAAGCCCCAGGTAGAAGAGCAAAGCAATCACTTTTTTGTCAGACCTTAACCACAAAAGCAGTGGCAATTACAGAAAAAATGAGCTGAGGGATGTTTTCTTTTTTCCCTATTGCCCTTCAATGCTATCTCTGTATCTTTCAATAACTGAGAACTGGGCTCAAAACGAAGAGCAGGACAAAGCTATCTATCCTTCTGCTAGAGCTGCTGGTGGCTAGTTACACAGTATATGGGCATATTAGTAGCCTGATTTAATTTTTTTTAGAGTGCAGCAATTAGAGCTCTATTTTACAATCTATAGACCAATGTGCTATTCATTTATGTTTCAACATCACTGACACTGTGTCTGCTCCTTCTAGTGTAATCCCTCAACTGAACGAGACAATGTTCTTGTTCATTCCCTGTTCTCCTGAGAGTTTGTCCTGTCAGCCTGTGCAATCCTACATTTCACAGCCTGTTCTTGTGGTGATACTCTGTGGTCTGCTGGCATTAGCATTTTGGTTCAGGTCAGACATGCACTTTTGAAGGAATCTCCAGCTACTTGCTGGCTTGTTTTGTGGTCTCACAGTGGACTCCTTTCAAGTAAAACTAAACAGCAAGATACACTCCAGAAGCTCTCCTAGTGCACTCCGACTGCTAATGGATGCTCCATTTACAGGACCACACAGAGCTATTCCAGAATAAACTTCCGCTGAATCACGTGCAGTGTGGTGATCAGGTTCTCTGTACCAACTATTCTGCACTATGGATCCATTGCTGTTGCACCACATTGATTGCTAACGATGATACAGTCTGCAAAGTCAACATCTGGAAGAAAGGTTTCAGCAAGAGGAGTTGGAATGACTTGAGGATAAGGGTGATTCTTTTATTTGTCTGAGGCTGTAGCAGAATCTGAGCTCTAGGCCAGGGACCTGATTAAAATTTTCTAATCTTCAAGCTATTATAATGGCACAAGCAAAAAGCACTCTGCTCCTCACTGACAAAAAAACCCTTATGTGGATGTCAATAACAAGTCACTGTCATGTTTTAAGCTTAGATTGTTTATCTTAGAAAAGCACTGCTTTTAGAGAGAAAAAATCTATACTGCCATTACAGAAGTCTTTTGGAATAGGAAATGTATTTCCTTGTTTTGCAATGGAAAGTGTTTAGCCATGTCACATAGCAGGGAGGCCAAACACCTTAGTCCTGCTGAAGGGCAGAGAGTGTAGCAGCGTGAATGCTCACTCTTGGGTCCCAAGCTGATAAATTGTTTTGTGTATTGATGTACCGTGCCAAGGGAGGCATCTGGGATGGGGCCAATTCTATTTCTTTGTTACTCTGATCCCTGAAGTGCCTATCTTTTCTTTATATGTATGTATGTATGTATGTATGTATGTATGTATGTATGTATGTATGTATCTATCTATCTATCTATCTATCTGTCTATCTATCTCCAATGTTCAAATGTTGTTTGGCATTTGCCATCATGGATACCTTTTCCAACCTGCAGTATGTTGAGTTTTCCATTTTGCCTTTGTATGGCCATTCTTTCCTTCCTTACCATCTGCTGAGATCTGCTCAGGCTATTCTGGATGAACTTTCGATGATCTAGTGTTTCATCATCATGATATTTCTCAAGAAATTACGTTCTCTTTTGTATTTCTATTCCTGAATTAGTGTGGTCGTATTGTTGGGACACTGCAGTTCTGAATGGGCGACTTGTTAGTGGCAGTATTTGCTACAAGGCAAATGCAAGGCAAATTGAACTCATGCTTGTGTTGTTCAGATTAGCCTTCTTCCTACAAGTGAGAAAGTGCTGTGCAGGGGTTTCTTTAGCTAAGGTATAAGAGATCAGGCATGCTATTATACCTGATTTTATATACATGCTTGGGCTACTTCCATATCCACATCAGGCCTGCTATAACGTAGCTTGCAGCTTGTAACCAAAGACTTATTGTGTCTACCAGGTTCAACCCGGACAACTTCCTTCACTTCTGGGTATTGAACACTTTAAGCAAAATTAAACACCAGCTATAAAGTAAGCCAACCCCCTCTCAAAAGAAGAGCGAGGTAGGAAAATTGAAGATTTTCTGGTCCAGATCAGTTCAGTCTCAAATGATCAATTCTGTTTGCATAGTTTCTTTGGGATGGGGAAAAGTATTTCTGATGTCCAGAAAAGAGAGCAGTGGAACTGTGCTGGCTGTTACTGTAGTTAGTATAACCAAAGAGAGCTGAAACTGCACTTGAGTTCAAATGGTAATATCCATACCCATGTGGATTTCCTCCTCAATGTCTATCTACTAGGTCTATTAGCATCCACCAGTCTAAGGTGTATAGCTGTGTAAATCAATGTTCTCTAAAGCTGAACAAAACAAGGCTCTTGAGCTGGAAGGGATCTGCAGAAGGAATACAGTGAACCAAACATCACTTATGTTTTGTTTGGATATCTCTTTTTCTTTGTTGTTCCATTTATAGCTCTTGATTCCGCTCTGTTTTATGACAACAAAATAATCTGCAAAAACAAGTCATGACCTGTTGCTACTGCTGAATACCTAAAATGAAATTGCGAATGGTCTCAGTATGATGAACTTTACCAATTCTTACAGGTTTTAATATATTACAAAAAAAGTTCAAATCAGCACAAGTAGCCAGGTATCAGTGGGTATGGATGCAGTTAATTGATAAAGAATTTTAGATAAACAACTAGTCATCTTAAATGACAGGTTATCATGAACAGTATGATTTAAAAAGTATCTCAGAGCATGTGAATAATAAGCATTGAATGCTTTGTGGAGCAGCAGGACGTAAATGCTCAAGTGTTGTATCATGAAGCTGTGTCTCTAATATTTTTTAAACCCCAAATTTCTCCTGTGAGGTGTAGGCATGGTGCTTCAGTTAGAGAAAAAGGAGATTTCTGCAATGTTTTCCTTGTATACGGTAGAAAGGTTTTCCCTGTTAGATGAAAGTGGCAGCCTTGCATCAGCAGAAACTGGTTTGTAGCAGCTTGCTAGTGGAAAAAAAAAAAAAGAAATTTAAGATAAGCACATTTTTTAGACTGCCTATTGGCTGCTGTATGGATGTTTGTGCCAAGCATATATGTTTCTGGTGTGATTTTACATAACATTATTCTGTAACACAACTTTATTCTATGATAGACTAAAAAGAGTTTTGTTCATTAGCTAATTTAAGACCCTCCTTGTCCTCCATAGGAAGAGAAGGAGAAGCTTTGAAGTATCTTATTCTGGCATTTTGGTACAAAATAAATATATTTTCCTTTCAAGTAATACTCCTGTTTATGAAGATGCCAAAAAACAGATTAAAGGTGTCTCAAAAGACTTTTTTTTCCCCTTTTGTAAAGAAATGTCCTGTAAAGAATTTTTTCCATCTGACAAATATTTTTTTTATCTTCCTGTTTATTTTCTTTTTCCTGTTACCCCTACTCTATAGTTTGACTACTGAACTGAAAAATTAATTACTTGCACAGCCATAAGGGTGAGTGAACAGCAGAGCTCTGGGTTCTTCTTCCTCTCGAGTCTGTAAAAGAAGAGTGAGAAGCTTGCTTTTTTTTTTTTTTTTTTTAATTTCGTGCATTTAATGTACTCCCTGAACCAATCTAGTCAGGCATGACCTGCCAAAGAGTTTGCAAACTCTTTAGTGTGTTCAGTGGTTTACCTTTTTAGAATGTCAAAGGTTTAAAACTTTATTAACTAATTTTCTTCTCTTAAGTTACAATTAGATGTTCCCTCCCTTTTTTACAATAGTTTTAAAAAAGAAAATATTAGCTTCTTAACGTAATGTATCTCGACATTGTTTTCCTACGGCAACTTGTTTAATTCCATTTAACTATGATGGCTATTTCCTCAGTTCCATAACTTACATTGTTGCCATTGATTTTTCAACCTTTTGAGCAAAAAAGATCCTTCCATTATCCAGATTTACGGCAGAAAAGTTGATAAATTTCTTTTTCCTGAAATTCCTTACAGATTTCTTTAATGCAAAAAATACATTCATGTGTTGGCATAAATATTTCTTATGATTTTATTTCCTGGAAACCTGTATATAATGTCTGTGATAGATGATAGTAACATCTATCTCTAACATCTGTCTCTACCTTTCTTCTTAATAAAATAGTTTTAAAATGCTGAAGTAATTTATTTTTTCTCCCCACCATTCACAGTCTACTGAACCCCCATAAGAAGTGGTAGAGACTTTCAGTTAGATATTTATATTTATCAAAACCATGAACATTTGGATATTTTTAAATTCCTGGCTTTTTGTATCTGTTTTTTTTATTTCACTTTGGAAGGATTTTTAATTTTTATTTCTTAAAACATTTTCAGGCAATACCAAGCCTCTACTTCTAGACGCTTTGAGTCTTAGGAAGCAAATTAAAAAACATGTTCTTCACATTATCCTATTCCTTATGTTGCTCCTTAACACGTACAAAAAAGTTTTTCATTCTGTTAACGGATGGCACTATGTTCCTTCCAAAAAGTGCATAGTCACGTATCTCAATATTTAAACAAAATTTAGGTGTAAACCATTTTTATTTTGGTTTTGAATAAATACAAATTTGTAGAGTTTCAAAAAATTTCTAAATACTTATCTGTAGATTCTATCACCCTCTTATTTCCAATCAAAGACTTGTGTCTTTAGGAAAATAATCCTACTTTTGTTTGAAAGGCTTTGCTTTCTAGTAAACTTTCTTTGATATGTTGTCTGCTGTTTTGTAAAGCATTTTTAATTAATTCTTTATTTATGTTCACATAACATACAGCATTCGATTTCTTGCAACATTTCTTATTTATTTTCTTATTTATTTTTAATCTTTTAAGCTGGGTAAAGTGTCTCCAGTGAGTGATAGTCTCCATATGAAAATTTGTCTCTATAGTAAGGAGAGGAAGGAAGAATATGTTAGAAACCTGGGTTTGTGCATGCACATGAGCGTATGTGTGTGTATGGATATATGTGGTGTAGTACTTGACTTGGTCATAGCATCCCAGTTAGGATCCAGCAACAAATTCCTTCAAGCTACTGTTTCAGTTTTTGGTAGAAATACCCATTATCCTTTTTTCCTTTTAATGTGTTCCTTGTCTCCTGTTTTACATATTTTGCACAAACTTTTGCAAGCCTTTGTGGGTCAGGATGTCATATCACTGGTGTTTGTGTGTCCTCCCCCACACCAAAGGACAGTTTGACAACTTCTGTGTGTATTTTACATTTTCCAAGCTGTCCTTTCAGACATTCATTTTCCTTTAGATTTGGCAAAATCTAAAATTTTACATACGTATCACATGCGCATATATTCACCTATTTTTCCAAAACTTTATTTAAGGTGCTTTAAGTTTTGATATCTAGCTTGAGCCACATTATAGGGATCTCATTTTCTAAACTGAACAGCAATTATATCACAGAAATGTATACCTCGCTAATTTGTGCCTCTCTAATTTGTATCAGATTGCATGGTATTATATTGTTGCTGCCAGGACTTGGTTCTTGTAAACGTATTCTTACAGTCTCTGATCAGGTTATAATTTCTCATTCCATCTGGTTTTGAGTTTCATAACTCTTGTTAGTTGGTTTGATGGGGTTTTTTCCCTTTTTTTTTTCTTGTATGCCTCCCTCATACTTCAATTACTGCTATATAATTATTAACTATATCTAGCTGTTAGTTTGGCTACTGGTCACCTGGAATCTAATTTGCAATCAAAAAATGTGTTAAATTTATAGATATTTTCTAGAAATTTCTGGTGCCACCTATTGGTTAAAAAGTAGAAATGCAGCTGCAACTCTTTAATTAGCACAAAAGCAAAGTCGGCTGTGGAAATAATTGTTGAAGCCGTGTATTAATTAGTTAATTACTACAATTCTTATGTGTATACGAGTCTATGTCATTCATTATTTAGAAACGTATGCTAACTTGACATATGTATCGATAATATGTAGATTACTAAAGCGAACGCGTGTTATTAAGTTCTAGTAACTTTATGAAGTTTTAAAGTATTTTCCGTATTTAAAAGATTCAAATAAATAGCAACGCTCCTGCTCAGACTTCACTGATTAAAGATTGTGAAAGCTGAATATGGCAGCTCCTGATTCTTTCTGTTAATATCTTCTCTGTTAATTTGGCATTTTTATTAAGGAGTCTGTATGAATTTTAAACACATTTCCCGTAACAGCAGTTGTGTAGACTCATTTCATTATGAAATATAAACCCCATCCTAATCAGTGATTTGAAATAAACTTTTTTTATATGAATATAAATATACATATAGCCTTTTTTTGCTTTAATATGTAGTCTTACTGGATAGATAAAATTTGTTACAGAAAGCTATTAAATTACTGGTTTATGTGGGGATTGCAACTTCATGTATTTTACCAACAAGGTCAAAGTAGATAGCAACAAGGAAGTCCGGTCTAGTGCATTTCCAAGCACAGATGGTTTTACTTTACAGACAATGCAGAAATGGTGAATTTAAAGAGCTGCAAATACAGAGTCAGAAATGGAGTTGGCTCACTCACTCTGACGCTAGATCCCAGTCTGATACAAAGAGAAAATGAATCAGTCTGAAGTGGCTATGGAGCAGATCTTGTGGGTGGTTCTGGAAGCATAAAGATGCCTGGAAAATTCATGTATCCCAAAGAAGCATTATTTCCCCAAGCACCACCCCATGGCAAGAGGGATTTAGGAAGGGCACAATGTTGTTTCCAGGCTATTAGATGTTTCCCTGCCTAAAGTTTTCATCAGTTATCAGAGCGATTCAAGACTCACTTAATGAAGATGAGTACAAAGCACCGGATCTTTAATAAACATAGATACTGAAAACATCATGGGAATGAACAGTTGAAGGGTTGGTTGGTTCCCCTCCCCCAACCTCCTTGGTTTTATATTATGGTAGATTATTTTGGCTCATTTGTTTACTTGTGAGACACTTCTATTGGATTATACCATCTGGTGGTCCTGCCATAGTTATAAGTTAAGTTGGATTTGCGTGATTAAGTCTGTGTTAACGAGAGGAATTTATGCATAATTGTGATTGACAATTGAAGTCCTGGCAATGATGATAGATGATTAATTACCATTAAGTACCTCTCTTGATATACCTACAAAATCAATTTTGTTTCACAAATATGTAATACTTAATTTGGTGAATTACATAATTGTTTCATTCTGATCTAGAAAAAACCTGACTTGATTTCTGAACTCATTTGACCTCTTAGAAAGGTCTATATGTAGATATTACATCTGTCAGATACTGTGCTTCTCTCTAAGAGATGCCATTTAAAAGTTAAGGTGAACAAGAAGTATTATTTGAAGTCTGAGATAAAGTACTGCACTAGTTGTTGCACCTTCAGAAAAATCCATAAACAAATTAAAGTTCAGAAAAGCCTTACTCTTTTATCCCTTGTGATTACTTTATCTATTCTCATTGTTTTCTAAGAGTAGAAAATTGTAGCACACTCCATTTTCCAATTTATCAGAGTGGCAAAAAAAAGTACCTAATTGTTGGACCTTCAGTGCTTTACAGATAGGAAAAATACCGCCACTGCAGGTGTGTTTATAGTTTCAAAGCCATGTTAGCACAGGTTTAGAAAACAGGGAGACTGCCTTTAACTTTTTGGGTGCCTTTAAATATTTTATTCTGTTCTCACTGTAGTCCTTTACTTCTTGCTGTGCATTTTTGAACTTGTACGTTCTTGAAGGCAGCATCCAGCACAATGGGCTGTCCTCCAAAATGAGTAGTGGAAACGTATAACCTTTACATGAGCAGTACTCCATAACTAAAGCAAGAGTGCTAGTGAAATGAAAGGCCTAATGAAATGATATGCAGTCCTGACCTACTCTTGACCTAGATATACTTTAATTTGGGAGTATTTCTTGTAATTGTCAACCTGTTGTCTCAACACCTGGGCTGCTCGATTTGCATTGCACATTTTGCCTCTGTATGTTGTGTTCACATAATTAATCTGGGAGATAAATAGTGTGTTACGTGAATACTTGTGCTTATTTTGTGCATATGCAAGAAGGCAGATTTTAGTTCTGCAGTCACACAGTAACCTGCTTTCACTGAAAGGAAGTATCTTAAAACTGGTTTTGTTCCCAAAATGGATTGCAGGAACATGGTCTCTTCTCACGTAACAGGCCTGTTCCTTATGTGTAGAACAGAAAAGGCAAATCTATTTATGTTAATGTCAGACATAATTTTGCTTCTTTCTCTCCCTCAGTCCTCACAGCCAAGTAAGGAAGATTTGCCTCCTTGCTCCTCCCTGATGCATAGGCTCAGTCTTGGAGACCCAAGTTTGCAAGTGTCACTCAGATGGCAGCTGAAACACAGGGAGGCCACCTCAGGCCTAAAGGCCTCACTGGAACCACAAAATGTGTAGGACATAGTAGAACTGAAGGAAAGGACTTTATGAAGGGAAAATTTTAGGCAGGAGGTAACAAGAGGCAGGGTGTCTTCTGTCCACCCACGTGGCCAGATGTGCAGCCTATGTGGGCCCTGCCCTGGCTGCCTCCTCTGCCAGCGTAAAAAGCCCATCTTGCAGGCCTGGCTCTTGAAAAGCAGTATCACTGAGGAATCGCAAACATAAAGCACCATAATACCAACCCATGGTTTACGTTCTCCAACCAGAATAATGTTTTAACCTCTCTCCGTGTGTTAAATAGGGCTCAGGATAATTACTTCCTTTCCATACAGGGGTATTGTGAGAATTAATTAGTTAACGTTTGTATGATGCTTCCAAGATATGAAGTGCTATACATGTGCTAATTAGTTTGATTATTATTAGCTGTATGTCATTTGCACTGTCAGGAAACTCATACATGAATAATCCAGCCCAACAGTTCATTTTTATATACTACATCCTAGCCAAAGGATTAGAAATGCCTCTCATAAAAGAAACAGCAGAAGAAATAAAGGTGTGCATTGTGTAGCTAAAGAGGTTTGCCACCCAAGAGTGCCATTTTCATCTCGTAAACATTAACAAAATACTGCTGTAGTGGGTTTTAATTCTCAAAGCAACCGTGAAAACTGTTTTGCTACATAGACGTTCTGGATTCTGGATCTTCAATTACAGGGAAAATTTAAAAGTACATAGGAAGATGGCCTTTGGATAGTAGGTAGCGTCCCACCAGATATGCATGTGTCTATAATCAGGCTCTTGGATTTGGATATAATTAAGAAATTGGCAGTGAATCTCTATTAGTGCATGTTTCCAGCGCTACCGTTCATAAGACTTGAGGCTAAAGCCGCTTTATAATGACCTTACACACCTAAGAAGAGCAAGAGTTCTCTGAACGTATGTCCCAGGGTAACACTTCTGTGTTGTAGGAAAAAGAATGTATTAAAAGGAAAAGAATGAGCTTTCATAAGAACTATAACACATGAAAACTTATCTCCTAGAGTTGTGTGGTTTTATCTCAAAGCCAGTCACTATATCTTTTTAACAAGCAAAGACCGAAGCAATATTATGGATATATTAAGTGGGGAAAAAAGAGAAATAACTTATATAAATCATTCCAAAAAGCAAGTATGCCAAATGAAGTTCTTATAATAGGTGATGGTCCCTATACCATTCATTCCCTCTTTCATGCAATTTTCATGATCAGTAGTAAGTGCAACTCATTCCTCTCTCCACTGTCTCTGGGCTTCCCAGCATCTTATTCATTCCCCTCGCCTGGTCTCATCATCTCTATGTAACCCTTCCATTTATTCTATTTTATCCTCATCCTGTCTTGATTTATCCTGTTTCTTGGTTTTGCTATGCTTTTTCTTTTCTTCTCTATAATGACTTTCTGTGTCTACAATTTTCTGCTATTCATGCTTTCCTGAGAGTGCTTTGTGGCTTTTTTCTCCATTTTTTATATTCTTTTCCCTGGCATGAATCTGAATCTTTTTTCTTCTTTTCTTTCTTTTCTCCCTTCCCCCCCTTCTCCCCCTTTCCCTTTCCCTTTCCCTTTCCGTTTCCCCTTTCCCCTTTCCCTTTCTCTTTCCCTTTCCCTTTCCCTTTCCCTTTCCC
>VFFE01007186.1:252353-315819 GCA_008921705.1 Burhinus oedicnemus
CTCTCCCCTCCCCTTCCCTTCCCTTCCCTCCCCTCCCCTTCCCTTCCCTTCCCTTCCCTTCCCTTCCCTTCCCTTCCCTTCCCTTCCCTTCCCTCACATCACAAGATGACTCTCCTTCTGTAATAATACTGCATTTCATGGAATACTAATATCATTGTGGGTTATGTTTTTTTGTGTTGAAAGCACTTAGAGTTGTGGGAGGAGAACGTTTTTATAGTCATAAACCCTCTGGAGCTGGGAATATAATTCCTCTCCCAGCTCTGTGCCTGAGCTGTCTCTGACTTCAATGAGGGTAACCACATGCTTAAGGGTGATGTACATGCTACAGTGTTCTGCTGAAACAGCACTTCCCTGATAAGCCCACCTCAGTTTAATGTTTTAAATCCCTAGTATGTTTGGATGATTTATGTACAATAAAAGGTAACTGAGTAGTAAGAAAGCCTTTTTGGTTGTGAAGATTTCTTCCTGAAGAGTTCAGCTGAACCTGTTATTATACAAACTGCTCACCCTCTAAGATATGATCTTCATTTCATAAATTGTGCTAGCAGCCACACCATTACTCAACCCCAGTTCATGAATTGCCCTTTTGAAAAGGAGGAGGAAGGATTGAAAAGGAACGGGTGACTTCTGTGGGCACTGTTAATAAAGTTGATTTACTACCAGTCATTCAATGCTAAGATGCTTCATCATCTGGAATGTGATACAGTGCGGTGATCATGGTGGAAATCCATCACCTAGAGGTGGCTGCTGGCATCTGTATTGTAGGGATCAAATAGCTGTGGAAGCTGGGAACTGGCTAGATCAACTCTCCCAGCTCCATAAGAGGTCTGTGGCTGTAATCTGACTTCTCATTTGTTTCTTACAAGTGTGTTGAATGTTTTCTGACATGCTGATCAAACCTCCTTTCCTCCTTTCCTGCCTTTCTGTGTTCTTTCACTTCCGCAGAACTGGAAAGAAGAGAAATAAAAGTAATATGAAGTGCATGTTTGTGCATCTGGTCATGAAGGTGTGCATGTGTGTGTATATATATATATATATGCATGTTTAAATGTGGCTGTCAGAATGCAAGATGGGATTCTAATTTAATGTTCAGGTACTATTCACACAGTCCAATGGAGTAACTTTGTATTGTGGTTGTTATTAGAAATCCCCAGTCATTATTATCTCTCCCCTTTCTGCTTAGTTGAGGACTTTGCAAGAAATCCTTTTGCCTTTTGGCAAAATGGGAGAAGAATATGATGAAGTAGCTTCTTTAAAAATACAAAGAAAAGTGACCTCAGACTAGCTGCAAGTCAGTGAAAAGGAAACAACTTATTTTTCCAGTGGCTGAGTCCCCTGGAAGATTTCTAATGAAATCTTTGTTCATGTGAGAATCATTTTCAGGAAACATTTTTTACGATGTCACACCCCCAGTTACTGAGATTTCTGGATGTGATCTTTGTTTTTGGTTTTTCAACTGGTGAGTCACAGCCTTTTCAATATTTATTTTTTAGTCCAAATCCATGATGTTTATACTAAAAAGACAGAGTTTGGTTTGTATGAATTCATGGTGGTTTCTCATGCGTAGAACCATCTTCACTGCATAAGTTAGTAATTTAAGTCACATTTAAGCACCTATGAATGTTAAATATACACTCTGTGTGTTCAGTCACGTGTCTTTTTGTGTATGGTTCTATGTCTAATTAGAAAAATAGCCATCAGGTTTCCCATCTTGTGAAGTAAATCTGAAATATCCTTATAATCAAATGGAACTTTCAGGGAAAAATGTGAATACTTCATTAAAAATAAAAAATGTTAGTGGTACAAAAGTTGATTAATAACAGTTGTTTCACTGAAGATCCTCCTCTCTACAATGCCAGTATGAAACACCTCCAAGAAATGTGGAAAGAAATTCTCCTTTTAACAACCAAAGGACTACCTGAGTAAAAGTAGAGCTGCACAAGACTCCTGCATTTCAAAGGCAACTTTTTTTTGCTGCAAAGACTTACTGGGTTCCTACTAAAAAGCCACTAATTTAAATTCCTTTCTAGTGCTTACATTTTTTAATTTTGCTATATTTTTCTGTTTCTTTTCTTGATTGGTAGTTAATTTCCTATGGGTTTATGGTAATTTCACATATTTTACATTCTTGATCATCATTTTGCTTTTCAGAAGTACATATTAATGTGTTGTGAATTAGACGGTAGCAGCCAATTTGATTTTTTTAGGAGGGCTACAGGAACTAGCTATGCTTTTGGCCTCAACAGTGGGCAGACCATTATAATTTCAACACCAGAAAGATTAAAGTCTTATTCTGCAGATTTCTATGTAGCATTACAGCAGTGCTGCTGATGAAGTTGACCTTTCTCACTAGCTATTAAATATGCAAATGTTTTCTAAACCTACTGTAGAGAAAAGTTCTAAGCTACAATTTCACCCTCATATATATACTTCACCTGTTCTAACAGATTTTGCATTAATAGCTAAGATTAGTTACCTTTGAACCCTCATCTGTATTGATTTGTATTATATTGAGCCATGGATAACAGGAAACACTGCCAGAGCAGGGATTTAACTTAAAAACAAAGATGGCCTAACATTATGGATTCTCAGAATAAGAGAAAGTACAGAAGTATTAAGAGAAAATGGTAGTTTGTCAGTGCTTAATTTTTTCATGACTACATCAGTAAAAAGAGAAATACTGTGATGTTACTGGACTTACAGTAACAGTTCCAGAGAATAAAAATATTATCGTGTATATTTTTCACTTTGTTCAAGACCCAAGGAACTTGACTCTTTCTTCTTGAAAAAGAAAGAAGACAGCTTTAAAATTAAGGGAGGGAAACTTCCTTTTCTGCCAAACATAAATACACAAAACCTTTATGAAAATAGATAGATTTGGATTGTTTCTCAAAGAACAGTCTTGCTTAATGTTGCCTTCCCAGGGAAACTGGACAGTAATGAATTGCATTTGTAAGCAACAGCTGAACAATGGCCAAAAAAAAAAAAAAAGAAGAAAAAAAGGAAAAAAAGACAGAAATAAAAAATAAAGGAAAAAAGGCAAACCTAAAGAAAACATTTTCATGCCTGCTGCAAAATGCTAAAGCTAAGCCTTTTGTGGAAACCATAACCATACACAAGACTGCTCTTCACTGAAATTGGTTTATACTCTCTTATACAACAAACGAGACACAATGATAATACATGATGGAAAGTCTTTTAGAATTGGAGTGTATTGTCTGTGTTCTCATCACTACCTTTCCAAAAATCTACCTTCAACTTTCACCTGTTCCATAAGGTAGAATAAAATACAAGTTATTTTACAAAATAATAATAAAAAAAGAGTCAGAACAGAACAGGAATTTTAGTAAAACATACAATAAAAATGACTAAGTAACCTTGATTAGTGTAGCATTTATCCTGACTTTTGTATTTTGTAGGAGTTCTGCCTGAATTGAAAGGTGGCTAAGGAAATTTGGATTTACTTTAGAATGAATGCATGTGAAAGTTTGATTTTTAACAAGTGAATGCAGGCAATTAGAACCTGTGGATATTCTAATCTCAGTCGTGGGAAAAGCAGTAATGGTAATTTTGAGGTATTATGCATCACACTACTTTTATGAGTGATTAAGTTTATTTTCTTGATCATTGCTTTTAAAACCTTCCTTTGAACAAAGGGGGCTAGAATGGAAAGGAGATATGCATTGTTTCTTCTTCACTGTACAATTTCAAATTGAATATGTTGTTGAAAAACAGAAAAGAGCACATTTCTTCTGTTTTACATTTTGTGGCAAAATTACATTTCTCCATTTTTAGTGGAAATTATGAAATATTTGGGAAGCTTATTCCAACTGTTCTCTAGTTCTGAAAAAGAGTTTGGTAATTTTGAGAAATACAGCAATTATTTCAGAGACAATTTCATATTTTGAGAGCCAGTTCTTCAGATTATCCATCAGTGGGTTATTATGTATTCCTCCTATAACACATTTAGATTTTATTGACATTGTTTCAGAAAGCCTGCTGCTATTATTGTTTTCCAGGAAACATAAATCTGGAATTTCTTCAGAGTTAAAGACAATTCAAAAATAACATTTAAATGCTTGTAAGCTAGAGGCAGCTTCTTCCTTCTAGCTGTTGTTTGCTTCAGGAAGGACTTTCCCACATGATAATTTAAATATGAGCATCCAATATGTCATGCAAAGATACCGCAAGGCAGTCAAGACACCTAAATATGTTCACGCATGCCAATCTATACACAGGCTTAGAGAACCTTGAGTCAAAGGCAAGCACGTTCAATTGAGCAATTATAGGTGGAATTCTGACCTCATGGACACTGGTAACAAAATTTCTTTTAACTTCAGTAGAAAGAAACACTCCAGTACTACTATTTAGGCTGTGGTACATTACAGGTGCTCTAACATGTGCTGTGCCCCAACGGGTGATACTGCTCTACATCACCACACATTTCTGCCACCTTTTTTAAGTGCAGTTGAACGTTCAGACATGTGGTGAGCTGGACTGAGCATCAACATTTACAAAATAAAGTTATTATTGTCTAGTTGCACCAGGCATTTCCTGTGAGAGATGTGATTAATTAGAAGGGATACAGGAGCATGTCATTGGGGGCTATTTTGGCACCAGCATGGCTGAGACTGGCTTTAAGTGCCTCACAAAACTTAAAGAGAACTACAGTGCATGTGCTGGATGTTTACATGTGGAACATTATTAATTGGGTTGCTGTGCTTCCTTAAACTTGGTAAGTGTTTGAATCTTCAAATTCTATGGCAACCCATGAGATATTATTCAAAAACACTGTGCCGGGATAGACATTGGCATGTGCTGCAGTGAAAATAAGCCACAGTTTTCATTTCACCTGCCTTCAAAATCAGCAAACATTGACCCATCATGCTCCTTTTCTTCCATGCTAAACTGAGGGATTTTGAGGAATATTTAGGTTTGCACTTAAAAAAGAATGGCATTTTAATTTGACAGCAGAGCATGTCTCTAGCCATTCACACACCCTCCAAGCTCAATTATTCTTTCAGTTAAAGGACATATTTTGGCTGGAATAGGGTTCATAAATCTATGTTAATGACATGCTGGATTTTAACTTAACTGTTACAGATCATATTGCACACTTGTACAAAAATTTGGTCAGATAAATTTGTCTTTAATCTTTTGCCCTTTTTTCCTGAAAAGCTAAATATTTTTTGTTTTGTTTGAGTACTAACTTCATTATGAAATTCAGACACTAAAATTCTATAGCATTTAGGGTTGATGGGACTTGTAATGGTCGTTTGAAAACCAGTCACATTTTTGATCCAAATTAAAACAATACTAGGTTTAATTATTTTTTTCCCCAAGGAAAATTGTTCAAATCATCTTGTTTCCTGGTACTATTTTATTTGATCAAGAATCGGTCAGGCTAATCCCAGTTTATTTCACCTTTAAAATATCTCCCATAATTTTTGAAGTTTGGGGAAGGAATTCCTGTTCCTGTGGCTGAATAGATGTTTCTCCTTAAGGAAGACCCTTTGTTTAATTGTTTTCTTTATGTCACACTTCTGCAAATTAATATAGTGACTTTAACATGTATCCTATGTGCCTTTGTCACTGAAGTCACATTATCTAAACTAATTTAATCACTTTTATTGCCTACAGGATCATGATCTGCACCCTGTTCCACTGTCGATTCCCTGGTTTACCTCCTCCGAACTGTCTAAATTAGCCCAAGCAAAAAGTAGTGAAACAATATGGAACACTATATAGGAGGTTTATTTAAGTTAATGTGGCATGCAGTGTGATAGCAGCTGGTTTTAAGGACATGATATGTGCTTCCACTCCTTAGAATCTCATATATTTACATTCTTAAGTCCTAACATCTGTGGGGTTCAATCAGTCCAAGTGAGAAGTACAGTAACGGAAAGAGTATAGAAAGGAATGGAATAGATAATACCTGGAGCTGATGGACACAGAAGAACTGGTTAGTGTGAAGTGATTTTCTATTAAGTTGAAAGACAGTTTAATTTATTTTTTTTCAGTAATATCTAATATATGGAAATAACTTTGTTATTCCCTAATAACACTCAAGTTATATCCACAAAGTTCTGTGGTAACTTGCAATACCTCAGACTTCATCCCAGTGACACAGGAATGGAAGAAGTAAGCATCAGGCTGTGTTTAGTTTCTTTGGCCCATGTGGGGTTCTTCTGTAGCTGAGGGTTTGGCACACCTTCTTATCTGTGTCTCAGCAACCTTCAAAGGTATTTAAAGGCTTCACAGGGAGAGTAGTTATCAATCTGTTTCTCCCCAACAAAGAGGATCTGAAGAAATTTCAGTGGTATATTTCTACATGAATGGAGTATCCTACTTTACAAATTATTCATATTTTCCATAGTTTCACTAGATTTTTTTCTTCTGGTATTGTTAGTATTCATTTTGGCTTCTATTTGATGTATCTGATGCCTTCATGTATGCAGATTTTGTTTTACTATTCTTAGGCAGAAGCCTTTAGTTCTGTCTGCTGTCCTCTCATATTGCTGCAGTTTTCTGGGGTTTACTACTGATTGCAACCATCACTACAAAATGCCTAATACCTTACCTTTTAATTTTTCAACTGTTTAAAGAATTTAAAAAATATTATTGTTTAAAATCAGGAAAACACTGTCTTTTGAATCATTTCATCTTTATTCTCTCCAGGAGCTGCCTTAACCCGCTGTATACTTTAAGTGAAAGTCTGCTATGAGCATTTAATTCAATTTTTTTTCTACTACTTTTAAAGCATATTTCTAATTAAAGAAATTAAAAATGTAAATTATTAGTTAAAATATCCTGTGGGGGAAAAAATAACGTATGGAGGTGTTTCCATAAAACAAGCACACATGAATTATTCTTTGTGCTCTTTTGAGCAGGCTCTGACCAAAGGGAAGATGGGAAACAAAAAACACAAGAAGATTTGCTCATTCACACAAAGTCCCTGTGTATCTGTACAGTCTTTACCGAAGGACAACAAGAACGGTTCCCTTCACAGTGCATAAAAGGAACCAAACAATAACTGGGGTAAAGCTTGTTTTCCCGTCTCCCACTGAAGTATACGTAAGGACCAGGACACTACATGGGTTCTTGCACTATGTAGGAGATAGTATAGCAGGAGCAGCTGTGCTTGCCACAGGAGTTCCTGCACACTGCTGGACAATTTCTAGTGTAGACTCCAAACAGGGAATAAAACAAGCAGGTATTTAGTCAACTACTACTGCTTGCCATAACTTACTGCCATACTGGTAGGTTTGTTGCCCGTATCCTGGAGCAATTGTTTTACCACATTTTTAATAACCACTTCATTCTTGCTATCCTCATGAAACATTGTCTTTAGACATGAAGTCCTCCCTGGAGGTTGCATACCTCTTTACTTCCCACAGTTCAAGGGAGTGTGCCTTAGGCCTTGTTAGCATTTGCAAATTTAGCATTTGTAATTTCAACAATGCCAGCAATAACTGTAACAGCGGGACTGACTTTTGCAGAGACAAGGTTCATCATATGTCTTTAGAACAACTAAGAAACCTCTGAAACAGAAGGCTCTAGCTCTGCTATTCGCATATTGGCATATTGTTGCTATGCTGCTGTTGCTACTGTAAGATGGATATTATTTCTTAGTGAACTGGCATAAGTGACTTCCCTCCCCCCTACCCCCCTCCCCTCCACTGCCGACAGATGGAACAACAGGCTTCCTGTACTTGGTAGGAGATATGGGAATTAGTAGAAGTCATCTAGCTGTGCCATCAGGGAATGTGCTGTTGATACTTGAAGTAGAGCATCAGTATTTTTGCTGTACTGAGTTTGTAACTAGCTTTTCTTTTGCCAGTGGCTGTTTTTGTGTTTGTTGCTGAAATTATAAATTCCTTCTATCCACTTAGTTTCCTAGAGCAGCGGTAGAAGCTTTCACAGGCTGCTGAGAAGCCTGTCAGATCCTTGCAGAGCTGATAAACTTTTCATTGGTGTTTTGGAGGTTTCACCTTCATTGATGCATGTAAATGTTCTAGAGGATGAAATACTGCACTATCTCATGGATGAAAATTTAAAATTCTACATGGTCTTTACAGTTTATAATATCTAAATAGAAACTGGAAGGAAAAGACAGTACTTGCACCCAGAACCTGAAGGTAATCTAATGCTTTGAACCTGCAAACACATATGAATGGGTGTTGTCTCATTGGATTTCCTTGCTGGTTGAATTCAGGTTATTCATGAGCGTAAAGGTTCTCATACAGGTTGCTTGCAGTTGCTTGCAGTGTTTTAGCATCAGTCCTGCACAGAGATTTTAATTTGTGCAAAATATAGAGCCAGGACAAAAATGAAGTTATTTTGGTTGTTTTCTTTTGTTTCCTGCTTTAGGTTTGTGACTTCCAGGCAATTCTGAACAGGATTTATAGTTGCAGCCATGTCAGTGGAAGTTAAAAGAATTTAATGCCCTCATTTGTTCTTACAGGAGTCAGATTTTATGTGATGTGAGATCTGTAATGATGCTCCATATTAAAATGGAAGTGCAAGGCGATTCCTTGGGATGCGATTCCTTTACAGTTCACTGCCTCTGATTGATTTGAAAGTTTGTATTACACATTATAAATGGATTTTGACCACAGCAACATTGCGTTCTCTACTACTAAAAGCTGGATTGCCTGTATAGTGTCAGCTTTGTGGCTTGCCAGAATAACTGACCTTGGGTATAAATCCCTATGTCAGCCTATTACAAGATCATAATGTGGATAGTGAAATAGCAGAAGCTAAGTTTCTTATCAAGAAGTCCTTTGAGTAATACAGGACAGAGGGATGAACGCAGCTGTTCTTAACAGTCACTCCAAGAGGAATGGTAAAAGACAGAGAGGACTGACTGACCATTGAGGGGATGGGAATCAGGGATGTTCTTTTGGATGGGTATCTCTGTAGTTATCATTCATTCATTCATTCATAATTCACAGTAGGACCTCTCTCAAAATGTTGTGAAAACACAGACTTTCCACCAAATGTCTGCATTTTGGACAGAGATCTCACTTGCTTACATTGGTAATAGTATAAACATTGCATGGGGGCAGGAAAGAAACACAAAAGCAAACAATTTCATATTGTAAAAAGGAGGTCCAAAATATCTTGGCAGTGACCAGTTTGTCATTTACTGCCTTAGGTTTCCTTGCCAGCATTTAAATTAAACTGGACTAGAATCAAATCAGTTCTATCAGTACCCTGCTCTAACCTTTGGTTAAGCTGATAATTTTCAGCTTGTTAAAATGTTTAATCTATATCAAAACGGCATCACACTATCAGTCCTTGGCACATTTGTGTGCCTGGTGAATAGAACCCTACCCAGTGTCATTTTCTTGCACAGTTACAGAATATTAATTCTATGGTCTCTTTATGAGCCACTTGGTGCCTCAGTTGCCTAGTGTAGAGATGCAAACCATCTTTTTTTCTCCTGAGAAATGTGATTTATTAGATTATTATCCAAACAGAATGCCATTTCAATAGTGCCAAATATGCACCATTCAAGAGAAACAGACACTCACAGGGAAAAAGATCTTCACCACTACATCAAGCTCTACAAGTCTGCGGTCTGTGAAGTCACATTTAATTCAATTCCAAAACATCATTTCCAAATAGTTCAAGAAACGTCTGCTTGTGTTAATTCCTTTTGCTCAGCATTGTCACTGGTGACACATTTGTCAATACCTGATGGCCACACTGATTCACAGAATAATGGCCAAAGGCCAGAAAAAAAAAATTCTGGTAAAACTTTTCCATAGCAATCTCTCCTAGTTTCTGTGACATGCTATAGTTTCATCTGTGTCTTTAGAAACTGTAGTATGTATTAAAAAAGAAATTTTGATTATTCTTTTTAAAATTCAGGTAAAATTCAAGAGATTTTCACTGAATTTGTTACAAAATAAAATGAGAGTTCAGAGCAATCCCAGTTCTATAAAGTATGGAATCCAGTGAGCTATTTTTATTACTGTCAGATAGTTCAGATAATCACAAGAGAGGTAATACAAGAAACCAAATTTCTTTGGGAGAGAATATTGCACCTTATGAATATACAGCAAAATGTTAAATAAGTTTCATTTTCTATTTGTTTCTATATTTCTGTTTGTGCAGTGCAGTCATAGAGGAACATGTGCTAGTTTTCTTTAAAAAACCAAAAGAGTACTCTCACAGCTCTAAGCTCTTTCTTAACAGAAAAGAACTGGCTACAGAAGAGATTTCTTGTGGTTGTTGCGTGGTATTCAGTATTTCCTGACCTCAAACCACCTCTTGGAGAGGAAAGACAAAAATAACTGGAAAGCACATTTCTCAACTCTCAGGAATTCCAAAATGTGTATAATGTAAGAGATAATCTCAGGGCAGGAGTGAAAAGGCTGAGAGAGGCATCATACTTCATACTACGCAGGCTTTGAAAGAAGGGTTAAATCGCCTTTCCTCATCCAAAGCAGAGTGAAGAAATTGGAAAAATCATCAAAGAGTTACAAAGCCTAAAATGTCAAAAGTATCATCTGTATATTCCTGTGACTATACCTCCAGCTCTTTCCTTTGCTGCTATTTCATCTTCCTTGCAGCTTGCTTCTCGTCAGATAGATTGGAAGAGATTCCAGTGTCTCTTCCTCCTCTCACTTCTCCAATTCAGGTGTCCTTGTGCTGCTGCTTTCATACTTGATGCTGGATTTGATGTGTATTTACCAGGGGCATCAAGGAACTGCAGAATTTACTGAAAATTTACTGGGCAAAAGTACTTCATTAAACTGTGGGCATGCTTTAAGTATAAATTAGGCACGCTTTCATAAAGTTCCATTGGTGGGCTTTATAAGAAAAGAACCTCCTAAGACATTTAACCATGAAAAAACAAGAAAGCAGTGTAGAAGATTCTACTTCCGATGTGTAGATTGTACTTTTGCTGTCTTGTGTCTCTACCCAGCAGAAACATGAAGATTTTATCAAAAAACATGTTTTTTATTGTAGACTTTTCAATGGCTATTTGTGGACAAGACAATAAATCAAAGGCAAACACATCCAATTCATTATAGTATCATCTTTCAATTTTATGATTGGGAAGGTGGATTTTTAGATAAGTCTTCAACTGCATAGTCTGCACTTTTTTACATATGTGCCCAGATGATCTCTAACTAAAATCATTACCACCTTGTTCTACAAAGCAGTTACCAAATTTCAGTTACTAGAATATGTATCTAGTGAGGAGCCATTTGTCATACCTCATATTCTGTTTGCATGAAAATCATTATTACAGTTAAATTTTAGCAGTATTTATAGTCTAGTTCTATTTTCATTAACTCAGTTTTACTTAAAATGGTAATATTTGAGCTAAAAGTTTCCACAGGCACTTAATGATTCATTTGTCTTCCCTGGAAACTAAGAGCAAAAGTATAGGTTCGTTATTAAAAATATGAATACTGTTCTGTGCTACATAGGTATTTCTGACATAATTCTGTTAGGAAGTGAAACAACAGAGCAGCTAGGGATAGAAAGTAGAAATTGGGCCAGGAAATAGTCTTCAGTGGGAAGGATTTTTATCTGTTCTGCAGATAATCAAATTTTGTTTCACTTAATCAAAAATCCTTCCATACCTTTGACTTGTGGTGTGTTTGGTTGTATTATGCTTGTATGGCTGCATGTATGGTAAACTGAATAGGATGGTAAGCATATACTTAAGTGAACCAGACAATAAAGGATCACATGATGAGTGTTTATACTTTCTGGTTTTCTTCTTTTTAAGGTAACTGATCATGGCCATCAAGGTTGTGCTGGGATCGTGCTTAGAAAATAGGCCCTGTGGCATCTTTGGATGCACGTTGTCCTTCTTCCTGGGGGCCTGCAGCCACATGGGAAGTGGGGAGAATTCATAGTGTGTGGAGTTATGAGGAGCCAACCATGTACACTGCCACATTTAGGATTTCAAATTATCAGGAAGCATAAACCAGATTAGCAGATGGATACAAGTGGTAGGATGGTGTTGGAAAATACTGAGGAACAATTCTGGGAGTGAAGAGTCCACAGGAAATTCTGAAACTTCAGATGTTTCATAATCCAAAAAGGTGCTTGATGCTGTGCCTTGGATGAGAAGTTGTAAGTCAATAGAATGTATTTAGATATACACTGATTTGGGCAGAAAAATGTCACCCATCGGAGATCTTTATGTCTTTCTGAACAGAATTGGTCCCTACAGTGTAAATTTAAGCTTTGGATTTTCCTTTTTCCCCTTCAAATGCTCACCTCAGGTTTTTAATAACACATACGACATATTGAAGAGATAAGAAACAAATTCGTGTTGGCAGTTTCCAAATACCTGACAAATTTTCAAAGGACAGGCTTGAATTAACTACTGGCATGAAACAGTTGTGCAGCTTTCCCTATTTTTGGTAAGGAAAAACTAGGAAAAAGGAAACTAATAAAGGTAATGTTCTTTTGTCAGCATTTGAAGACAGGAAAGCTGCCCTTCACTGTTTCCCAAGAAGAGGTGGCAGGGCCTGACAGTGAGGTTAATAGGGGCCTGTAAGGAAAGAGCAGGCTATGAGAAATTATGGTCCCCTTCCCACAGTGGAAGAGCAGTCCAGAAGGCTTTGGGAAAGTGAATAGAAAGTGGGATAAAATATCATTTGAGCAATCTTCTGACATTTGGGGAAGGTTTGTTACATTTTGTGTTATTTTTCTCCAAAGCATGGAATGTTATTAGGATTTTTTTCTTCCAGCCATATCTTGATCAGATAAATAATCTTTGCTCCTCTTAATTGACTTACCTACAAAAAAGTAGTTAAGGGTTTAATTAAAACAATAAAATACCTTTATGTTTCAAATAATTTCGTTCTTTTGATTTAAAGAGAAGGAAGGAGAAACTTCAGTTTGAATTAAAAATCAAGCAAAAACTTATGCAAACTAGACATAAATGTGTGCTAGTTGAAGAACTAGGAAGTACTTAGATATTCGTCCATTTCATTATATTTCTGTAACTTTTCTGATAAGGATCAATGGAAAGTTTGTTTCACAGTTACTGTTTTTTAGTGTGTTCTACATCTCCATACTGTTGATACCGAAATGTTGATACTGAAAATTTGTGTGCGCAGTGTTGACTTAGTTTAGTTTAGTTCATTAAATCAGAGCTCTTTGCCATTTTACATTGCAGAGCTGAAATATAGGTATGAATTGTATAGTTTAATTTATTAAATAAAGTTTATTTAATGCAAGGTCTAGAAACACAAATCATATCTGAGGACTTCCAGAGTAGGCATACCTAGAAAAACAAGCTTTAACATGTATAAAGCTGTTGAGCAAAGTCAGGAAAACCCTAAGCAAACTGGAGAAGTTTAAGTAAAAAAAAGTAACATAAGACTTTTGAATTTTTTTCCCAGTCCCAGATCACTATAGCTACATAGGAAATTAAATAAAGGTCTCAATTGTTCTAATTTCACATAATTGTATATTAAGGTAAAAAATAAAAATAGAATCTTTTAGATCATTAAAAATAATATAGAAGTATCACTACTAAAATTAAATGCAATTAGGATTTATTATTTGTGGGGGTTTTTTAGACTTTGACTAATAGTATTTTTTTCAATATAGAGTTCTGCCTTTTCCACCTGTTCATTCCACTAGCTGTCTCCAAAAAGTTCAGAATAATATGCCTCTGCCTATATATATGGTGAACTGAAAACTTTCAAACGCTTAAATTTAAGGGTTGTCCTTGTTAGCCAGCACATATTATGTTGCACATAAGATTAAACTTATAATTTGGTCGTCAAAAGATGAATGCTTCTGTTGTAACGTGAGAATTCAGGCAACATTGGTTATTCAGATTTATGTCACTACTACAGTGACACCATTATTCTGGCACCTGGTAGGATCTTTTTTGTTGTTTTGCCTTTGAAGAAATACAGTTATTTTGATTGTTGTAATTGTTATCCAGTTTATAAAGCTGATTCTTAGTATCAGAGATAGCAGTGCCAGTGACAGTTAGTCAGAGCAAGTTTGCATATTCACAGCAAGGCAGTATTTTTTACCCTGTAGGGTATGGTCTTTTGCTATGTCATTTTGAAGAGTTACCTTAAGCTGTTCTAGGCTGGTCAACCCTGTTATTGCATAGCTTCACAAAAGGATACTGCTGCCTGGGTAGCTTTCAGTTATGAGCAGATGTTTTCTTTGCCATTTCTTTTCTTCCTGCAGTACAGGGAAAGAAAAATGCTACTGTATGTATATCATATTTAAGCAGTAAGACCAGCATAAGCCTTTTATCACTTAGATAAGGACAGACAGGATAGTTAAGGTCCCCTGGTACTTGAGACAGTTTGATTCTTATCTGACATTAAAAAAAAGAAACCTGTCATAAAGCTTTTCTTACTATTTCAAGCTAGCATTTTAAAGAGACAATGATTGACACTTTTCTGTTTCGTTTTTTATGTATTTTTTCACATCTGGTTTGCACTTAAAACAAGGTAGCAGTCACCATGTACAGAATAACAGAACTGAGGCAATCAGTGCAGTAATTACCTGTTTCTAGAACAAGCTGAGGGCAGGCTGGGGCTGTCATCCCTACACAAAACGTATGAAGAAATGAGCAATAAAAGGAATGAGCAGAGTAACTGACTTCTGTTTGTGTTAGTTTTATCAAGGAAGCATGAATTTAAATGACATTCCAGTCGCTTTTGCTCCCTTGTTTATATACTGTTACGCACCAAGTTTATGCTGAAATAAATGAGGCTTTAGTTTTTCTTGCTAGTTACATTAATTATGCTGCTTTTATGTTTTAACTGATGGTGATTATTCCTGTATTAGGTAATGCCTGTCTGTGTTAGAAACTAGCATTGACAAATACCGTTATTAAGTGAGCACTTCACAATCAGTAATGATGAGAAACACCATGATCCTTTATTAAGAAGTGTCATGCCACACAGTCCTCTGGTTGACCTGGTACAATCTGCAAGTGTGGAAAGTGGAAGTACTGGATGTTTCCTAGCAAACAAAATGAAATTGTGACGCACTCAGTTGCAGATGTAGGTTTACTGTTGCCCATGTAAGCAAAGTACCAAACCTCTCCAGAAGTCTCTGGGAGTATGTTGCAGATGTGGTCACCTGTCTTTGAAGTTTTAAAGATGAACCAGACATTCTCCCTTCTTTCTCATCACTCAAGACAAAACTTCATCTTTACTTCCCCTGTTGCAAACAGATTGTGATGAAACTTGTTATAGTTTGTCCTACCTGACCTGCAATCGTTAATTATTTTATTTGTACATTAGATTTGTATTTCAAAGGAAATAACTTTCATTTGCTCTGGCAGTAGATCAGGAGTAGAACTGTTCAGAATGGAGTTAGGAAATGTCAGGAAATTTAAAATTTTATTTTGGTCTAAAAATCTATTGAATAGAAGGCTGCAGATCCAGGACTCTCATTCATGGCTTGAGGACAAGGTCACTTTACAGTCAAGGACTCCAGTACCTATGGCTCAAGCTGGATCCAAAGGAGACTCCCAGATGAGGAGTTCCAGGAGTTGAGTACTGCAAGCAGACCTACTGAATGATCAGCTTGGACAAAGGAAAGCTAAAAGCGTCAATTCCCCAGGCTTAGACAGTTCTCCAAAATGTATGGCAGAATTTTGCTTGAAATACTGTTTGGACTTTGTCAAACTGAATTTTCCCAACACCATTTCACATGATTTCTGACTAGACCCAATCTGTAGTGGCAAATACAGTGTTTGGCAGGCTTTTGCTCCTGGAAAACATTTCAGCTTGACACCTGACTGTAGCCATTTCTGCTTACAGATAGATGATTACACCATAAAACTGATTGTGGATGCAACATTACTATGAATAGATCTAACTATTCATGTGTACTATTAAACAATATTATGATTATGAGACAGGAAAAAAAGTCTCTCTTTTCCAATCAGCAGAGCTATTATTTAACTCAAATTATATATTTAAGACATAAATGCTGGTTAAAGGAAGAATAATCTTGTGGTTTTGCTTTAAAAATCCTGATGGCACAGTTCACCCTGAAAGCTATGTGGATTTAGAAAAGATTTGTCAATGGGTAAAAAAAGAAGTTGTGCAGTTGTGTACATGGCTCTGGATGTTGTTCCTCTGTAGATGTCAAAGAAGGTCATGACCGTTAGAATGGAATGGTCCCTTAGGTGATTTGTGCAACATCCATGAGAACTTTGAAGATGTCTTGTTTGTTTCTTATGTATTCAGTGAAGTACCAATTATAACCATTAAAGTGAGTTTTATTTGTTTATGTGATTTTTTAAAGGAACGTGGTGGAAGTATGCTGTAGATAGCTTTAGCATACTCAAATTTAACACTGATCTCAACATAAGTTTTAATGTACTTCTCGCAGATATCTCTTGTTTATCTGTTGTCACTGATATCATCCCTTAGGTATAAGAGAAATGGACCTTCTGAAGAACATGGATGGGCTAGGGAAGAAAGGGTTCTTGCTGCATCTCTTCTCCAAGGACTTTTATTAAACACGTCCAGAAGTCTAGCATTTTGGGCAAAAAGCTATGATACTGTCAGTCTGATTCTTTCAAGGAACAGGCCTGGGAAACAAAGTATAATTTTACATAAATGTATTTTCATTTTCTTCATGTCTATATTATTTTTGCTGGTTTAGTTGAGGCTGGATCTCAACCATATTAGAATTTACTATAGGGAATATCCCTATGCTCAACAGTTGCTTTATTGGGAAGCTTATGATCTGTTGTGACCCCTGAAGGAATATTCCCTAAATTATAGGGATTAGAGAGAAAGGAAGGAAAATACTTACGAGATGAGTAAAAGGTCAGGGGTTTATTGACTGAATTTAATGGCACATTATTTTGTAGGAGGCTTGGTTTACTTCCCTCCTTATTTCTAGAATATCTCAAAGACTGCAAATACTCATTAATGCTACCAACTTTTGTTGCCATATATGCATATCCATCTCAAAAGGTTCTCGCTCTCTCTCTTTGCCTTTCACTCCCCTCCATCCAAATCAATACTTACTCAGCAATAGATTGGGTACCTCTGTCTTTTTGGTTGATGATGTATTCCCTGACTGCATAATTAAGTCGGGGATTCTTAGAGTGGGAATTTTCTTTGATCACAGAAAATCACGTCTTGGGGGAAGAAGTCTTCTTTCTGATTTCATCATCAGGTTCTGTCACTGTTTGGTTCCAATGTTTCCTTTGATCATATTATGGTTGCTAAAGTATAATAATCTAAATCTATGTCTTTCAATTTAAAAGGATGATTTTACAAGCCAACATTTAAACAATATCCTAGAAACCAGTTTATAGAAATGATCAATGAAAGGGGTTTTTTCCACAGCTGAGAAGCTGCCTACAAATATCCACGGCTGAATTTTTGAAGGCACTGTTCTAATAGTTGTCACTGGAGTGTTGTGTTAATAATTCAACAGTAAAGGATTTCAAAACCTTTTGTGATTTCCTCTCCTCCCTCATCCCTTGACCTGAGTTTTGGTCTTCACATCACAGTCAATTGATTGAATCTAAATATCTATTTAATATGTACAACATACGTAAGCAATAAATCCCACTCCCGGAAAGAAATTGTCTTACTCTAGCAGTAACTACATCAGATCCCAATCTCTCAGTGCTCAGAATTAAGGATGAACATAATTGTCCAGCTTCTCCATACAAAGAGCTGTTTTCCAAATTTCTAAGCTGTTGGTTAGTGTTATTTGCTCCCATATTTACAAGCAAATTTAATGTAATTACCAGATATTTCATGTCAGGAAATAGGAAACAATTTTCCTCCAGGCAGATGGGTGGAGATCGTTAGGGAAGTGACTGCATTCACTTCTGGATAACAAATTCTCTGCACTTCAGCAATTCAATGCATTACTGGCAACCTTCCTATCTCCTGCTCTTTTTCTGATACCTCAAGGCGTGTGGTCCTTTGTCTTAAGTGTGTCATATTTTAGAGGTGTCTCAGGCCTTTATTGAGCAAAAGTTAATAGGGTAGGTGTTCTGGAGAATGTTTTTGAGTTCAGTCCTTATTGCATTGTTTCCCACAGCTGCAGGAGACTAGATCTGGTGTCTGATGCAGTCAGAGTTTAATGTCTTGTGGCATTAAGGAATTTGGGCATAGAAAATAATACCTGGGTCCAGCTTCTGCCTGTGCAACGTGCAAGATTACAAATACACGATTTTAATGGATGTTTATATCTCACTGAATGTGAACTTTAATAACATTTAAAACTGTAAGGGGTTGATCCTGCATGTCCTGAATGCAGTGTTGCTACCTTTTCATGTTGAAATTTCAAAATATTTTTCAAAGGAAAACAACTTAATTTTGTCAGTGTTGGTTTTCCTGCTAACATTTTAACTGGTGGAACACAATAACAATGAGCAGTTTTAGCCTCCAGGAATCTAAGCATTTTAAAGATAGATGGCAAGATATGAGGTATGTCTCCGATTGTTCTGGACAATTTTTATATACAACAAAATCCGTAAGAGCTAAGGTAAAAAGAGAGCTTTAGGGCACCGAATAGTAATATTTAGCGAGCAGAAGATAATAGAAAGCAGATGTGAGAATTCTGTACCTGGACTTCCCAGCATGACATACCAGGAAAGACACTGTGCTGTAACCCTTGCAGGGATTGTCTGATAGTGTTTAAGAGTGTATAAACACACTGATGATATATAATTATGAATGCAAGTATTTAACACTTGGATTGAAACATCTGAAATGCTTTTCAACAAAGTCAATATTGCATCTGAATGAGCTTTCTCTTTTTCCATTTAACAATGAGGTTTGTTTGCAAAAATCAAAACAAAAGAATTTGGACTCTGGCAGTTTTGCAGAAACTGCCTGCAGGCCTAAATGTAATTGTGATTTGTTGGGAGAAAAAGAGAGAGAAAAAATGTGATCCCCTGTCTGTTTTGGCAATCGAAACCTGAGCTGTTTCATTCAGGACTTGTGTGCAATTTTTCAAACTTTCTTAAAAGAAATACTGTAAAGGCATAATTCTTTTCATTTGAAATTAAAAGCTTTTCTAGACCAAGTCTAAAATGGCATAATTCCAGCAGAGTTCTACTCAAGGATGCACAGTAGATTCTTTTTAGGTTCATAGATTATGATTTAGAAATATACATGAGACACCTAATACTCTTCTGCAGAGATCCTCCCTACAAAAACTGGATCTTACTAAAGTGGCAGACATGATTTTAAATGTTCTGATAGAATTATCTGCCTGCCTTTCAGCTGTACTGTTGAAAATCTTCTAGTATTGTAAACAGGACACAGGACTGGGATGATCTTACCCCAGCTGGGGCAAAACTGATCTACAAGAGGCTTGCCTGAGTCTTCCTCTGTGCTAGAGACCTTCATCATTCCAGCCGCGCTGGCCAAACACATACAAGGCGAGGAAAGTTTGACAAGCCATGAAGTTTACTCTTTTTTGTTTCTTACTTTGGTGGAAATGAGCAAATTCAATCTGATTTAATCTATGAATGTTTAGTGTTTCTTACGTGACCTGCTGAGATGTCTTTATTTCTTTATATAGCCTTACACATGGTGTGAAGATACTTTTTTTGATGCAAAGGACCTCTCAAATTTTAAAGTGTATAAAGAAATCATCAGCTAACAAATTATCTTTGTAGTTTGCATGAGTGAAAATCTTCATGAAAATCAAACCTGAATGATTAATTATATGTGTTTTAAGGGTTTATAATTTCCAGCTATTTTAAACACAAGTGAAACGTAATCATAATGATGCACATTGGAAATATATACTTAAGACTTTCATGCTGTATTGAGGTATTCTGCATCATATTTCAAATCTATCACAAATACCAGTGTGAAATACAAAATATAAAATAAGATTATTATAATAAACTAATGCCACCTATTGACTTGAAACTAAAATAAAATGTGTTGTTTTATGGGAAATATTTAGCACCAATGTTCTACTTTTATGTTTATTTAAATTGCAGATGGAATTTCATATCTAACAATTCGCAGGATACAGCTGAAGACTAGATTTCTAAAAAAGAGTATAGAATATAATGAATGGGAATGAAAAGAAAGTAAAATATATTGCAAAATGTTGGTATACTTAAATGTTGATATTTGCAGCACAAGCTATGTCACATTCTACTCTTTGCTCTTCACCTTGCTTTTGTTTCTTTGGTAGTATCTCTACATATTTCCCTTCATTTTTTAAATTTTCTTCTTATCCTATTCCATCTACCCTCCTTTTCTTTATTTACAGATGCACAGAAAAAAGTATTAAAAAATCCTTTTTGCCCTTTTTCCCCTCCCTTCCTTTTTTTTCCCTTGATTTCTTGATTATTTTATTTTTTCTTCTTAACTTTTCTAAGCCTTTTTATTCATTATTATTTCAGCTTACTCTTTTTTCTTGCATTTTCCTCATCTATCTCATGTAAATAATATTCTCTGCCATTACCTTTCTCAGATGCCCCCTTTCTTTCTTTCTTTTTGTTTTCTATTTTTCTCTTCTCTTTTCCTACTTCTCATCCTCCCTTAATCTATTATCTTTCCTTGTACTTTTCTTCCTTTTCCCATCATTCATTATTTGTCTGCTACTAACAATTCAGCTTCTAAAAGATGGGGTTTAGAAGAGTGTTCTAAATCTAGATAGGTAGCAAAATATTGCTTGAAAGTTACAACCCCATTGATTTTACGTTATATTCATATCAGTTGTAGGCTATAACCCTCCACTCCAGAATTTTTTTATTATCTAATATTTATACTGTAGTGGAGCACAAACACCTCATTCTTGGGTAAGAAGCGTAAGACAAGTACTTGGACTACTAGGTGTGGTACAAGTACAGAATGAGAAAAAATAAGAAATAAGAGGTAGCAGCATGATTTTTCTTCAGGAATCCTTTCTTTTATTTCCTGTCCTCTCATCTCTTGTTTCACTGTGCTCTGGTAGATCGTGCTACAAAATAAATATTCAGGGAGATGGATTAAATATATTCAGATGCAATCACAGATTAAAGTGTGATTCAAGTTTCAAGTTTCTATTGTTGTCACTCAAGATGGTACTTGATGTGAGCAATGCATTGAGATCAAGATGAAGCTCTGTAGTCAACAGCAGGGATAAGAGCTTTTCGAGTCTTAATTTGTGTATAATTGTGTCTGAATAGCAGCTTTTTTTTTTTTCCTGTTTATTCCTCTGATTTACTAATGGTACAGATAGCCAAATGAAGAATGCAAATCTAGTGCTGTGTGGAAAGCAGAAGGAGGACCTAGAAACCAGTAGAGGAATAAAGAGAGATCTCATTCACCAATTTTCTTTGCAGAGTCAACTACTTGAAACCAGTAGAGAAAGTAGATAAGCAGTCTCCACCCAAAATGTACATATTAATGATTTGCTGGTGTAAGTTAAGATTCACATTACTTAATACTGACTTTTTAAGTTTTGCTTTCCTGAAGATTGGTTGTTATTTTTGGTAGTGGTGCTTTATTAACTGTTTTTAAAAATGTATTGAATATATATAATGAAGCCCATTCCACAGGTCACATGGAGTTTAGGGAACTGTTTATAAGGACATATAGATCCATCACTTTAAAATTTAAACATGTTCCTACAGGGGAATTACAGACAGGTAAGAATGAAGAGACATATGAGTATGGATGAAGATCTGGAAGGTCCTTCCTTCCAGTTGTTGCCCAGATAAAGAGAGAGCAGGAAGGAATGACCTGTTAAGCAGTGCTGTCCTGCCCTCATAAGCAGCTGGAGAGCAAGCCTGCCCTGGTGTCATTCCGTGGTTCTGTAGTTCACGTGGCAGAGTGAGGTTGCACCTCACCAGAGGCAGCTGAATCTGGCGGCTTGCAGGACCTGAGGAGCTCCTACTATCCCAGGTCCAGCTCGCTGGAAGACTGAGCACATACTCCCAGCAGAGACACGTCCACAGTACTAACATGGCTGGGTGCACAGACTGACAAGGACAGAAAGGCATGTCTTTCTCAGCACAGCTCTCTTCCCAACACAAGCAGCAAAGACTGTTCCTCTGCTCTAGATTATCAGGATTGAAGTCCATTATTGGAGTATACACACACACATGCAATACACAAGTCTCTTGTGTAGCTTGCTTTACATGCTCAATCCACTTTGTAGCAGGCCCCTAGACCACAGCTTCCTTGAGTTGCTAGCACCTGGGTGCTCAGGACCCTCCCGCTTGCGATCTCTCATTCTTGTCGCACTTGGTCAGCTCATGTTTCCCTCACACCTGTTCTCCCAGATCCACCTTGATCCCTTCCTTTCCCCACCTTTGACTCTTTTCCTTAAGATCACCTAATAAGTTTCTCATATCCTGCAATCCCCCCAAAACATCCGTTGATAAGTTCTATGCGCTCTCCCAAACCTCTGCTGCCAATAAGTCCCACGTCCCTTGAGACAGCAAGGTCCTTTAGTTGCATGGCATTACAGGGAGAAAGCTCCTTTCTGTGACTCCTTTCGGTGAACTTCACACCAGGGACAATGGTCTAACCGGTCTCATTGGGTGGTCTTAGAGATTAACCATCTCTGTGTGCTCTCTTTGCAGTGATTACTAGGATATGGGGGCCCCTCTGTCTTTCATTGTTCCTCTGATTCTCCCCAGGTCTTTGTTTTTGTTAGGATTAACCTTTAATTGGGTAATTTAACAAAAATGACTCCCACATTTCAGGTAGGATTCATCATACTTAGTAACAGACATAGATAAGCTGCTCAGATAGTTTAAGCTAGTCATATCTGAGGAGAAAAATAATTGTAAGAGCACACCTGCCTTGAGGCATCTCTTACAGGATTTGCTTTTTGGCTTCTACAGACTATATCTCTTCATTCACCATAGAGATGTCTTGGATGTCTGGTTTTACGCAGATGTCAAACTCTCAGATAGCTAAAGAAGGTACCATGACCCATATATGTATGCATATATATGTATAAATAATAGTAAATAAATAACAAGTAAATAATTTACTGATGGATTAAAGGTAATTGGATGGAAGTCTAGTCCTACGAGGAGGACACACTAATATCTGAAGTTAGCATAGCCTTGTTTGTTTGAGATATGACTTCTACCACCAGTTATTTTGTAATGACATGTCAAATATGAGTAAAAACATTTAATTCATTTTTTTCTAAAGAGGTTATCTCTATGAAATATTCAATATGGATAAATTTATGCTTTTTATTTAGGCCAGGATGAATAAAATAAATGGAATTACAATTATACAAGTAAATGTTATTTCAAGCCCTCTAGCAGCAGGAAATAGCTTAATAACAAAATTACGTAACAGCTGCTATCACTAGTGATCAGCGTGATAATGTTCTCTCTCTCATGTAGCAGTAAGAGTTATTTAACAGTATTGTCTTCAACGTAGTAGTGTAGTGAGGAAAACAAAAAAACAAAAAAGCAGATACAGGGGACACACGTAAATATGGAAATGGTAAGACAGTCGTCTGTTCTTTCATTTTGACCTGGAATTTTTTTCTTTGTACAGTAAGTCAGTGTTATTGCCTCATTTCTTTGTTTTGACAAGTGATTGTTCAGGCCCTAATGAAATAAACACTTGGTTTGTGTAGCATCAATGCTTGTGAAAGACTGAAAATTCTGTCTGCAAACCAGTAATAAGATGATTTTGTCAGAATCATGTTTTATGTGTGGATTGTAATGTAGCCATGTAGTTACAACCAGCATAGTTATGTAGTTACAACTGCTGGAAAAAGAAGGCAAGTCGGTTGCTTTGGGTCATTTAGGTTACAAATAAAACTGGAAATAAGTCATAGCCAAGGAAAAAAAAAATTATGATATTTTCCAAAGAAACAAAGGACGTCATGAGTACTGAGCAACACTGCAATGATAATGTGATACAGGGAGGAGGGTATTAATGCAAATATTTAGACCTATGTGCTAGCAAACATTGATGGAATGCAGAGGGGGAAAAAAGAGATTTTGCCCACAAACTTTTATGTATAATAAACTCTATAAATTGAATTGCTAAAGGAAGTACTGTACAGAACATTTGTAAGCTCAGGATCAGTGGAATTCATTTTAGGAAAAAAGTTAATTTAACCCTAAGACTTGATACTTACCAAGTATAACAGAGTATGTAAGTACTCTTTGCCCAGGTAGTGGTTTCTCAGTCCATGGACAGGTCTGACTTTTGCTGGAGAAAGCCTTTATGTTATAATTCCTGTATTCATGCTTAAACATGTTGCTGTTAATAACACGTACATGGATCTTGTTGATTTTCAGGCAAAACATACCTCAGGCAACCTTTTAAGAGCTTAGCTCCATTGCCTTGAATCCATTCTAGCCATAGCTACTAGAGGGATTTTCTATTTCTAGAAGTCCTCCCATTAGAAGTGGGAGAAATGTGCAGTAACATTTTTGCAAAAATAATTTTGTTCATGTGTTTTTCCTTTAAAAATAAATTAAAAGTCAGTCAAGCCTACATGTCAACTTCTAGTGAAAAGTCAGAAATCTATCACCATTTTCAATGTTTTCTTTGGCACTAACTTAGCATTTCTCACAAAATCCCTCAGTAGCATGTTACTGTACTTCTGAGCAGTAATATATGTGCATACTTACAGTCTGATTTCTCAGTGGAGAAGGAAACAGAGACAGAGTCTGTATATATTCCAAGAGTGAGAAACTTGTTTCCCTTTAATTATATTTTCAGTCTAGAATGAACAGAATTGAACAGAAAGAAAGGAATTTATATCTTATTTTATCTACAGTAGCAAGACCTGAACTGCTAGGAGTAACTTTGCTCAAGAGTTCAAGGGCTGACTTAAGTTAGAGATCAAGGCAAAGGATAAATTCTCCTCTGCCAGATCCTTTTTGCCCTGGAGTCTTGCATAAAAAATACCCACCCTAATAACATTACAGCACATCTGGTAAGACAAAAAAAATCCGTGTTTGTTTCAAAAAAGAAGTTTTAATTCTTTGTAATTCAGCTATATGTCAGTAATTGTTATCACACATATTTTATTATTTAGGGACTTTTCTCTCACCCTCCTCTCTCCCCTCCCCTTCCCTTCCCTTCTTTTTTTTTTTTTTTTTGAGTGGCTATTGAAATATAAGGAAAAGTTACAGATGGCATTCACAGCTGTCAGGAGAAAGCATATAGCAAAGAGGCTATGTAAACAATAAGCCCAAACAGTCCTACAGTCACCTACGAAACAGAGGCAATAGAATACATTGCTTCTGATTCACATAATTAAAAAATAGTCTAAGAAAAGGTGTGCCAGTGGAGAAAGCAGCCTGAAATGCTGCGGAGAGTTCTAGTTACAATGAGAGAGGACAGAAAATAATAGATTTTGAAATTAAATCAAATCTTCAAACACAGTAAGAAATGCTTCACCTTTAAAGAATAACACTCTCACAGTGATCGTGCCCCTGTACTTGGCACTGGTGAGGCTGCAGCTTGAGTCCTGTGTTCAGTTTTGGGTGCCACAGTACAGGAGGGACATTGAGGTGCTGGAGCCTGTTCAGAGAAGGGCAACAAAGCTGGTGAGGGGTCTGGAGAACATGTCTTATGAGGAGCGGCTGAAGGAATTAGGATTGTTTAGTCTGGAGAAGAGAAGGCTGAGGGGAGACCTGATTGCTCTCTACAACTACCTGAAAGGAGGTTGTAGTGAGATGGGAGCTGATCTCTTCTCCCAAGTAACTAGGACAAGAGGAAACGGGTTCAAGGGGAGGTTTAGGCTGGACATTAGGAAAAAATTTTTCACTGAAAGAGTTATCAAACATTGGAACAGGCTGCCCAGGGAGGTGGTTGAGTCAGCATCCCTAGATGTGTTTAAAAGTCGTGTAGCTGTGGTGCTTAGAGACGTGGTTTAGTGGCAGACCTGGTAGAGTAGGGTCAATAGTTGGACTGGATGATCTTAAAAGTCTTTTCCAACCTAAACTATTCTATGATTCTATGATTCCTTGTGTCGAAACAACCTCACCCAAAATATAAATACCAGTCCCAACACACAGTCCTGACTAAAAGTTCAAGGACCCCATCCTTGAAACGTGGGAAGTTATCGAGAATCACAAGATAATTCAGGTTGTCAGAGACCTCTGGTGTTCATCGAGCCCAGTCACCTGCTCAAAGCAGAACTAACTTCAAAGTAGATCAGGCTGCTCAAGAATTCCAGTTCAGTTTTGAAAATCTCCAGGAGCCTCTCTGGATAATACAGCCTGGTGTTGGAGCAGTTGCACCTGGGTTCTCTTTTTCCCCTTTTCTCCAGTTAGAACTTGCTTTGCTACAGCCTGTTGCCTCTTTTTGTTTTCTTGTGCACCTCAGAGAAGAGCCTGGTTCTGCCTTTTCTCTTACCCCACTTTCTTAGTGGATAACAGTGCTTTATAAAGTCACAGGGTGTGCAAGCGTGTAGGCAAGTTTTACAGGCCTTCAGGGTAAGGGACAGTATCAATCTAGCTGAAGGTCTCCCTGCCAGTGTGAAAGTTACACTTCTTTCCCAGCCCCACCACAGTCAGAACTGGATTTCTGCAGGATATTTTACAATCATCTTATATTAATTTGTCAAGAAGAAAGTCTTAGACATCCCTCTCAAAATGCCCTGGCATCCTCCCCCTACGGTCTTCCCAGGTGATATCACTTCACTCACCACTGGAGAAGTTATTTTTTTTTCTTCCCCTTCCTCATACTACCCAGCCATAGCGTATAAAAATCCATCTTTTTTTCTCAAGAATTACAGAACTGATATTTTTTCAGTCTCACCTGATCATGATGATTTGTACCTGAAGTCATTTCAGTATTGCCCTGGAACATAGATGTAGTTGGCATAAGTTTTTCTCACAACACATTGGAAGATAGAGTTGGCTCTGGTGTTTCTGATTTCCCAGCCTGCTTGTTTGACTAATTAGATGTTGGGCTCTGGAGATGGTTTTGAAGTTGTTTATTCCCTGTCTAATGACATTACATGTGTCACAGCAACTGGTAATGTGAGGTGCTTGGCTTAGGAGATATACAGGAAACAGCTGGGGTTAGCCACTGCCAGTCTGCAGAGAACCTGATTTTCTCTTTACCCACAAAAAACATCCTAGAAAGGGAGGAAAAGAAGGGAAAAAAACAGCAACATATTAACACTTAAGTGTCCATTACATATACTGCTCCTATCTATTCAATGTCTCAGAGAGGGGAAACAAAGGCACTAGCTCTGGCTCTGTGCATCTTGACGTATCTTTAGTTCTGTAATTTTGGCTTGCAGTATTTTATTCAACTTTGGGCAATACCTACTTTTCTTTTACGTTTCTAGCTTATATACTAGTAGACAGTAGCCAAAAATAAATACATAGTTTTGTAAAAAAACAATTGATAGCTTTGTGCTTTCCAGTAGATTCTTGATTTATTACATACCTTTCTCCTAAAGTAGTTTCATATTCCAAATGATCACATCTGGCAGCTTCCCAGGTAAAAGAGCCCTGCCGGCTCAAAGATGCATGGCCAGGACATTAATATTCATGCTGTGTTTTCCCTTTCTCATTTGTGTACTTAACTCTCTGAGACACAGGGATATCCATGGGGAGCGCTGATGTGGGAGCTCCAGCCAGTTGGGTATCAGGACTTCATTAAAAAACCAGAGAAGAACACAAATTTTAGAAGCATAGGTCCACTCTTGCCCTTAGAGAGGTTTATTAAATAACAGCTAGCAAACATCAGGTGGGACTGTATTCTGACAGTTGCTGAAGCTGTTGGCTTTCCTAGCTTTAATCCAGAAGAAAGTGATAGGTTTATGCTACAGTTTCTGGAAGATACTTTAGAAAATGTAATCCAGTGCCTACAGACATCTATACCGAGGAAAATGAAATATGCTGCACTTTACAATTAAAAGAAATCTGCTGGCAAATCTTTTTTTTTAGCCATTAGAGGTTACATTTGATGAGCTTAGGGTGTACGAGTTTATAAAATGAGATTCTGATACACATAGTCTAAACAAAATTTATTAGAAATTATTTTATTGATTTTGTCAGACTTTCTTTTAAAACATGCTCATTTTAATAAAATGAATGAGAGAAAGCATTACTGGAACAATTGTTTGAAGTTAAATTTATGTGTGATGCTATTAGCATTCCCAAAATTGATTCTTGCCTCCTCCATATCTTCAGGAATCTCTTTTGTTATGCTGTCTGTGAAAAGCAAGCCAGTACATAATAGCTAGAAGGTGTTCAGAGGAAATTTCAACGTTTATGTTATGAAAAAGAGTGGTCCAAACTTAAAAGTGTTCCTAGAACTCCAGTTAAAGCTAAAGGTAGTTGAAAATGATCAGCACTGCAGAAACTCCTCTAGTGAAATAGTAGTATAGATATGGTGAAAGCTTATATTTTTCCTCTCCTTTATTCTAAATGGATTGTTTTTCAACACATATATAAACACCTTTTATAGGTAGAGTGTGTTAGTAGGTTGCTTTCGTGCCAAGAACAGCACGGTTTATCAAGGCCACACATAATGAGGAAAGGCAGATACAGAACAAGGGCCCAAATCATTGGTGACTGATTGCATTGAGCTCAGCGTTGTTCTTCTCTGCAACAAGCTGCAGGCTATCAGCCAGACATTTTTTTAAAAACACTCACCTTGCAGTTTAAGGACAAATTCAGTACATTTTAGAATATAACCTACAAAAGTGACCAACTAATCCCTGATTGTTGCTCCTTATTGTTTGCCTCCTTCACATAGAGGTAAAATATTTAGCTACCCTGTAATTTCTTTTTGGCTGAAGTTATAAAAAAAAAAAAAAAAAGAAAAAGAAAAGAACATGACAAAAACTAGCTTGTTGCACGTAGGGAAGTCTGGAAAATAGCTTTGATTCCAACCAGAACTCACTTTAACTGTAATGCTCATGGTAAACAAAAATTCTGGGAACAGAACATGTCATGTTATCAAAAAATATTTACAAAGATCTGAAATAGATTTTGCCAAAAAGCAAATGGCGGGGTGTAAATGAAATAGCGTCTTCCAGATGAAAGTTTTCTGACTTCAAAATTTTGGACAGATTTAGCTGTAATTGACCAAGAGAATTATAGAAAATATTGGTTCTTTATTCTAGTGGAGAGCAGAAGGACAGGTCAGGGCTACAGTCAGCTGTTAGGACAAGGTAACTCAGTCTCTTTGAGCCTGAACATCTTTTCTGCCTAACAGTCCAGAGCAGAGAATTTTATGACAGCTTAACCTTGTGTCAACCTTTGTGAAGGGTGCACAGCAAGTAATCATAAATTTTTAGAGCTTATGCATCACAGAAAACCAAGTATTCTTTAGGCTGAATAAGCCTCTTCTAATAATTTAGATTTTTCACCTAAAAATGCAGTAGATAAGCAGCTAATAAGACATACACAAGAGCATAAAAATTTCCCACTATTGCTATGACAAATCCAGCTTGTGTTAAAAAACTAAGATTTAAAGAAGCCGTTTCAGGTCCCAGTTGGTTTGAAAAAGTGACTTGACAATTTCAGATTCTGTGCAAAGATGATTTTTATTGAATACTGACCATGCAAGCACATTAGAAAAAGGTTAAAGACTCATTTGCTATTCTGCCATTCTGGTCAGTCAGCAAAGAACACTTTTCTGTTGCACTTTGGCAGAGAAATCCTAGTCCCACATGAGAAATACATTTTATAAAATCAAGGAATTGTATTGTATACTTTCATATTACATATCATAAACTGCGTGGGAAAACTTTTGGGATCAACAAGTAGAATAGAGGCAGAAAAATCTAAGGAATTCTAATGCTAAAGTCTTGTCTATATACACACATATCCATATGCTGTGGAAATATCTACAGAAACACAAGGGTGACTTGACTCATTGCAGACACGTATGCATATGCAATTATATATGTACTTTCAGATATTCATGACATTCTCTAGACCAAGATCTCATTTGCTTATCTTGAGACATTTTTCCAGAAGAAAATTCAACTCTCATTTTCCTGTACTAGGTTGTGTTAAATGGATTGACATTATCTCTTTGGCTACGCAAAATTGAACACTCCCTTTTTACAGAACTGGTATTGTTCTGCTGCTGTAACACTGTATGGGGGTACTTAGAAGGGTGAATCATTAAATAATTACGCAATCTGCAAAATGATCGATTGATTTGTCTAGTTGCTGCCAAATGAGATAATTATAGCATAGCAACCGTCTTTTAAAATAAAGTGATTTTTTCAGCCCATTCCCAGGCTCTGTGTACCTGTATTATTAAAACAAAGCCCTGTTAATTAAATGTAGCCTATCACAGTAGCAGTTCATAGTTTTCTCACAGAATCACAGGGGTCGGAAGGGACCTCTGGAGATCATCTAGTTCGACCCCCCTGCCAGAGCAGGGTCACCTAGAGCAGGTTTTTTCTTCTGAACGTCCATAACTATGTATCATAATTCAGTGTCTCTGGTGCTCAAAGGCAGATAGTTGCCATTCCTTCTGTCTTAATACTGTAGCTGCGTTCCTGTTCAGGTATTCCACACAAAGCTGAGTAAATTGAAATTCTGGTCTGCAGCTGCCTGATTTTGCATTGCAAAGGAATGAGGACCTTTATTTCACTCCACAAACAGCAACAGTTTTCATTATCCCTTAACAGGACATGCAGCCAGAAGAAGAGAACCAGGGTGGTGGACAGCTATGAATGTGATGTAACTACCAAAGGCCATGCTAGATCACAACTCTGTTTCAAAACTTAAGTGTGTACGGGTAGCAGGGTTCATATCATGATACAGCTGGCTACCACCCACCCAAAATCCGTGTTTTTCAAAACAGTGAAAATTACGCAGTGCAAAATACATTTAACCATTTTCTAATTACTAAACTTTCCTGTAAGACATTTATTCATTCCCATTGCTCCATGTTGTACAGTACAGTGAGCGTCTTTTGGGCTTAGTACATTACAGACCGCAGAAGACATGCTGCAAGAAGCAACATGGTTGTACAGTAAAAAGTCAGGGATAAATACAGCAATATGCAGCTGAATTTATGGTAAAAATTCTCTTGTAAAATTACAGCTTGTGTTTAATTTAGAATTATATAAATTTCTGCAGTATGATATTTTTTAGGACCAGGAGTACCTCAGAATTTTTATTAAACAAATGCTTTCTAAATAAAAGAAATATTTTTGTGGATTTGTCCACTTTTTGCATTCTTTCACCAGCAAAACCTAAACCCAAAACTGGAATATTTAAAATGAATCTTGTCTTGCAAAATCAAACCTAAAAATTCTTCCTTTCAACTCCTCTTGAAAGTATTTGCATGACAAATGAAAATAAATTTCTTATTTTTTTTTAAAAGGTCTTTTCAGGTTTCTTGGGAAATGGCAGTTTCAACTAGACCTGCTAATTCTGCAGCTCAAATACTTACAATTTAAATATTTGTAAAGAGTGAGAGAAATAACTTCATTTTCTATAGCTGATTCTGAAACCTTTGTTCCTTTTCTTTGAATAGGCGTAGACAAACATGTAATTTGTCCTGGCTTTTGTCTAACTGCAAACAAAAGATTAGGTACAGCTGAACATGCAAGGGGAAAGACAAAAGCAAGCATTGTCAAACACTTTCCATTAGCTGGATTTTTTTCTGAAAATGCCAGAATGCTGCAAAGCTTTTCTTCGCTTTGTTTTAGTAATCATATCCAGTGGGTATGGCTATCTTCTTAGCTCGCTCTCAAGGAAATTGACGGGTCAAAACACATACACGCTTATGATTGGGGTGATGTCACAGGCTTGTACATCTTCTGCTGGAAGTAAGGCTTTTGGATCACAACTAAGATGAAAAAAGCTTAATTGTTTGAGTCAAAACCCAGGTGATTTTGAGATACTATTTCCACCAGACTTGGAAAAGCCTTCTCTTGGTATATCAAAAATGGAGAAGTAGAGAGAAGAAGGAAACCATTCAGAAGACTAAAGAAGTTCTTGTGGGACACCAAAAAAAAAAAAAAAAAGAGCTAATGTTTTGAAAAATTACATTTTTCATGCCTGTTTGTGCAATAATGCCTTCCCTAGCATCTTCCTTTTTCTTACTCAAGTAAAACCTCTTCTTGCTCTCTTAAGATTTTAGAATGTACCACAATTTCCACTACTTGTATTCATTCTTCTAGTACAACTTGATACTTGTTTTATTATTCAGCACTTCCTTTTCACAAGAACTCCTGCTTCCTTTTCTTGTCTGTGTCTGTAGCCTTTCTGTTCTGTTATGCTGTACCACGTTGCACTCTAACTTCACTCATACACAAACAAACAAACAAACAAAAAACCCCAAAGGAAAAAAATGCCTTCTTCCAGTTGCAGCGCTAGCTTTTCCTGTCTGTTCTCTGTACAACAAATTTTATCAAAGTGCCTTGTGTGCCTATCGATACACATACACACTTTCATATTCTGACGCATTGGTACAAAAGACAGACACACCTCAAAATCTAAATTCAGTGCTTTCAACCTGCTGTATTAATAAGTAGGTAACGTCATTCTAATTGTACTCATTGCAGTTATTGGCTTTTGGTTCTGTTGTATTTAGAGAAGGTGGCATAGTAAAGGGCGATCAAGAGCAAGTCAGTGCATTAATGGATGGGTGGGATGGCACAGCAGCTGTGAGCAAGGTAATACTATAAATGGTCATTTATTCTTAATTGAACTCACATTTCTTTTTCTTTCCCTTTTTTTTTTTGGTGACTTTGGGGCAGATTTTTTATGTGTGTAGCCCCACCTGAGAGCAGCAGAGTTCCTTCTCATATATTAAAAAAATCTCTAGCAAGAAGAAAAAAGATTCAGATAGGTCAAGCAGGGAACAGCTGCAGCCCACAATACTTTTATGTTGGCGAGTACGTGTAAAACCTTCTTGCACCGTAATGCGTAAGCATGAAGAAAATTATAGCAAATTGTACCACAAGGCAGATTTTATACAACAGGATTGTACCCTGCAGAATCCCTCGTTACATAACTTCTGCTTCTAAAGAAAAACAGCTTTTCTCTACTGATACCCAAACATATAAATTATACTAGATTTACTTAAAATACACTTCTCTGACAGATTTCCTTATATCTTGTCCACATTTTGTAATAGAGATCAGAGGCTGTCCTTAGCAGTGTGACCCTTTATTTTTTGATCAGATCACAAGTTCACGTACTTGTTATTAAAATTTCATGTGGAGAAAACAAGCAGCTTAATACAAAACGCAACTAACATAAAATGAACACGGAAATATCATAGTAATGTGCTGTCCAGTTTTAGAGAAAAACACAAGTACGTATTTTAATTTGATACCCATACTTTAAGGTTAACTTATTTGTTGGAGTTCTACTACGTGGAAAAGTTTCTGATTCTTGAAAAACTGTGGGAAAATCCCATATTTTAGTTTTAAGTAAGGCACACCAATTTTAACCATTTTTTTTTTTAACTTCTGGAGGTAACTGTAGTTCCCATTAATTTGGGTAACTGATAATAACAAATTTCATCAAAAACACAGGAAAAGACATTTCATTTTTCTCCTCTGTTCTTTGGAGACATGAATCCAGCACTCGATAGAGTTAATGATCCTTCTAGTTGGAATTGTTATATTTCACATAAAACAGGTTTTTAATAAAACAATCATTTCTGAGACAAAGTATCTGATTTCCTACCCTGTAACTAGTCCCTGCCACACAAGCTTTTAATTTTGTTAACTAAAATATTAGCAACCAGACAAGTAGATTTTTGCTTACTCTACTGTATGGGCTAATGATATAAAAAAATCAGGCTTTTTATTCTACCAATGACTTAATCTGAAAGAAAAAAAAACGTGTTAAATCTAATTCTACTAATCTAATTTTAATAGTAGAATTCATTGGTATGAAAAGAGACTCCAAAATGTGCTCTTAGGAGTATTTTTAAGAAGGTTTGGAAGAAGATTTGGGTATCAGAAGACTTGGGTATCAGAAGATTTGCTGTCATTCAAGAGAGAAAAAATAAAAATCGCCATGATGAATGGCTCTAATCCCTGATGTGCCAAGCAGAAGGGTCACTCCTCCTTCTCTCTGAACCTAGCTGTATCTCAGCATTTGTTTTTCCCCAGATGAAACTGTATGATAATTTCAGTCAAATGCATACAGGATTTTGCGATGTTGATGGCATGTTTTGGAAAAGGCATATTTTGGTTAATTTAGTGTTTGTAAATATAGCTTTCTTCCAACATTAACACATCCGCACACCAGATAAACAAACTAACAGCCAAAAATCTGCCCAGCTCTCAGTACCAGTCATGTGTCTATGTCATCTGTAAAGGAGTATTTTAAAAGTATATCAATGTGTTAAAAGTTATACCTGTGCATTTGTCTTCCCTTAGCAATTGAGTAATTGGGAAGAAAAAAAATTGAATCAAAGTCTATTTAGTTGTTTTCAATAGTAGAATTAGTTGTTATGAAAACACAAGCATGTTACTGTTTGGCTAAAACAGAGCAGGCAGTGTGAAAGTGATCGTGAGATCAAATAGTGTATTAAAAACAGATGAGCTTTGGCACACAAAGTGGCTTTCCTGTGTTCCTGATATCACTTTGATTCCTATGCTCAGCAGAGCATGAATGAACTAAGGACTGCAATGCTGTGTTTCTTTTTGCAGTGAGCTAAATAACAGTTGAGATTTTCCTTAGCCAAATCTACACCCTGTACTGGGGAAATATGGATTCTACTAATTAATATATGGTTTGATATAATCTAATCAGAAATTCTTTTGTAAATAAGAGGGTAGTTTGTCTGATAAGGATGAAAAGTAGAAAACCAGATGGTATGCAAGGTTCAAATTCAGATTTATGTGGTGGATTTCTGGCTGAAGCTTGTCACAACCAAGTCCCACTCATTTGTGAACACTGAAATAAGGGGGATTTCTTGAAAAATTCTGAGCAGGGATGTATTTTTTTTATTTGTCATCAAAACCATTGTGAATCTAATTTTGGAAGACAGGTAGCTTGGAAACTGAAGCAGTGAATAAATCCTATTCTGCATGAATGAGACTTAGCAAGACTCTGCCTTAGCAACCACCAAGCAACTATCAGATGATCTAATATCAAGGGTAGCTGGCACCACGGAACAGCTTGCTAGCAGCTGAGATCTGATGGTTTGTAATGTGTAGGATGTGATTATTAATTAAAAAATAAGAAGCATTGGCATGTGCTTGTTTAAGATAGGGAAGACACAATGTTAGAACCAGAAACCATTACAAGTCCTAGACTTGCACAGCAGCCTCACCAAACAGACTCATTGGGTCAACTGTTGCCACTACAAGAAAATGAAACCCTACAGCAACTGAAAGCGTGAGTTGCATAAAGTTAATAAGCATTTCTATATCTAACTACATATAGTGAGAGTGCTGTTGTGATTTTTTTTCTGTTTCCCTAAGCTTTAAAGGCAAGAAGTTCCTGAACTTTCTTCCTGAAGGACTCTCTTAGAGCCTGTCAGACACTGTTAGTGCCAGGCTTTATCTCATATAAACCGGTCACACATACCCAAGTGCTCTGGCTGCTGCTTCTGCTGCTGCTCCTGAAAGGTGGGTGCTGGAAGAGAAAATGACCCATGAAAATCCCTCCTCATGACCGCACCTGCCTGCGCTGCCTCTGGCAAAGGAGAACATCAACACCCCACAGCTGTTTCCTGCATACTTACCTTCACGGCCTGGTTTTTATCCTGGCTCTCAGCTTTTGCGTTTGGGGTCTGTTGCATAAATTAGATGACCTATTTTCAGGCTGGCCCATGTTGGGATTAGGGAAGGAAGAAGCAAGAGGATATCCCAAGAGGGGATGGAGCATGAAGCCCCAGCAGAAGTTCCGCAGCTTTTGACTTTCTCTTCCGTTCTTTTATGCCTCTCTTCCTTGGTCAAAGTGTTTCTCTCTGTGGCAGCAAAGCTAACAGGCACAGGCTGACAAGAGATGAACAGGGACAGCTGGTTACAGCACAGGCTGGCATGTACTCCTTGTATGGAGTAGCAGCTGATTTGTTGGGACATGGATTTCAAGGAAAGGTCAATCAATTTAAGGTATGAGAATCACCTATACAGAAATGCTGGAGCTGAATTGGTATGAGCTTTCTAGCGGTGACAGCATAGCCTCAGCTTCAGGCTATTATTCATCAGCTAGCTTTCTCCTTTCTGTTGCTTTCTTGAAATAATCCTGAAATCTCGTACTCTGCTTATAGAAAATAAATACTTTACTTGTACGGGGATGTCAGGCTAACCCATTCTGAGTTTGGGTTACCAAATAACAAACTGATTAGAGCAGATCAATAATTTACAGAACTGAGTATCAGACATCCCTACTAATCCATGAGCCTGCATGTTCCCAAATGTGGTGTTTATTTTCTTCACCTTATTAATGGTTTAAAATAAAAAATCCATACAAAAGAAGTAATTTTCCCAGCGGACATTATATCCAATTTTCCAGCCTTAGTTCAGCCCATAATTGTTATACTAAAGATGGAACAAACAACATTTGAAAAGGTATTAAACTGTCTTAAGATTTTTTTTAACCACTTAGGTTTTAACGAAATTTTTATCATGAGTGTGATTCAAGTACTGCTGTGCTGATGAGTTTCTTGTAGTTCCCTTTCAAATATTTTCTGCAGACCACTGTTGCCTATGATTTCTACCATAACCAGGAGTGTAATGACAGCATCAAGAACCATACTAGCACTCTTTTAAATCCATCTAGTTTTAAAAAAGCCACAAATAAACAAATAAAAAAAAAACAGATGCAAAAAATCCTCAGCAGTATGGTATTCACTGTAGACTACTATTCCCAATCTCTGACAGGTTTGTATAAACCCATCTTGACACATTCTCACAGCATTTGTTTCTTAAACTAGACAGATTAAATTTATTTTTAGTACTTCCATAAGTGCAGTGAATGTTCCCCCAACTGTAGTCTATACACATGGTCAGTGACAAGACACTGAACTCTCTGAACTTGCTGGTCTGATCCACTGAGGTGTTAATTTTTCTGTTCTAACCTGCTTTGAGGAGTGAGTGCTAGGTCTCTCAGCAGGTCTGTCTGTGTAAAAATACTACTCTGAGAAATGTAGACGTTACTGTAGTAAAGGAAAGTTAATTTGGTTTGTTTGTTTGTTTTGGTTTTCCCCTGTTAAAATAAAGTTAAGAATCACCCAGAGTTTTGGGAATTACAAATTGACAATTATCTAGCTGTTAAAAGTAGCAGTTGCAACCAATGTCTCTTCATCTTGACTGATTTTCTTAGTGAAGTCCTCCCAGTTCAATTACTAGAACAGTTGGATAACCCCTTGTCCCTTGTTACTACATGCCTGACACCACTGCCCTTTCCCAGAATATGTTTCACTGAACTGAGGGATTCCGTCAGACTCCTTATCCCTCAGTACAGGAGGCTCCAAAAGCAGCAGAATGAGGTTAAGCAATGAAGTGGTAGAGTTGAGATACAGCTGTAAGGAGGATGTTGTCATAAGAGCACAAAATGCAGGGAAGGCTGAAGGGTAAGACTGGTGAAGGCATATTGTGAAGTTGTTGACGTGCTGGAGGGAAGGTATGCCACCCAGAGGGACCTGAACAGGCTTGAGAGGTGGGCCCGTGCCAACCTCATGAAGTTCAACAAGGCCAAGTGCAAGGTCCTGCACGTGGGTCGGGGCAACCCCATGCACAAATACAGGCTGGGTGGAGAATGCATCGAGAAGAGCCCTGAGGAGAGAGACTTAGGGGTGTTGGTAGATGAGAAGCTCAACATGAGCCGACAACGTGCACTTGCAGCTCAGAAGGCCAACTGCATCCTGGGCTGCATCAAAAGAAGCATGGCCAGCAGGTCGAGGGAGATGATTCTGCCCCTCTACTCCACTCTTGTGAGACCCCACCTGGAGTACTGCGTCCATCTCTGGAGCCTCCAACATAAGAAGGACATGGACCTGTTGGAGCAGGTTGAGAGAGAGGCTACCAAGATTATCAGAGGACTAGAACACCTCTGCTATGAGGACAGGCTAAGACTGTTAGGGTTGTTCAGCCTGGAGAAGAGAAGACTCCGGGGAGACCTTATAGCAGCCTTCCAGTATCTGAAAGGGGCCTACAAGAAAGCTGGAGAGGGACTTTTTACAAGGGCATGTAGTGATAGGACAAGGGGTAATGGCTTCAAGCTGGAAGAGGGTAGATTTAGATTAGATATTAGGAAGAAATTCTTTACTGTGAGGGTAGTGAGGCATTGGAACAGGTTGCCCAGGGAAGCTGTGGAGGCCCCATCCCTGGAAGTGTTCAAGGCCAGGTTGGATGGGGCTTTGAGCAATCTGGTGTAGTGGGAGGTGTCCTTGCCCATGGCAAGGGTGTTGGAACTAGATGATCTCTAAGGTCCCTTCCAACCTAAACCATTCTATGATTCTTTGATTCCATGATCCTTAAGGTCCGTTCCAACCTAAACTATTCTATGATTCTATGATATTGAGGCTTTATGGACAAAGCTGCAGAGCAACACAGCAGTTTTGGTGATGTTCAGCTTCACAGAGGCTTTGGTTACATGGCAGCAGTTGGAGGCTTTTGGCTCCATAGATCAAATGGAGTATTAATTTATCTAGGATTGCCTGGTCAGGTCCATCGGCTATTTAAGGAATGATACGTATAAATATAAAGTAGAAAATGTGTGCTAAAAATAATACTTGTGGGTTTGATATTTAAAGACCCAATTAATCCCATTTAAAATTGTAAATGGAATTTTTTGTGTCTATTAAATTTAAATTTATCTCCTAGCATTTTTTTTTTTTTTAATAAAATGGATTCTCTTTCAGGTGTGTAATCATAACATGAGTTTTTTAGCAACATTTTATTTTATGGAAAACATTTATATCCAGAGGTGGCTGGAAGTTTTAATTGATTTTTCACATTTCACTGCAGTCAGTTTTTGCAAGTACTTCTTGTTCATTCTCAGTAATGTCCAAACTCAGATTTAATTTTGATGTGGTAAGGGGGTTACTGTGCCTAGAATTCCAATATATTACTAGAAAATATTTTTAAAGTTTAATGTCAAATAAAGTATGTTTATTCATTTTGTGGATGTTAAACTTCAGCTTATATGTTTCAAGTATCTCCTGAGTTTTAAGCTGTCTACATAGCACAAATGCTGGGATAGATTCTGCATTCCTAGCCTGAATAGTATTTTATTTTTCAAATCATCTCAATTAAACAGAAAGACTACTTAAAGAATACGTTTTTGACCCTGAAACATCTAACCCCATATGATTTCAAGCAGGGGAATTCTCACTGAAATGACTTCTGAGGTTTTATCCATACGACCAATATGTGTATGAGGATTTACAGGATTTAGCTTACTATGTGCAGCAGAAGGAAAGCCTGATACAGTATGTGGTCAACAGTTCATACTTAGTAGATAATTTAAAAGGTAGTTCATATTTTCAACTACCATACATATAGCTGACTGTATACTGGACTAGAATTTCCCGGGTTTAGGTGTTAAAGTTTATGAGAAATAGGACACATGAAAATAAAAATGTATAATATCCTGTGTTAGCAGATTTTCCTGTAATTGCCATATGACAGCAATTGCTGCACTGTTGATATATATTTTTCCTCTTCCTTATATTGTGGGTTGCAATACAATCAATATCGTTTGCTTGCTCAAAGGCGAAATGTGTGTGTATTTACAAAATGAGGTCTGATATTGTACATTGGCTGCGTTAAAGGATACAAGTCAATGTGCATCACCAAGCAATATATCAGAAGGATTTGGTGAGGGGAAGGTTAAGGGGAGATATGTCTTTTCTCTCAGGCCAATACTGTCACTGAGGAGGAAAACTTGCTCTTTAGACTGTGGCAAAAGCATATGTTTTTTCTTCACCCCTGCCCACCCCACTCCAGCAGCAAATTCAAGTAGAAGCTCTAATCTTTATTGGTTTTATGTCTGCTGGGCAAATTTTAGGAGCATGGCTTTAAAACTGAGAACAAACTTGGAGAAAATATAAGCAGTGGCGGAGTGACAGTGACTGGAAGGATAGCATAAGGCTTATTTCTTCATAGGTTGCACACAAGGGAGTCAGTAGCCTTTCGTACACACAAGATTCAGCAGTTTATCACCAGGACCAGAGAGGCAAGGGGGAGCCCAGCTTTTGCTGCCTGAGGACATCTTCCTGCAGAAGTTTAATTAAACTGCGTGCTCCTCTGTATTTTATCTTGTGAAAGGCTGGCCAGTGTTTCAGTTAATACCCCTGTAAATTCCTTTGCCAAGTGTCATTAATTTGACAGCAGCCTTGGGAAGCAAGGGGTCTTGAGGTCAAACGTATTTTGCCTCCCTGGGAATCTGGGACTGCCCTCAACAACAGCAGCTGGAAGGAGAAGAGAGCAAACAAGAGTTATACAGAAGATCTCTAATGACAAATATTGAATAATTTTTTTATAGGATCATTTTCAAACCATATTTTAATCTCTATAAAGAAAATGCATTGTTCACCCTAAAAGGTCTTTTATGTCATCAAGTTTCTGTTTGGGAAACCAAATTCTGCTTATATCTGATATATAGATATTTACAGCCATATTGAATTTTATGTTAAAATAAATTATATGTCCATGGAATTTTATGTTCACTTTATTGTAGTTAAAACATATGTCAAATGCCAAATTGACAGTGTTAGTACTCCAAAGCTGAGGAGCTTCTTGCGCTGATGCATTCAGTGCCAGATCGGCTTATATTTGTTGACGTGAATGAAACTTTGGAATCATGTACCAGTTGAGAAGCTGAGGTTATATATTTTCCTCCACACTTGGACAACTCTCATTTAGATTATAAAAAGAGGGAGACACTGATGAAAATGCAAACAGTTGAGTAATGTCCTGAACATGAAGCTCCTGTAATCAGGAATAAAATAACTGAAGCTAATTAACTTTAGCACTAAAAAAAGAAAAGAACACATTTGCCAAAGAAGAAAGTAGCTCTTAGAAAGCAAAAGGACTCAGCCTGTTAACTGTATGGATCTGAGCCATGGCTGGGGAAAGAAAGTTTCCTTTAGCACGGAAACGACTTATCTTCTCTGGGCTTCTGCCCCGTATTTGTCCATCCTCTTCCGACAGTGTTCTTTATCCCTTAGGAAAGCTGGGGAAGAGAACAGGCTTAATTAAAGATTGCCATTACTCTAAAACTTAGTGGGCATGATGTACTTTAATTGCTGCAAAATGATTTATTTCACTGCCTATTACTATTTCACTTAATTTCCAAGATTTCATGTTGCCTAGCAGATTGTCAGAGCAATTAATTTTATTTAAGTAACTGAAGAAGTAACCTTAAAAAATAATCTAGTTTCACAGTGTATTTTTACAGGAAAAAAGATCCTTTTTCAACAGTTCCCAATGTGCTACATTTGAAGTTTTCTAAAATTCAATGAACAAAACTAATTTTTGAGATGAGAATAAGGAATAGAAAATTTAATCTGCAAAGAATAATTTGTTGGAAATAAATGAGCAAATAAAATAAATATGGAATTCCTAGAGTAGAGCAAGAAAATTTTGAAAGATGAAGCTTCAGAACAAGAAGCAGGAGACTTTTCAAAATATAAAAATACTCCCATTTTTCCAACTCCTAACTCACATAATGTGAATTCATTTCAAATTTTCCAAGTATTTACCATTGTCTAAAGATCCAATATCAATGAATTCTCATCAGAAAAGTTCAAGGAATTCATAATTAGACCTAGATAATGGCAACTGTAAAGTCAAACTGACTTTACATCTTACTTAATGTTTGATAAGTTTAAAGTACACAGTTTAACACAGTGAATTAGCTAATACAGGAATACCTGGGTACTTAAATTATTTAAATTGAGTATAATTTGTATGGGTTTATTTCAACACATCAATTGTACCGCAACTGTAAGATGATGAATTACCTTTCAACTCTTTTCTCCTTGGGACAAGTTCTATTGTTCGGAGAGAGCCATAGTCAAGCCAGCTGGCAGCTAGACTAAGAAATAATCACCCCAAAATGGACAAAATAACAATACTAATCGTGGGGTTTACTGACAGTGAGATGCAGTATTAGTTACAAACAAATCTTACACAGCTTGATCTTGAATCTAAAATACTCCTGACCTTATGGACTTGTCTTTTAAAAGAATGTATGAGCCTTTGAACTATAATATGTGGATGTTTACAGATTTTGATTATGATTAAAAGTAATTTCAGATAGCTATTAAAGCTACCTTAATGTTTCCTCCTGTCTTCATCTCTGATTCTCCAGATGATCCCTTTTCAGCAAACCATTTAAGCATGCACTTTAAATCTCTGCTAAATGCATACCCCTTGAAACCAACAGAAAATATTCTTGTAATATCCATATGTTCCTCTTGAATATTGAGTTGTAGTGAAATTTGGTCCTCAGAACATGCTGAAATTATAAATGTGTATCCTAAGTCATTAGTGAAGACTGTCTTACCAGTTAATGCAAATTCTTATAAAGGTTTCATGTTGTTCTTAAAATTAGAAACCTTAATGAGTGCAGAGTACATAGGCAAAGAAAGGATATTTCACAGAAATAATGTGTGCATGTACTTGCCTAGATCAGAGAGCAAACTTGGTAAACGAAGTAACTTACTACAGTTATAAATCCACATGTAAATATGACTGTAAGGAATCCACATTGTCCAAGTAGACATTGTGTTATTGTGATGCTATTATTGTACTAGTTCTATTGTAATTTCTATTTTAAAGGCATCAGTATTGGACTGCTACCAGATAAAACAGTTGACAACACTGTGCCATGATCATTACAATGATACAGGGCAGACTTGAGTAGCACAATGAAATGTATTTCCTTTTAAAGACAATGATTTGTATCATGTGTGAATGACTGTGTCACTGCTTCCTGTGACCATCTTCAGTCAAATTAATGTAAAGTTATTAATGTGGGTCATATATATTTTGACTTCTGCACCAAGCACAGGGGGAAACCATTGTGCCAGTGTGAATATTCTCCCTGGCTGCTGATCTCCATGCTTTAGCTAATTCATTATCCCTCATCTGTCTGCATAGCACTCAAACTGAGAGATAATAACTATGATTGTAAAAAGACTGAGACAGGGGATATTAGAATCAGCTTTCTCAGCACAGGAATGCAGTTGTTCTGCTGTTGTAGCTGGACTTAAAACAATTATTTTTCTTGCAAGATTCCCCCTCTCCCTCTGCCTGGCAAATTCAGACACTATATCCCATTTTTCTTTAAGCATGATGTGCAGAATGATGAATAGTTTCTCACAGAAAATGGAATTATTATTAGACAATAAGATTCGGATTGCTTCTTTCAAAATATTTGTACGACAGATAGGATAAAGGTAATGTAATGTTGATACAGAATCCTGCTTTGAGTCATTTCACCTGTCATCCAAAGATTAGGTTCCAAGAGAAATGTATGAGAAAAACTTGAGGCTTTTGGAAATGGGTTTCACATACATCAGGACGGTGAAAACAGGGTGATGTATTCAAGATGCATTTTGTTAAGGTATTCAAAGCTGTAGAGTTGTGGTTCAGCAAGTGAAGTATTTCTTAGTGTAAACTTTCATGAGGGCTTAATGATTTCATTTTGATTAAGCATAAATAAATAGCATGTTTAAAGCATGCTGTTACAGATTCAGAGACATAAATTAGAACGTGTGCTTCAGATTCAAAAAGCTACTGTTAGTCATCCTAATTGTGAGTGGGTAGCTGGCCAGGAAATCAAAGTCCTCTCCTGAATACCTTCAGCCATAGAGTATAATCTAGTGATCTCTCCAGTTTTAGGTTTGGTTTGGGATTGAGGCTGGGTTGGATTTTTAAAGGCAGGGATTCTGAGGCGATAAATATTCAGTTTCTCATGGTTTTGTGTCAGCTCATGCGAACAATCAGAGAAAAGAGGTGCTGGAAAGGAACTTATGGAGTCACCTCAACTATGTCAGCACAGTTTGACATAAGCGTGGTAGAGTGCCTAATGCATTTCTAAGACATGCCAGGACAGATCCATTTAGCTCTTACAGAAGACTGAAATAGGGTTTCTTACAAAAAAAATCTGCCTTGTGGCAGGCAGTACCCTAGCTCTGCCTTGAAAGTTTGTAATTATCTCATCCTCCTACCAAGCTTTGTTCATATGGCATCACCAATAGATAGATAGGACACTTCTAGGTTGTCACCTAGGACCAGGTGATGTAACACAATGACCAGTCCAAGCAGTAAGCGTACACTGCTGTTCTACTGAGCCTTTTTCCCTGTGGGTGTTCACCAAGAAGTAAGCCTTGTGTGCAGCCCTGGGAATAATCACTATGAACAGTCTATAAAATTTCCCCCAAAGCCTGTCTTCAAGACTCTTCTTGATCTGGAAGCAGCCTTAATCAAAACCCCATGTCTTGAGGATTAGCTCTAAGTACATGTCCAAATGCTGTACAGGACCAAGTTGCAAAGCTGGGCTCTTTGCAAAATATAATTGCTTCACAGAACAGGACCACGGAATCAGGAGGGAGCATATGAGCATTCCTGTAAAAGCCTGCAAAGTGTTAGGTACTGAGTGACCAAAAATATCATTGATCAAATAGTGGTTGTAAGTGTCTTCCTTTTGTTGTATGAAAACACAGTTAATGACAGAATCTACAGCCAGAAGAAAATTTTGTAGTATTGTTTCCATTTCATTCTTTCTCTTCCATTTTTTAATATTGGCTTTTAACATCTGCTAGAGAAATTTGTACAAAGTAGTTAGGCATCTAACAATCAGTGGAATGGCCTTGTTTGGACAAACGGCCTAATTTAATGCCACATTATTATTGTGTTATTCTTTCTATTAATCATTTCCAATAGACTGCAAAGCAAATTGACCTCTAAGAACTAGGGAATCACTTTTATTATATTCTATTATTCATGTTTTGAATATTCCTCTTTCAAATCAAAAAGGGGACTCAGGAAGAAGGAAGTACTTATTACTATGAAATTTTGTTCTAAAATACTGTTTAAGTAACATTCTAGCAATGATTCCAACTGCTGAATGCCAGAATGATGAGCTTTTATCATATCGAAAATCTCCTTAATTATGTATTCTATAATGCTCTAGAATTAGTTGGATGGCCTCTTTTCTGATTATGTATCATTTCTCAAAACACGTTCTCTAGTATAACTCTTGGTGTCATAATGATCACGACTACCTGTTTGCAAAGAATTAGTGGAACAACAACAGTCACTGTCAGAATATATAACATTTTCCTTCCACAATAACTGAAATCTCAGCTTTACTTTTACTTTTTCTACAGCAAAGAACAGTGACAGCTAGGAGAGCTACAGAGAAATGCTGGTTGTTGATAACAGTTGTGTGTACAATGACTTTCTGATCTATAATGTGCAAAATTCTTTCTTTAGCATAGCTGGCATATGGAAAGGATACAATTATAGTCCTTCCCCCACTCCTCTTAGATACCTTGCTTTAATCTATCTAGCCTATATACTTCAACATAAGCACGTCAAGTTAAAAGAAGATTATATTCAGAGGGAGGAAACTGTTCTTTGTATCCAGTAGGGATAAGACACGGAGTAGTAGCTTAACACTGCATCTCTTCTGAAATGTCAGCAAAGCCCTGCCAGAGAGCAGGAAGTTTTGTCACCACCATCATGATGGACAGTTTGAAGAAGATCTTAATAACGGTGGAAATATTTCTGACTCTGTTGTTCTGAGGTTTTGTGTTTCTGAGTACAGATTTACACAGGAGTAATCCCAAACTCACCTTGTCTGAATCAAGTTCAGCCCTTTATTTTCATGATCAAGGTTCTAGATTGTCACTTCTATGGGGCAGAATCTTTTTGCTCCTATTTTTCTTACCTGCACAGCAAAATATTTGTTTGAAGATATTTTGTTCTATACGCTTCCGGTTTTTTTCCTTTTTTTCTGTGTGTATTTGTCCATTTTCTTGAGGTTTCTAGAGCCCTCTGCCGGTGCCTGGCCGCTTCAGGAATATCTGCTGTGGTTTTGGCATGTCAAACACTGCCTTGTTAGCCAGAGGTTGTCACGTGTGTGTAGTTGTTTGTCTGTGTATTCTACTGCATAGTTTGCTTCTCCTGCATATGTAAATGGTTTTTTTCCAAGAAGCTAAGGATCATATACCTTAAGAACGGTTGTTAATAGCATATCCATATAGTCTATAGCAAGGGGTTTGTGGCTTTACCTCTGCAAACGCAGGGGAAGTGCTTTACTTCATTTCTACAATCACCAGGGATTCCTGGGCTGCCCGATTGCTCCAGAGCCTTTGATGTGATCAGAGCTGTGCTCTTCCTCCCTGAAAGCATCCTTAATGAAAAGAATATTTTGGGAGCTATGAAGGAACTCCTCAAGAAAAGAGACAGCACAGCGAGGGAGAGAAGAGTGAGGAGACAGTCTTGCCAGGATGCCAAGAAGAAGAAATGAAAGAGCCCTTTCAGGAGAGGAGAGAAATATGATTATGCAGCACCAGAACTGCAGTAGCCTCTGCAGAACAGAGAATAATAGAAGCAACACAAGAAGACAGAATTTTCCCTTTGAAGTCACAGATGGGAGACTCCCTACATGGGCATGCAGATCTTTCTCTATTTTGCCTTTCACAGGTGAATTATTAATTGCAGTGCATTTGAGAAAGCTTTTGAGGGAGGGGGCATAAATCCTCCTTTTCATTTTGTTTATTGAAAGAGAATGCCCAGTCTGTGTGTAATCAATTTAATTTTCTTGTTAATAATGTCCAATTAAGAAATCCCTTAGAAGTCTATAATGCTAATTTAACTGGCTAAATCTTGGAATTGTTTTGTAAAAATGAATGCTACAGATTTTTATGGGTTTCCTTATCAGTCATTTCCACTGTTTACAATAGTTGATGTTTTCACAGTACTTCTATGTCTCAAGTACAAATTCCTTGGCTGATGTATATTCTGCTAAATCTGGAAAGCAATACATTTTGTTAATCTTCCTAAAAGCAAGATGATTGCTTGTGATAGCCACTTTTAGAACATCACAAGATCCTCCATTTATTCAATCAGGACAATAATTCTGAAAGTAGAAAACTCATATTAGGTGCTTTCCTAAAAACTTCTTGCAACAAGAAATTCAGAGTGATACTTCTGAAATAAAACAAGTATTAAAGAAACAGCTATTATAGCACATTGGGGTGAGGACTTTGTTGTAGGCACATGAACAATTAATTAACATTACAAGCTTGATATTTTGAGTTCCTTTATCTTCTATGGAAAATTGTAAAAATGAATGTATTTAGACAGGATGTCTAAAACTATGGTTGGAAATAAATAACTGAATGGTAATCTAATATCCTGGCTAACTCGTACTACACATAAGCTCCAGGACAGATGGTGGTTTGTTATCTAAATCTGGCATAAGGACCATGGCACGAACACCAACCTGGCAGGAGCCTAGCAAGGCATTTTGCACCATGGGGGTGCAAAAATCTGTCCTAATACAGAAGGTGCACTTCCTACCACTACCTCACTGGAGGTGTCCTCTTTCTTTTGCAAGGTGGTCATACCTTTGACTCTGTGTAAATATCTTCCAGTGTAAATATCTTCACCTTTTTCCCACCAGTTCTCAGAGACAGTAATTCTACCCTGATTCAGAAAAGAATAAGATTAATTTCTCTGCCTCTATTTGGGAGTTGAAAGAAAGGGATAAGACAGGATTTTTGCTCACATGTCCCTACACAATCAATTCTTTCTACCTCTCTCACTAAAGCTACACTGTATACTTCAGTTCTGCACAGTGGACAGTTTTTACTGGAGTTCTTTGCATGGTTTGTGCACATACTAAATCACTTTTTATTTCATATATGAAGCAAGAAAACTCTTGTAACTAGCTGATTTCTTCATGGAAGTCTGTGTTTATACCACGCTTATAGGCTGAACCAATTCTGAGTATCCAAAAATAGGCCACAACCTGTTTTTGTACCAGAAGTATATTTTCTACCTATTTATATAATCTGAAAAGGATTGAGCCAATTTTGTTCAAGCATGATTTTAAAGACTTTCTGTACATAACAACATGAAAATTTTAATGACCTGTTCTCTCCTCAAAATATCTTTTTTTTCCCTTTTTCTCTTTTTTAATGGTGTGAGAAGTTAGCAGTCAACACTGTATGTACTTTTATGATATTCTAGTATTTCAGTTCATGAATATCTGAAACTTGAGGGTATGTGACTGTGCTAAGAATATGAAGACAGATAACATCAACATTTCTGTACTTACCTCCTGTGATGAACAACATTAGCTAGGATTTAGGACTTCTGCTGTAGCTCTTTACTCCAGAAAAAAAAGAAAAAATGTGTGTCTCGCTATTTCTCTGGCACCTCTTATGTTGGCTTATATTAGTCTTCTTCTGCAGAGGCTGCTATCTAGTGTCTTTTCCAGCAACAGCTTGACTTTCATTGCAATTGTTAGTCTTCTCTGTTATTGAATTTTCCGCTTCCACTTTGTGTTTTCTCATGATGTCTGGAAAAAAAGTTTTGTCTAGCTTCCTCAACACCTGCAGTGTTAAAGGCAAAATTACTACACTTATCTCTCTGAAGCTGGGATTTCAGCTTTCATTCAAAATGGTCAAAAAGTGGATCCAGGTACAGAAGCGTTCCAACTACTTACTGATGTCAATACCAATGGATGACTGCCACCTTTCCAGAATTTTATTTAGTGATCTTTTTTTTTCCTGAACTGTCAGAACACATACAATTTTTTTTTTCTCAATTTAATACTAAACTGTCTTAATTCATTTCTTATGTGAGGAGCAATTAATATGCCTATTTTGTGTATGAATTTGTGCATTTACTTGCATACAATTACAGGAACAGGTTCTTCAGTCTTCCCTTTACTATATTCCCATATCAAAATACAATGTCTTCCTTTATTATTTTTTTCTCAGTCACACAGGTGTCTCTCACACACCTATAAATTCACTTGTTATAGTTTCTCCTAAGAATAACATAAACATATCTGTTTTAGTTATATTTGAGGAACCTCATAGTCAAGGTGGTTTGATACTAGACAATAATCAAGTTTTCTTCTCATTTCTAGCTGTGGAAAATAACTTGAAATGTCCTTGTGGTGAAAATTTATGTTACTTTAAAGACTGCATGTTGAGACTGTGTCCCTAAATGTGGAAAAAGCCTTACATGAATTACAATGAAGATATAGGAGGGAAGAATGTTCTTATGAACATCACAGATATGACCAGCGCAGGTTAGCACTGGCACACAAGAAAACCACAGCCAGGAACGGCTGCACCATGTTCATTTTTGTTGTCTATAGCTGGTAGTTTATCTGAACTCTTATCATTATAGATTAGGACTGAAAGTTTCAATGCCCAGGAAGAGCCTTGGCTTTGCAACAAAACCTACCATATGCATTTATAACTTTCTAAATGTCATTATTCCCACTTTTTTTTCAAAGAATAGGGAGGAAAAACATAACCACAGTTATCAATGTGAGGCAAGTAGACATATATCAGCGATGTTCAATACAAGTTTCACTACTAGTCATTCAGATGATGGTCAGATATGGTCTTGTGACTCCAGTTCTCAAAGCTGCTTCTTCTCTATTATTGACACTTGCATTCATTTTATTAAGACTGAGCCAGGTATGACAGAGATTGTAGCGAGGTAGGTGTTGGTCTCTTCTCCCAAGTAGCAAGTGACAGAACAAGAGGAAATGGTCTCAAGTTGCACCAGAGGAGGTTTAGATTGGATATTAGGAAAAATTTCTTCACCGAAAGGGTTATCAACCATTGGAACAGGCTGCCCAGGGAAGTGGTTGAGTTGCCATCCCTGCAGGTATTTAAAAGACGTGTAGATGTAGTGCTGAGGGACATGGTTGAGTGGTAACTTGGCAGTGTTAGGTTAACAGTTGGACTTCATGATCTCAAAGGTCTTTTGCAACCAAAATGATTCTGTGACTCTGTTCTATGATTCTATGATAAAGCATCAGTGTAAACAAGTCTCCAGACCTGGATTATACAATCTTATTCCTCACATTTTGTCCCGCTTCCTCACATTTAGTATTTTCCTTCAGGAGTACTCCCAATTAATGAGTAATGCTCCGTGAAAGTTTCATAGACTGTTCACATAAGAAAGGCCTATTTAGCTCAATTAAAACTGAAAGTGTTTGATCCATTTACTTTCTGGTTTACAGTGTAGTCCAACGGGAACACTTCCAAAGCAGTCCATCTCATCCTCTCCCACCTCTTCCTCTCTCTCTCTTTCCTACTCACGCGTAGATATAACAGTAAAGCTCTGAAAAGATCATTTAAAAGACCAGAAAAAATAAGCTTCCTAATTGAGTTTGTCTTACTGTCTTACTAGACTCTACAGAAGTGAAACAATTTGTGAAAGTTGTGTGTTTAAACATATATATAGGGGCTTATATCTAAATGTATGTGTATATGTATGTACACACATATCTGCATATCATATATGACTGCATTATGACATGGAGTGGCATGAAAATTTTGCTGTCCTATTTCATGTAATATTTTCTGCTTACCATTTCACGGACATCTTTTAACTACATATTTTTAATTTGCTTTTCTCTGAGGTTCACATGAAATAAACCCTCCCAAACATTCCCATAGCTTTTAAAATTATTAATATTATTACTATTTTACAATACGTTATCTTAGATATACTTTCACAAAGTGAATTGGGTGATGAGTACAAAACATAAACAACAAAAATGGAAAAGGTTAAATGTAAAGTTTCAAGATCTAAGACCGTTCCTACTTCCTTCCCATGAAGAACTGAGACCTGTCAAAGATTTTTTTTTGTTTGCTTGCTTTAAAAATAAATAAAGAAATAAATTCCAATATGTTCAGCAGTCCTTGGTATGGGATGGCCCTGAGATTCAGGAGGCTGAGGATCAAACTTCAGCCTGAAAAAGACTGCGTGAGAACTATAATTCCCCTGAGTCTCCTAGGTGAGTACCACTGGATGCTGGTTGTTCAAGATCAGCAGCCTCTCAGCCAAGCCTTTCTTGACAAACATTGTCAAGAGCTAGTAGATTTCTATGAAAATTGCAGGTTACACATATCATTAAACATTTGCTGACAACACCAATTCCATCAGGAATTGTCCAGATAATTCAGATCACTTTATACAGCAGAGAAATCAGCATCACAAAACTGCTGATTCGATACATAATTTATTGTAAAAATTTTATATAATTCCTTTATTTTTTGCAGTAAAATATGATTGTTGAATGCTTCCAAGTGACAGCAAGTATTTAAAGGGAGCAAAGTTTAACATTCTGACACATAAATTGGGGATAACTTACAAACTGAGATGTTTAATCATTTAGTCATTTCAAAGCATTAAAAAGGAGTGTTCAAGTGCTCAGGGTACAGTCCTTGTTTTGTTTTGACCCTGTTTAGAACAGCAAACTTGAATAATTAGGTTTCAATAACCTGTCTTAAACACCCATTTTTGAAAGAAACTTTTCTTATGGATGTGTCTGTCCATTGACTAAAATGCAGACTTAGCTCAAACTTGGATGTCTGACACTTGAAACCTTAATTTAGGGTGAATGAAGCTGGCTAAACTTTCTAGTTCTGCATCCTTCATAACTCAGACGATCTGGGTTACAGAGCAGACAAATATAAGACAAAAACAATAATTCAAAGGAAAAATACTGAGATCTAGGTTAAATCATAGAATCATCTAGGTTGGAAGCAACCTTTAAGATCATCAGGTCCAACCATCAACCTAACACTGCCAAAACCACCACTAAACCATGTCCGTCAGCGCCACGTCTACCCGTCTTTTAAATACCTCCAGGGATGGCAATTCCACCACTTCCCTGGGTAGCCTGTTCCAATGGTTGATAACCCTTTCGGTGAAGAAATTTTTCCTGATATCCAATCTAAACCTCCCCTGGCATAACTTGAGGCCATTTTCTCTGGTCCTATCACTTGTTACTTGGGAGAAGTCAAGTAATTTGAATGACATTTTCATCTATTGATCTATTTCCCAAACTATTAGATGCTGCTACAGTAACACTGTAACAGACCACTGGTTCTCAACCTTTCTGTTTGCATTCCTAACAAATATACTCACATAACCATTTAGAGAGTGGAATTTAATTTTTCATTTTTTTCCCCTATTCATTAAAATTTAAACATGATTTTTGAAGCTGGTGTGGGGCTATGAGGGTGTACAAGATATCTGATACTAAAGAAATGCATTCCCAAGCTGGGTCTTCAATGCCAAATCTAAAGCAGAAGAAAATTTTCACAGTGGAATTTTAATGCTTGAAAAACTGGATTTACAATGGAAATGCTAACAGGCCTTAAGTATCACAGTGCTAGTGGGTACCTGTAATTACTATATAAGGTGCAAAAGCATTAGATTTATAGCTGTGAGTAGCTTCATTAAAATGCCAAATGTCTCTTTCCAGATTTTTCCCATGTCACTAGTTCAAAATTCTCAGTCTTCTCCAACAACACTTATTTAAGGAAATATAAAAATATTATAATAATTACAATAAAATAAAATTTAATCTTAATGTTGTTAATATTTGTATTGTTGTTCTTATTACTGAAAGTTAAAGTTGTTAAGTAATGTGAATTAACAGGAGAATTTTAGAGAAAAAAATCAGGCAAGTTTCTGTCCTATTTCTGGGCTCCTGTCAGTCTCTGAGGATCTTAAACTTGGGATCAGTTTTGATCTTAAAACAGGTTAGGTAACGCTCGTTCCCATTTTATCCAGGAAGTAACTATCTACCAAGCTGCTCTATGTACCTATTGGAAGTAATTCCTTAAGAAGTATTTTCTGACATATAGAAGCCTTTCTTTTGTCCGATATTTTCTAGACTTTTCTTAATGAACTCCTATCGTTTTTATATCTGAAAAATAAACATATTTTCCAAACTGGAAAACTAAAATTCTAGTGAAGATTTATACTGCAAGATTGGTATAAACTTTGAGGATCTGATTTTCTAAGGTAATTCACTCAAATTATTAAAAAAAGTAGAGCATTGTATCCTTTAATTCAATTTAGGTGAACTTGTAGGTACTGCATAAGTTAGTGCAAAGGTGGTGAGTGCAGGTCACATCAGTCACATCATATTTAAAAGATATTCACAAACATTCTTGTTTTTATCTTCTTCTTGCTTAACCAACCAACAGGCACTTTTTGTTCACATGCAAGGAATGAAAAAACACATTTATCTTACTGGTTTTGGCTTCATTTTTCAATTATAGGATGTTTTAGCCTACATTTGCCTTGAGGTAGGCTCTGTGTGCATTATGATACTGTAATTGTCCAACAACAGCTGGACAATTGTCTAATTGTCCAAAGATAAAATTCTTTAGATTTTAAGGTAATACCGTAAGTATACTGCTGAAAAGGTAGGAAGGAAGTAAGAAACAGAGGGAGGGAATGAGAAAGTGAGGAAGAGAGGCCTTGAAGGATCTAATAAACCTTGCATTAATCCTACATTTATCTTGGAAACCATTACTTATCTAATGCATAAGTATTATGCAAGAGCTCCTCTGTCCTCATCTTGACCTACTCTTGGTCAAGTCACACCCTTCAACCTAGAATAATCTCCTCCCTTATTTTTGTGACCTTCAGTAATTTCAACCCTTCTAAAGATTTGCTGCTTCTGTCGCATGTTGGCCGTGATTATTCCTTCCGCTGCCTTCCCATTCACCTTTTAGCCAAGTGTTTTCTTGTTAGTTGGATCCTTCGGCCCAGTACAGGCATTACTTTGGCTCCTATTCTGAAATGTGGTAGTGTCAGAATTGTGCTATGGTCTCCATTAGTAACAGTTTCATGTTGGAGTAGCCCAATTCTCTGCCTGGGCCTTTGGAGCAAGCTCCCAGGCACCTCTCCAAGAGCTCAAGATTCACTTTAGGTAGTAGGGAGCCGAAAGATAATCATTATAGCCCTTTATTCTACATTTCTTTCCTTTATGTCCTCTAAATGTTTCCTTGGCCTCATTGTAACATAGCAAGTACTTGCAAATAAGTTGAATGCTTTTGCGTTAAGTTCCTTACAGTTAGCCTTCTCTTCTGTCATAAAATCCATTTTTAGATGCCCTGTGAGGTATTAGTACAAAGATACAAACAGCATGCACTTAAACCAGTAATATTTTCACTGAATATTTGTTGGGACTCTCATATTCAATTTGTCTGTTTTCCCAACTGTAGCTGGAAATGCTCTGTCTCTTAGACTTTGACTCAGACATCATAGGGGTGGTCACAATGCTGGCCCTTGACAAAACGGCCTCTATAACCATAGCTAATACAATGGGAAAGTGGAATTAAGCCCTGTGTGTGTGTCTGGGAGAGGTGGAGGGCAACCAAAACTGTCCAAAAGGGCCTTTACCCAAGAGGGATCACACTAAAGTGGAAGACAGCCATCAGCAAAATTAAACTGCAAGCAGAGAATTACGAAGAGATTTCTGACACAGTAGCAGTCACCTTGCTAGAGGAGTAAGGTCAGCCATCCCACCAGGGCATGGGGCTTTCCCACCAGCGCATGGGCCAGCGGGTGCAGGGTACAGTAGAGGGACAACACAAGATCAGGGCACCCACTTGTCCCACAGGAGGGTTGTGCACAAAGGGGACCCACGCCTGGGGTGGGGGGTGAGCTACTGACCTCCACAGCTGGGGGGATCGTCAGTGGGGTGGGGTGGTGCAGAACTTCTTGGGATGAGATATAAATGATATTTAGAAACCTGAAGGTATGAATTAAGATTTTGCAAGTTTCTTATACTGTGTTTTGTTGTGTTTCTGATACTGATCCTGAGCACAGTGTGTGCCGGTTAATTACATGTCATTAGCAAATCAATAAATTGCTTTGATCCTGCTTTGATTTAAAGTGTGTGAATTGATTAGTTTTCCCCAGGGTCAACATCTAACCTGTTAAAAAAATAGCAGTGTTGCTTCAGGCTGATGAGTGGGCTAGACTAGTGAGAGGGTTTACTGAATCATCTATGGGAAAAGGAAGGAGAAAATAAATTTTTGTTCTGATGATGAAACAGGTTATAGTTCCAAATAGGTTATAATTCCAATTTGACGGTAAAATCTAAATATTTTCATAATTAATATTCCACAAAAGTTAGTCCCTGAAGTGACAGTTCTTTCTTTCAAGAAAGTTTAAATATTTCTTATAAGCAAATTACAGATAAAACTCTGGACTCATACAGATTTATATATACAATCCAAGACAAAAATGCTTTCCCAGCCTCTGTAGGTTTCTTACTCTCTGTTTTTAAAAATGCAAGTTTGGTATGAATCTGATATTTCATTCTCTATGGACCATTTTAATGATTAATCATTAGGAAAAAGGCTGCCTTCACTTCAGAAAAAATATTCCCCATTTATAAGAGATCTGGAGTACCCTGTGGTTGGCTTAACAAAATGTTATAGCTCAAATAGTGTAATAATATATTATGAAGATGAAATACAGATAGCTATCCCTAGTACTCTCCACAGTAGCATTTTTATTGTTTATATTGTTTTGCACTTTTTATTAAAGCTCCTGAAGAGCTTTGCTTTGACATGTTATTTGGTGTACCATCCTGAAAAAGCTCACATAAAAGAGAGAGATGTCTCAGAATTTGCAGAAAAATATGCGTATAGTTAATTAAAAATGAAGATATGTAAGATGGGAGAGTTTGTGAAGAATGTAAAAAATTATGGTAGTCACTTCCAATTTTAAGCAACTGAAGTCTTTGAGAACACCATGTGTACCTGTGTCCCGTGGGCATCTTTTACATACATTTTTCTTGGAAGTGAATATTGCTTTTTGGATACCATATCTGCAGCAGAGCCACAGCTATCTGAATATAGTTGGTTTTTTTATTTTCTTACTTGGCTCAATAGAGCATTAAACATTGTCTCAGACAGTAGCAGTATCTTTTTCATGGGAATTTACTAGACTACAGCTGATCAGTTCTGTCCACCAATTGTGTAATATAGTCTGTAATACATTGTGTTTATACATCCTTAATAGTTAAATGAACACACACACAGAGGAACAGAGGTACAGCAGCAAAAAAATTTCACAGGCTGTCAATATGTATGTGTTCCAAGAAAAGTATTAGGTGTTTGATCATCTCTTCAGTACGGAAAAGTTAGGTTAGATCTTTCTCACTTTCTAAGAGGATGTGGCTTTGTTTACGTTTCTACATCACCAAAAAACATAGGGGTGTCGCTGGAAAAAAAAAGTGAGTTAAGCAGTCCATAATACAGATTACATGATGTTTTCTGGGGCTTCCTATTACAGACAGTTGCATTTTCCTTCTGGTTTCAAATTATACAAGTTACCTTACTCTTAAAACTTTTTCTATTTGTCAGTGGATGTCTTCCCTGTATATCACTAAAAACTCATTAGAAAAGACAGAAGAAACCATTTGCTGTCAGGAATGCAGTAGAATGTCCTTAATTTTCAAACAAAAGTATAAAAATTAAAAATACGTAGCAAAAGAACACAACGGGGACTGAAAAAAAAGATGATCGTAGGAGCCTTAGTCTTCCCCTCTCCACGATGCTGTTTACACTTCTCCAGCTGGTTTAAACACAACTAATGTGTCTGTTAGATACAGCTCCTTCTTCCTTCAGCTGTTACCCTTTCAAAATTAAAGACGAATTTTGTCTACCTATGAAAGTACGCCTTTGTTGTATCAGTGGAAAATAAAGACTTTGCAGAAATCCTTAGCTAAAAAGTTCATGTCCTTCAGTAAGTATTGTTTGTGTTACTCCAGCAGAAGAGGCAAATTGAATGCATGACGTTACATTTTGCAGAAGAGATAGGAGATAAAAAAGGTCAGTATTAGTTCAACAAATAATGAGACAGATGGGTGCAGACACAGGTGAAAGCTTACTCATGGTGAGAAGAAGGGCTAGACATAAAGATACGGCAGTAAATAATGACTAACTTTATCTTTCCACTGCTTGAAAATAACACTATAGTGTTTTTACCTGCTATGTGTTTCCCCAACACATCCTCCGTTTATTATATAAAATGCATATTAGCAGTAGAGTACAGAAGGTGCAAATTGACTGTAAAGCAGAGACTCAAAGAAATTACAAGGAGTCTGTGGGCAGCAAACAGAGGAGGATCTTACTTCAGGTAATGCAGTGCAGCACGCCGAGTCCGTGTCACTTGCTTCAGGGTAGTAAGAGTTCATAAAATCAAGCCAGTTACACAGCTATAGATCCTCTATAATGTAACTTTTTTTTTTCTTTGCCATGGGCAATAGATTTTCTATTACTGAATGTGAACTAATGAACTAGCAGAACAAGTCCAAGTTATCAACACCTATTGAATGTGTTTCCACGCTGTAACAGATAGGACAGCTCAGCGGATAGCGTGCCACCTGCCTGACACCGAGTCAGGTTTTGGCTCCGAGGATGCTCTCCGTGTTTGTGCTGCTTGCTGCTGCTGCTCCTCTCCTTTTGAAGCACATTGTAAACATGCCCAGTGTGCAAATCTTCTCAGCCCACACAGGGATGTGACAGCTACTTAACAAACCGAGTGGCATTGCACAGCAACCCAGGAAATAAATTTTCAAGCGATCTCATAAGATAGCTTTATAAACTTCATTTCCATGAATAGAAGGCGGGTCTGTCCACCCAAGCTGAATGTCTGTGGGCTCCCTGCCACTCTGAACCTTGCACATTTGTGCAAGGCTTTTGTGCCAAGGTAAAGTGAGTCAAAAGGGACATAAAATCCTATCCTTCTGACGAGGCAGCATCTGCTACTCACTCCTTACAAATGTCATAGATGTCAAGTTAGGGTTTCTACATGTGAAACTGAAGAACCTGAATTAGGAAGGCAAGGGGGTTAATTTATTTCTTTTCTCTCTTAAACATGTGCCCTAAGTACCCGGTTGCTGGATATTCAGATATGGTTTGGAATGGTTTTCTGTCTGTTTTTAACCAGAAATTTCATCTTGGACTTTGATCAACAAGAAAGTGCCGAATACATTCCCTCGTAAAATATCTGGGAGTGTAATTGTAAGATTAATGTGAAACAATCTCAAACAGCAAAGTTAATATTTCTGACCATAAGAAACCCTGGTTTCTGACTATTAACAGCAATTTTTATTGCATTCTGTTTAGAGAAGGTCATCTCAAATGCAGCTTGAAGCTGGACAGAGAATTGCCTTGCTAAGAGATCTTTGATTACATGCAAACATAAGACTTGGAGACATAGTTCTAAATGCACCTCTTAAATCATAGTCAGTAGGAAAATAGAGTAAATTATTCAGTAGGCACTATGAGCCTGCAATGGTCTTAGAAGGTATTTTGCATGTATTTTCATCTGCAGAGGCTTTTAAATAACTTTAATATGATAAGCTTAGACATTTTCATAATCCTGTACTAAATTTCTAACATACCTATATTTCTTAAAGTACTTTGTGAAGATTCACAAATGTTTAGAGGAATCAAATCTTACTGTGGTTCTTGATGAAATGAGGCCTGAGCAAATTTGCTTTAATTATCTGATTTTCCTTCCCCCTTAATTTTGGAACCTTCTGCCAATTTTAGTCAAATCCGATAAAAGATTAAGGCCTCAAAGGTAGCATGTTGCACAAGTATCATGCCATTTGGTGGAGAGAGGGGAGCATTCCCACTGAATACCTCGAGTGATGAAAAGACGGAAAGTGAGCTCAGCAGTCCCCTGACCTCAAACCAGTCGGCATGTGGTCCCAGAGCCATGGCACGTGCTGCTGCTGGTCTAGCTCCAGTGGGGTGATAAAAGAGGGAGGTGCATACATTGCGATATGTTTTAGGGGACATGGAGAAAACTGGAACAGGGGTATATGAAGGAACTACCAACTTCGTGGTGCAAAATCTAGTGGGATGGAAAAGACCATGGAGCTATTATGGTGATGTGACATAAAGGATATAGGATATAAATCCGAAAGAAAACAAGCTTCATTAGTTCCTGTGCAAGGAAAGCAAATTGTTTTATATATCCAGTGTAATAAATTGCTATAAGTTCCAGTGATATGTCATACTCAGAAACAGACCCCAGTTTGCTTAAATTATGTTTGATGAATGCTTTTGCTGTCTACAGAATGGACAGGCTGATAAAAGTTAATGTTAGAAGATGAAATGCCTCAGGAATATAATTGCATTTATTAAGAGATATTATTAGCTAAAATTCAGCTAGTGGTAGGCATTATATTATTCTGCTTATATATCTGATGACATTAAAAGACATGATTAAATAGATTTACCTCATTTTGTCCTGCTTGAGGCCTCGGATAGTAGCCATTACAGGTGGAGGGCACTGCATGCTAAGTTAAGACTGTTGATCTGTAGTAATCTTAAAATATGAGAAGGAATGGTTTGTAAAGTTTCTGTATTGCAACCATCTGAAATAGATCTCACAAATCTACTGTTCAGGAAAAATACATTTTCCTCATTTGCTATGTTGAGCTTTGTTGACCAAGAGCCTGTCAGCAGTTAGTGCTCTACATCCTGCAACTATTTTCAGTGTCCTCCATGACACAAACTTCAGCGGACCTACACAGTGATTTCCTGTCCCTCTATCTATTATGTATGAGCCAAATCAAAAAGAGGAAGCCATGCTGTTCCAAACGCTGCATATGAGTTGGCAAAGTTATACGGCAGATTATATTCAGCTACGTGAAATGTGGAAAACTTGTGGCACTTCTGAGTCTCCTCATTAGCCCAGCATCATAGCTTTAGTTGTGGATTGCAGGAGAGGAGAGACCAGCAAGAGAACAAAATAAACAATTGTTTCTTCAAGTATCAATACAGGCACGTGTACGACTGATTCAGGTTCAGTTCATCCATGGAATTGTAGGGATGATCTTCCAGGAGTTAATGTACAATTGAACAATGCAAATAAAAAGCCATACATAATTCTAGTTTAATCTAAACCACATAACTCAGATCGAGACATTAGAGTCTGACGTACTGTGATGCAGTGGGCCACCCTAACCATTAACAATGAGCTTGGATACAGCCAATTAGTGAACAGCAGTATATGTATTTTCTTTGCCTGTTTCACTATTTTGGGGGTGTATTGAATGTTTCTGCAGTAGTTTAGCTCTACTGGAATTACCTTTCAAGTGTTATGTAAGAGGAATGTTGAAATCTAGAGTTTCATAATCTATTTTTATAGTTCTCTTTATTTTTTAGTGCTTGGGTATATATAGGCTATCAACACATAAACGTATGCCATCATCTGCTCAGATGGGTATTCTCTTTTATGGAAGTGTAATTGTTTGCTGTTTAATTTCACTGTCAGAATTGTTTGCTGTTTAATTTCACTGTCACAAACAATCTGTACATGCCAACTTTCTCTTTTCAGGTGGTAAACAGGGTGATATTTCATAATATTTTTTACCCTTAGGCTTATTTTCCAACACAGCTCCAGAGAAATTAAAGATAACAGCCTCGACCTGTCTCTCCATTCCATGATGTTGTTTGTTTGGGGGTTTTTTTCAGATTCAGAGTACAATATTAATGAAAAACACTAGGGAAGCAGTTTTTTGGGGTTTGTTTCAGGTTGGGAAGGAGATATTTGGCTGGATTTTTTTTCAGCCAAAATGCAATTAGATGATCCTTTTAACCCTCATACAGAGGCGGAACGTGGTCAGGAAACACTAATACATATCTGACTCCCTGGAACTGGGATCCACCACTTCTTTGAAACAGAGCCACTGCATTTTTACCCTCTGTTACAGGGATGATACATAACCTAAGACCCATGATGAAGCCTTGAATAAGGCTTTAAAGTTTCTTTTGGAAATGTTTTGTTTCTTCTGTGGACTTTAATAACTATGAAATAGATTTAGCTCTTAAATAACTGAGAGAAAATGGATGATTTTCAGTATGATTTTCATTGCAGATTTCCCAACATATATATTTGATAAACTTACTAAATTTGAAAATCTTCAATAATATCTTGAGGGAACTGCTAGACTAACAAACGATAGCTTCAAATTAGGGAAACATAAGTATGCATGACCTCAGAGACAAATTTAAAATTCATTGATGAACATTCCCTGAAAATATTGAATCTACAAATCAAATGGATGAAGAACCATTATGCATTTATTTAGATGCATTTAAAAGGAAAGCTTTCAAAGCTCTACACATAATAACTTTTAACATTATCACATAAATAATCTCTTCATTTTTCTGAAGTGTTTAGCTAGGTCAAACACTGACACATATTTTTAAATAACAAAGGAACAGAAACAAACACGTCTTTCAAATTCAGGCATCACATTCAGTTAAACAATTTTTGAAATAATATGTTAAATCTGGTTACAAGTGCATTAATTGAATTATTTAGTGATAGATTTACTGGTGTTTCAGTTGTGCCTCTGTTCGATGATGAGAGTCTGTTTTGTGTATAGAAGAGACAGTTCCTGTCCCAAAGTACTTGCAGTGTATGGATGCAATGAAAAACAGATGACAGGTGATTGTGGTTTGTTTTCTAAGCTTCAGTTATTGCATAGCAATTGGTCGTCCACTACCAAATATTTTACAAGCATCTCTCCCTCATGGCAGTATGGGAGTGACTCTGCTCTTCCTGTGAAGAAGTGATTTAATCTTCATGATGTCTCAGTGATTCTTCACATCTCAATGACTTCCAAACGCAAATGTTGTGTTTGCAAGAGGAACACACATATATATATTTATTTATTTATTCTGTTGGCATACATAGAAACTCAGCCTGTGAATCAAAAAGTCAACTTGGTTTTTTTATTCTTCTATACAAATCCATCAATAATTATTATTCTAGCTTCACTCATTTATACCAGAGCAGCTGATTTTTATGTGGATCATACAGATAAAATGAAGTTGTTATCTACTGTAATCTGCTTCCCCTATCGTTCTTCACTGCTGCTGCAATAACTAGAACGGTGGAAATACTCCTATACTAATGAGGCTGACATTTAATCATGATGTTGTAAACTGAGTTCAAAGACAGCCATCATTCTTAATTTACAGGTGTTTCCTGACTAATATTTCTAGAATGAGCTGGGTAATACTGAGAAATTTCAGTAAAGAAAGATAATATAGATAAGGATGAAATCAATTAACAATTCTACTAAAGTGTGTGATAAGGAAAATTCTTGTCTCATTCCTTTATAAACACTACTTTACTGAGAGTATTAAAAAGCCAACAACAACAAAAATAGCACTTTTTGCTTTTGCTGTAAAAGAAAGATACAACCCTGAGGGTAAGTAAGTATTATATTTACTTGATTAAAAAGTGTCAATTTTTGCATAGTCTTTGCAAATTCTTTGCAACATCATGTGTGGATTCCTTACCGCTGGGAGTAGAATACATCAAGAAACTTACAGTGTTTCTTTTCTGAGGATGATTATATATGGAATGCTTGTAAGGCTGTTAGGTTTTTCTGTTATGAAGAGAAGTAATATAAACATTAAGAAATATTTGAAATTTCAAATAATGTCAGTGACAAACCCAAACTTTTTTGTTTGGTTACTTCTTTTTGCTTTGGGTTTTCGTTTTTTTCCTAGAAACACATTCACATGTAAGTTGGGGTGAGATAGCTCTAAGGGACAAGAGAATACTTATTCTACTGTGAAACAAGTGGCTATTATATATTGTGCTGAATTTGCACCCAGTGATTGCCCTTTCTAGATTTGACCATCATTGATGTCAAAGGAAGTTGGGGAATATGGGTGGAGGGAAGACGAAGAATGAAGCAAAAGGCTGTTTGAAGTTAATATTGTAAGCTCAGCCAGACTAGGAAGATAAATCAAGCAGAACTGTTGGACTTCTTTCAGAATCATACCCTCTTCTTCTGCCCATTACTTCTCCATCTAATCCAGCGATGGGTGCCTGCGTACCATCATTTACTTCAAAGCTGTGTTCCAAAAATCCAAATATGACAGCTTCTATGGGAGAAGTTTGAGCCTACTTCAGTAGTAAAATACCGCAAACCACGCATCTTGTTTTCTGGAATAACACCCAACTCTTGTCTGTGGAACCTGTCAAACAATTAGAGGTAAAATGAAAAGGAAACATGAACATTAACTTAGAGCTAAATTTCAGTGCTGAATGCCTCCTACACCCAAATCACAGGGACATTCCACAGGGGAGTTATTTTAGATATTTAAGAAATATTTGTCTTTCTCTTTTCCCTACTTGGTACACCCTAACTTATGCACGTGTCCTGACAAACAGTCTGACACATCCACTGGAATATTGTGAGAATTCTTAGGTAGGATTAGGTGCATACAATACACATGGCTGCATCTAAGCTAATTCTGTAAAATCCCTTCATAGCCAACATAGAGAAGTAGGGACTACTTGAGTTCAACGAGTTCAACTCACCTGCCTTGCAGGATCAGATATGAAGTGATTTTTTTTTTTTCAATGTCTACAAATAAAGTGTCAACAACTAACATAGATGTACACATCTATTTTGTAGATGTGATTATTTATTCCATCTGTCTTTTTTAGGATGCCAGAGTTTCAAAGTTTCATGAACATCAGCAGGGATGACAAAAAAAAAAAAAAAAAAAAAAAAAATTATATT
>VFFE01007186.1:315839-363503 GCA_008921705.1 Burhinus oedicnemus
GCAGCAGGGAAGAAAAAAAAAAAAAAAAAAAAAAAGCAACATTTCTGTTGTTTTTTAGAACTTGAATTAGGAGAAAAGAATACGCAGAGCAAAAGACTTGGAACAATATAACCTGGGATAGAATATTGTTGTTAAAAGTAATGTTAACTTCTGATAATTTTGCACAATTCAATTGCCTGTTTTTTTACCGGGATAACAAATTATGCGTGTGCCTAACAGATTATAGAGTGGTGCTTCAGTAGTTTAAGTGATAAACAATAGTTTTAGAAATCCACAAGGTCCAAGGGAAATCGGATCAAATTACCTGCTTTGCTAGGATTTCCAGGTCTGGAAACTGGAATCAGCCAGCTGCTCTCATGACTCTTGCTCCTGATCCGGGCAGCAAGTTGCACTGTGGAATGATGCTGAATAGGCTGCTAATTTGCATACATGAGGTGAGGCATAGATGTGTCACCTCGGGTTTGTCTGCATGAGGTTATACTGATTTTGCTAAAATTGTTCATGTAACTGAGGTTCAGCTTGTGCTGGCAGAGCCCAAGGCACAGCCTAGAAAGTGGGAGGAATTGTTTTTGTGGCTGGACCCTGCGGGTGGCATTGCTTTACACCTCCTCCCCAGCAGCCTGCCAGCTGCCCCTGCATTAGCCATGGTGTGCTGCTTCTTGCTCCCTCTGATGGTCTTGTGCAGAGGCTGCAAACTAGCTTAACTTTCCAGTTCGTACTGAAACACCTGATTTCTGCAGTGGACAAGACTGGTGAATTATGTACATCATATTACTTATCAGCTATTTGAAATGTTTCTTTATTTACTTTCAACAACCGATACAAATATAGCCAGAAAGGTTGCTGCAAGCTATAACGCTACGTGTTAGATTCTGTCGCTCAGTGTTCAAAAATATTTACCCTGGGTTCAGTGCCTACTGCGCTCCTAGCTGAGGAAGGGGAAAAGCAGACAGTGAAAGTTGAAGCTGTTGTCTGGCAATAAAGTTCTTCCTCTCATAAACAGAATCGTGACAGGAAAAAAAGCAAACGTTTTTTAATGAAGGCTTGCCTCTGGAAGAAGTAGGCTTTGATTAGATCAAGTGGTTATCTTTTGAATATTGAAATATTGCAAACTGAGGAAGCGCTAGTAGAGCCTGGGTGCTTGTTTATATGATCTCCTTTTCTGCTTGGCATGCAGAAGAAAGATTTTCTGGGCTTGTGAACATGACTTACTTACCCACAGTATAAGGCGTGAAAAGGCTGAGGACAGACTGCTGAGGAAGTTTCTGGAAACAGAAAAAAGACTGAAGGAGCCCACTGCAAGTTGTGCAGTGGGAAATCCAGCTCTGATCTGCTTTCCAGAGCTCTGGATCTCTGAAGCTTGACAGCATGGGGGCTCCAGGTGGTGGCCTCCAAGGGTGTCTTGGACTAAGTCCAGCCCCCTGCTGCTCAGCAAACTCTGAAGCAGATGATGGTGCTTGATTTCTGCAGAGCTTTGGTGTCTTGAAGGTAGGAATCCTTCCATTCAAATGTTGTACCTTTTATCTGTCTTTTCTCCAAACCCAGCACACACGCACGAACGTTTACACAGCAGCAGAATCCCTTCCTTCCAAAACAAAAATTAGCATGTTCATGTAATTTCTTGGCAAATGAGGTCAAAAGAGAGAAACTGACTTCCCCAAAAAATACAATACAGAATATGATTGCTAATTTTGATTACATTAGGGGTATATATGTATTGATTTGTGAGGCTAAAAACCAAGAGAGAAAAATGACAGTAAGTAAAAAGGAGATCTTTTAGAAATAAATTTGAGGGTGGGGTTTTTTTTTACATAAAGCATAATTTTGCCTTTTGTGGTAATAAAAGAATTTGCAAATAATGTAGGAGTCATTTAACATGATAGCCTAACAAGAACTGAGACAGACACAGAAAAATAGCAGTTACAAATAATTTATCTCTAAGATTTCAGAATAAGAACAAAGTCTCCAAACAGCTGAGGTTACTTTTGATCACTAATGTCATCAAGCCCAAGCTTGCCAGTTCTTTCAGTTAATTATAGCATTCTACAGTTCTCAATTTGCACACCAATTTCTGATTTCATTTGACAGTTCTTTTCATCCCTGCAAAACCTCTGCCCGGGAACTGCTTTCATTCAATACTAAATCAGATGCAAGGTTCCCAATCTCCCTTGTGCCTGCAGCTCTACACTTGATGAAAATCATCTTTTCCTGGAATGCTTTGTTTTACTCAAAAAACACCTCTTTACGTTTTGGTACTTCAGAGGTGGGCCTCTAAATCTGTGAGCTGACATTCTTGCATTATTAGAAGTACTTAATATATGGATGTTTCTCTTTGCCCTGCACATAAGATGAATGCTTAACTCTCTCTGCAAGCATATTTTTTGTTCTTCTCCTTTTTCAATAACAGTCAGTCATGGATGTTAACTTGAAGGTTCATATAAAAAGAGACTATAACTGCCTTTATTAAAATATTTCAAAAAATTCTCACAAGTCAGTGAATATAAAACAGATATTATTCAGTGCAATGTCATTCAATCAATTTTTAATTATTTTTATACATCTTTTTATTGGTTATAAGCAAAAGAGTGCAAGAGGATACCAAGATTGTGCCTCAGGATGTTTAGATCAACAGTACCAGTAGGGTGACAAACATATTCAATTATATGATGCCAGATTCGCTCTTCCAGACGAGGGAAAAAAGTGGCAGGCACAAGTGAAACCACAATGAGCAATCCAAACTAGGCACATTTTCAAGCAGAGTGTACTTACATACAAAAGGGAGCACAAAGCTAAGACTTTCATTTTCTATGGACATCCCTCATTAGCAGAGTTGTAAAGTTGCATCTCACAGGGAACTAACATTTCACAGTCTTTCCGCAGTGTCACAAACTAGGAGTCCAGGGCACTAGTATGGTCATGTATGCAAACAGAGTTCATAGGGTTTCACTTAATCCATCATTATCAGAGCTAGTGAATGTGCATTTGGAAATTAAACTGAAGTAAAAAAGTTCCCAAGAGTTCCTAAAATCTCATTGACTATTTTTAACAGAAAGGTTAAAAAACAGCTAAAAATATTACCAGAAGTTTATCATGGTTCAAAAAAAGTGCTTTTTCAACCCTCCATAAGAATCTACCCATTTTGCACTTTCAACCATTGGGTCTGGTTATATTAACTAATAAATCAGGTGTGGGTAATTAACTATTTAATTTCAATGTGATAAATTACATAGATTTTGGGATGAATGTTGCTGAATGGACATTTAATGGCATGTTTCACAACCTATTCATCATTCTAGATCCTTGTTCCCGAACTGTCTCCAATTGTTTTTCATTTTGCTCTTTCTAAACTACTTGCAAAATGTTCTTAGTACCACTAAAAATAACTGGACAAAATAACTGATCCATGCCTAATTAATATTTCCCTTGTTCAGGTATCCAAAGACTGTGACAGCCTTTTTGCTACTAGTGCCACACTAGAATCTACATTCTGTTAATTAGCCTCATGACTATACATTATGTGTAATTAAACTGAGTATCTGAAAAGCAAACTTAGACAAATAGGAGCTAGAAAAAAGACTTACAAATTTATATTCTGGTTTACATAACAGCTATGTCCCTAATTTGAAAAGACCTATGAATATGGCGTTGACTCTATTAACCTAATCAGTCAGTTTTGTTATCTCATTAAAAAGCAAAAGAAATATCAAAGAAGCTGAGCAAGCTAAGCTTTCCATTACCCTATGATGTCTGGCATAAATTCTATTAACCTTTTTCAGAATCATAAACTAGTGACCTAATTAACCTGGATTAGAAGGGGTTACCTCTCTTCTACTGTTTATATCGAGCTATTCATGGCTTTCCACTAAAAGTAATGTTTCCACAGTTTTGTGCTGCCAGAAGCTATCAAAACCTAACAGTGAATTTGATCTAGAGACCTCTTCCATTTGAAATTCCATTTGATAACATATAGTTAGGTTAACAACATATTTCCAATATTCTGTATGCCAGAATTAAAACTGGCATTAAATAAACATTAAATTCCTTCAACACTTACTACAGGAAGCTAGAAGACAAGACTGGGCAAGAATTTTATACATATCATTCTCAATCTAAAAAAAGCATTAGCAGTATTTAGCAAAGATCTTGGAAGGAAATTCAGGAGTGAACAATGGACAAAGAAGAGAGAAATTCGGTAACAGAATCCTAAAACTGGGGAAGAAATTATTTGGAGGAATAATCCAAACGTACTTTGAACGTATGTCAGTTTTGCTTATAGCATAACAGGTAATGAGAAGGGAACATGGTCAGATAATGAGAAGGGAACATAGAGAAGAGAAGACTCCGGGGAGACCTTATAGCAGCCTTCCAGTATCTGAAAGGGGCCTACAAGAAATCTGGAGAGGGACTTTTTACAAGGGCATGTAGTGATAGAACGAGGGGTAATGGCTTCAAGCTGGAAGAGGGTAGATTTAGATTAGATATTAGGAAGAAATTTTTCACTCTGAGGGTGGTGAGGCACTGGAACGGGTTGCCCAGGGAAGCTGTGGAGGCCCCATCCCTGGAAGTGTTCAAGGCCAGGTTGGATGGGGCTTTGAGCAACCTGGTCTAGTGGAAGGTGTCCTTGCCCATGGCAGGGGGGTTGGTACTAGGTGATCTTTAAGGTCCCTTCCAACCTAAACCATTCTATGATTCTATGATATGACAACTAATAATAGGATCTTGTTTAACTGACATTTTTTCACATTGGTCTCCAAGAAATTTGTGGTTTGAGTATGCTGTTGCTGCTGCTCCCCATATTCATATTTCAGACTCTCTGTATTGTATTTCGGAGATCGGAGGCTTCAGACTGCAAAGACAAATGGAATTCTGTGAACAGGAATCCCATGGCACAGTTGCAACTCTTAAAAGCTCAGACTTTCCTGACAAGAAGATCATTGAATGAAAAGGACATTTATGTAACATCAAGCTGATACACAAAAGCGAGGGAAAAGAAAGAAAAAAACAACACAGTTCATTCTTTCTTCCTCCTCCTTTTTATTATTCAGTTACTTAACACTGAGACATTTCTTCTGTTATTTGAAACAATGACAGCAACTTCAGTTAGTGTTCAGGGATACTCTCTGGAGGAAAGAAGGAATGTTTTGGCATTCCTGCACTGTTGCCTTCTCCTTTACACTTGCTGTTAATAACTTGTACTTCATTCCATTTCTGTTCATGTGCTTGCTTCAAATATGATGAATTCTGGTAGTAGTTGTAGTTGGAAAGGGCTTTAGAAATTACTTCTTCTTTAGTATATAGACTTCAGGTGATGGAGAATTTAAAGCACCCTGTGCAATCTTGTTCCAGTGTTGATTTACCTTCTCTTAATTGATTTTAAGATTCATGTGTGCAATTGATTTTACAGTCCTTCAATATTTTACATCAGTGATGTCAAAATCAGGATTATTTTGATGCCTAAGTGTATAATTCAGCCTGAGTAAACAACGGAAGGGTTTATGAAGAAAGTCAAGGTTTCAGAATTTGTTTTCATTCAAATACAAAAATGAGATGCTTGGATTTCAAAATGTTCTGCCAAGATAGAAATGCACTAAATTGAATCTTTTTAGAGGAATATTCACATCACCTATTTTAGTTGCCCTGCTATTTTCCACAGTCTCTGCTGTCAGGAAAAATCAAATGGCAGAGATAGAGGAGTATCCAAAGGACAGTTTGTAGTACTCCACTCCTTCACCTTCTTTTTTTTCCTCTAATGGATTGCAAAAGGGACTGAGGAAGTTTTACACACCACATTAGGTCCCCACAGATAAGTGATACAAATATTTCTTCTTCTTTCTCTTTTTATTTCAGTAATTTTGGAATGGAGTTACCCTAAACAGAAAGCAATTTTCTGAAGGTTCTAGTTGCTGCTGGAGTCCAATAGATCACGTTTATGGCTTTCAGTAAACCTTGACCGTATGGCACCCTCCACTGTGGGCTTTAAGGGGATGTGACAAGAGTTGCAGCATATTTACTTCTTAATTCTTAGTTTAACTAGTTTTTACAGAAGACAGGATTCCCAAAGCACACAGTTCCCTGGAAGCTGGACAGTTTCACAGTTTACAGGCTCAAGAAAAACATATCTAGAAGGCTAAGTGGGCTGCTGGGAAATGAATGACCTGACAGAGATGCTAACAAGGTGAGATTCAAGGAATATTTTCTGAAAAGACATTCCAGATTATAGTGTCTTCAGTCTACTGATCTGTCAAATTTTTAGGTAAGTTTGTAGAATACAGTAAATTCCCATCCATTGATCACTTGAATAGCACCAACAGAATATTTTCTGAAGAAACAAAAATTCTGCAGAAAATGTCCTGTTGAAAGTATTTTTGTGTCCTAACAGACAGACCTACAGCGGACTAATGAAAAGTATCTCCATGAAATCAATATACTTGTGCTTGTTTTCAGTAACCAAGGCATTTGTTTTATAAGTTGTAATTTCAAAGTAGAACTCCTCAGCAATTTTCAAATGCTGTGTTACTATAAAATTTATTTTGTGTTTTAAGGATTCTTATGTAGAGAGATGTGAAGGAGTGAAAGTAGGTGTGCTGTCAAATTAGCATTCTGTTCATAAAAACAGTGGTAGACTGCTAAATGCTAATGTGGACTGTAGAAGGTCCTGAGAAAGATTCAACATGAAATCAATTTATGTCTGTAATTTAGAGCTTCTCTCTGCTGCTAAATTATCTTCTCAAGACTGGATACTAGCGCATGTGGACTTTACACTGGTTTGAACTTGGAGACCGTCACTGACAAAATGTAACCTCATTTTGTTTTCATTTGACTGGTTTATTTTACAAAGTCATTGCTGTCTCAGCAGCTTAGCTTTTGGCAGCTATCTTCATGAAGAGATGAGATGGCATACGCTAGTGATGACATGAGTGTTTAACCAGAGAGAAAGTGAGAGACAGAGGAAAACACTGGCAGATTTAAAATGTTGCTATTATAGAGGGTTTTGGAGGGTGGTGGTGATTGGTTTTTTGGTGTGTTTTTTTTGTTGGGTGGTTGGGTTTTTTTTGTCTTGCAGTAGACTATGAGTAGGAGGGGAGAACTGTGCAACCACTTATATTTAGGAAAGTGTAGACTGCAATTGGGTTATGATTTTCCTGACATCCAAATATACTGTTCTGGTAGGATAAATAGCAAAGAAATCTGATGACTCACTCAGTTCGTTAGTTTTCTGAGAGGAACAGTGAAGAACTTCTTTCTTTGTGTGTCTTTTTATTTTGCACTTCACATGCTAAAATAAGAATAATCATGACCCACCTGCTTTCCAGGAGGAAACCCAAGGAAATATGCATCAAAATGTCAGCCACAAATAGAACAAAGCAACTGTCAAAATCTGCAAAGGTGCCTTTATTTCTGCATTTTCTCAGTTGGCCATTATTTCATAACATGGTACAGTTTAACCATTCTTTTAAAGGTAGCATATTAAAAAGGAGCTTAACCACATCATGTTAGCTATTGTTCACAGCCCTGTAGAATTTAGGAAAATTGTGTGTACATAGTTCAGGAAATATACAGAAGGTTGATTGGGTGGCAAGACAACTAGGCTGGTCTTTCTTCTATTAATAATTTGTGTCGTGAGAAATGGAATAAATACTATTGTTAAAGAGACCAATGGAATGAAGTGGAATCTATAAGGTAGACCAGAGTAATCAACACCACTGCCATAGCATCCTATTGAACTGGTGTATTAAGGTTACTACAAACAGAGCTAAGTAGCAGATTCTACAGAACCAGAGATGGCTGCTTATTTTATCGGAATTCTTATGAAAGTCTCAAGTCATTTTGAGCAGTTTATGATACCATGGTGATGGGAATGTTTCAAATAGGATCAATTGAGAAAGAAGGAAAGGGTGAGTCTGAATCAACTGAAATATTTGTACTGAAGTAATTTGAAATGTCTTTTTCTGTTAATTTTATTCATGCTAGTGAAAATCAATGAGACATTAGAATTGACTGCAGTGGCCTGAATACCAAGAATGCTTGTGTGTATCTCCAAACCAGAACTTGTTCTGACAAAGACTGCTACATTTCATAAATTTTAATCTATAGATCTTGACTTTTCTGCTAAACTATTACAATGTTTGCGTACATATTTGTTGTCCTTAGACAGCATCCAGTCTCATAATGCCCCATCATATAAACTCTACAGGTAACTAAGGTTCAAAAGCAGAGTGCCAGCCAGACTTTATTAACTACAGATGAAAGGGTGTGATGAATTAGTCACACGTATCAAACTGTTGAAAAGAGCACATTCTATTATTTCAGCAATCTAGTTATATGGCATTGACCCTTAACATGCTAGACTTAATGAACAATTGCTTTTGTGACTGATTACTATGTAAATTATTTAAGACTTTTTTTTTTTAATTGAGTCAGCTTTGAGGAAACAATGAAATGTTGCTGCATAATCTGCCCTCTGCCTCACAGGTATTTCCTTGTAGAAATGATCATGAGAAATGTAAAGTTTTTTAAATGATGTTATATGCAGGAAGCAGGAAGGCCCTTTAATTATGCCCTTAAGTACAGAATATTTGCTTAATTGCTTAGTAGCCCTTGTATCCTGAAAATTTAATTAAGTGGTGATTAACTATTCATTATAATATTTTCCTGTTATTATTCAGTACAAGCTGCACATTAACTTTTAAAGTCTTTATCATGTTTGGAATTAAGCAACCCCAATTCTCATCAACTGCAAAGACCAACCGTGATACTACAATAACTTATCTACTTCCATTGCTCAATTAATAGTACCTGATGCATCAGGCAAATCAGAACAGCCCGTGAAAAAAGGCTAGCAGCTTAAGCAGTGACAGCTAATCCTGTTTTCTGCATTAAGCACGTATTAGGCAACGTGCTTGGTTGCCCTGGCCCAGCTGGTTCAGTCTGGAAAGCTGTGGTATGATACAGCCTGCTCAACACGGGGCCCCAAAAGAGAATACCTGGGGATTAAAACCCCTTAACCTCCATTTGAATGTGAATGTCCATGCACAAAAAAAAACAGAGGAAAAAATGGTGTTCTTTTTATACAATAACTACGTGGAACCTTGGAAACCAAGTTAGATATACACCTCTATCCTGAAGTAGTCACAGCTGACTTCTCACTTTTCTGGAGAACGTCTTGGTCATGGGGAATGTACCAGTGTGAGAGAAGATCTCCACATCTTCCTTTGAAGCTGTGCTGCTCTCTACTGTGAACTCCAGGAGGAATTCAAGGTCAACTATCAGCAGACCATTGCCTGGCGTGAGAAGTTGAGCTGAGCAGATCTGAGATCCAAACCTAGACCAAAAGATTATGACATTAGTTCACCTTTGTAGCAGAGGTTTGCACATTAGACACATTGGTTTTGTTGTTACCACTAGATAAACTTGGAATTTTGTTCCAGGTGCCACTCTTACTTTCTACCCCAGTGAATTATAATTGACATCTGGAGAGTACAGGGGCATCAAATAGATTCCTCTCCTGGAATAATTTAATAATCTAGAAGAGAAAAGCTGAGTTTGAGCGCATTCACTTCCTACTCATCCTGAAAATCATTAGTTTCATTAGCTGATTTGCAAGAATCAAAGGAAGGGGAAAATACTTTTGTGATGGCCAATAGCTGTGCTCAACTGGTCCGCTGATGCATTACTTACTTTGTCGATGCTATGTGTCAGGTATTTGTAGAACTAATGCACTGAATTTCTAGCAATCAGAATATTGGAAAGTTGAGGTGTTTATAGGGATAGAGAGTAAACAAATATGAGTTTTCAGTTGTCATTTAAATCTTGAGGCCATTTTTTAGTCTTTTTCTAGATGGTATCTTTACCAACCTTTTCAAGTAATGGGACATTCCTGAAAAATTCTGGAATTAAAAAACTTCTGAGGACATGACTTTGCAATTTTAGTACTGTTGCAATGTCATATTCTGTATATCATAATTTGCATACATGTTGAACCCAGAAATCTCTTGGTCATGGTGCTGAACTTGTATGTGTGTTAGGCAAGTGAGATCAGAAGTGAGAGGAAAGTCAGCTAAAGCTCTTAAAAAAAGGAGAAGCAGTGGAAACCAGTTCATTCAGAAGCTTTCATGTGAATTGGTGAAGGAAGAGATTTTCTTTGATAGAAAGCTTGGTTTTGGAAGTCTTACTAACGTTCTTATTTCTCATTCTTATTTTGATGGGCATATTATTAACAGTATGACCTGAACCTGCAGGGTACCTGATCCAAAATTAGTAGGAGGCTTCTTTTGGGAAATTTCACATCTGTCTCTTAAATAATTTTGAACGACAACTATATTAGGTAGAATTAACATGTTAGAAAATTATCTTATGTTATAAATCATTTTATGATTGATGGTATCAGTCATGGCGTTTAACACATAGTAGACTATGCATATGACTAGCTGATACATTAAGTATATTTGGAGAATTTTTATTTAATCGTTTTATCTTGATATTTAGATCTTAATAATTAAAATAATTTAATATTAATATTTAATAGTATCTTAATGTTTAATGACATTAATAACATGAGCACATTCTGACAGAGGGAAACCTAGATACGTCTCGCACTTTTGGTCCTTTCTACAGTCAGGACTGCCTAAGGGCAAATCTACATTCATCCTTGTTTCTGGATTTTACTGTACGTTTACTTATAAAGAAGGGCATCATTAAAGAGTTTGTTTTTGATAAACACTATGCAAAAAAGGCCGTAACATTTGTAGCTCAGTAATGGTTTTTGATCTGAGTACTTAACAGAGATGAGATTTATATAAGAAACTTAACTGTAACTTATTTTTCTAGCAGGACTTTTTTTAGAGGTGACCTGTCAAGCATACTGTTAGATTATTTTTTTTCCTTTTTATTTTTCAGTTGGGTCTTTACTTGACTTCCACAGCCCACAACTTTTCTAAATGAATGTTTTAGGTGTCTCCTTTGTCTTTTAGTAATTGGGAAACAATTCTCCCGACACTTACTAATCAAAGGAACTGCTCATTTGACGACAGCATTAATCTCTGTGCAGACAGCTAAAACAACAATGATTTAAATCACAAGATGAGGCAAAAGTGTTGTGCACACTTCTCTAGAGGAGATAATCCCCCTGTAAAAAGCACAATCCTTGTTAAAAAATTTCAGTACTAAGCTCACTGAGACATAGTTCACTGTAGCTCACACATATTTTCAAGTGATACCTGAAGTATGAAAATATTAATAAGAAATTTTACAGTATAAGTAAACTAAGATCTGGTAGTGGTTAAACCTGTCAAGAGCTCTTTCTTAATGATTGCTTCTTTATTTTACAAAATTAAATAAAGGCTCTGCAGTTAAAAAAAAAACCCCTATGGCTGTGTCTTCTCAGGTTTTGGCCAGATTTTCTTTGTGTGGGTGTATGTTTGTGTGGGTGTGTACTATACTGCAGAACACAAGCTAATAAGATGCAATCGCAGGGCTTGCTGATGCTCTAGCCAAAGTGCTATTAAAGTGTCTAATTATTTTTTACTAATTTACAGTCACTGGGAGTGCTGAAATGCACTATTTTCAATGCTTCTAGGAAGGCAACCAGGCACAACACAACTGATGAAGTTTTAGTTTCATATAGATAGCAATTATCTATGAGACCATATTTAATAAAGCTAGTAATATTATAGTTGAACATGTGGTTAACTCTTGCAGAAAACATTATGTTTTTTGCAGCAACATCATACTTAGGTTAACAGTTACTTAAAGAGATAATATGCTGATCCCAGGTAATATATGAACTAAAGCATAATCTGCATTTTTTTCACTCATGATTCTTGTGAGAAATTCATCAAAGATGAAAATACTTTGTATTTACATTCTTCCTTCTCACACTCATGCCAGCTCTGTGAAAATGCGTCATATTTTTGTGGAATATTCCAGGCAGAAATAACCCACAAGCTGCCTGCAGATTTCACTTCTCTTATGTACTTCCATTGTCTGCCTATGGAAACTCCAATGTCTCATGTAATTTCCCTTTCTAAGATGGTTTAACTGGGACTGATCCCAGAGTTTTATTCCCAGGCCGCTGACTTGAATCCCTGGATAGCAGTATGTTTTCCACATTGTCAGGAGTCACAAGCTGGAACAGCTTGAGGCTGAATTTACATCTCTCAGGAAAAAAGCTATTGCCTGGTGGTGCTGTCCTTGTTAGTCAGAAAATAAAGCAGCGGCTCTGTTCCTTTATAAATCTGAAGTAATAACACAGTAATGATATATCCTAGGAATGGATTACTTTGGAACTGTTTTGCTCACATTTTGAAGGATCTATCCTCCATTGATTTTGTTATTTAGAGCTTTTCTTGCCAGAGCTCTTTCTTGCCTTTCTAGGCTTTGAAAAAGAATCGGAGTGTCCTGAACTCGACTGTTGTCTAGTTTCAGTCAGAAAATTGAGCATACTTTTCACTTTTTTTATTTATTCATCGTTTTATTGGAAAACATTTGTTCTGAAGGCTAATGATCCTCTATTTGCCTACAAGAGAGACAGAAATTTGTATGTGTGTGGGAAGGGAGTTTAATCTAATGTATGAGTGAAAAGTCATTTAAAATTGTTTTCATCAGTCTACACTTTTGTCTCTCAGAGAAATTAAAAGCCAGGATAAACTGTTGTAGAGTAAATCAAATATTAATATTGAGAAAATGCATTTTTATAAATCAGGTTCTAGATACTTGGAGAATCCTAATAGAAAAAGAAGTTGGTGAAAATATTCCCTCAGATTTAAATGTTTAGTTTCACTTAACTGCAAGACATTTTTTTCTGTAAAATTGGTATTTTTATATGTATGTATGCATATACGTATATACACAATACCAGTTGGCTACAAAATTAAATGAAGTATGGTAAATGTTAAACTTGTTGCTCATCTCACTATTTAGAACAAATATATATATATATATATCAGTAAATATGTTTTACATTCTTCTTAATTACTTGATTACAGAGGTGATTGACTAGGTCTACTTTACTGAAGCAGTCTAACAAATCTTCTTTTACATGACGCTTTCGCACCCCTTCTCTTGACATCCATGAATGTTTTATACCACTAAAAAACAGTGAGAATATAGACAAAAACATTCAACGCCACAGCCTGTGCTACCTTAGATGGTTAGTTTGAGACCAATCCAGCTGTATCGATATGACGGTAACCATCCTGTAATTATACTTTTGTAAGTCTAAGTTTAGGTAACTATTGTTAAACTATTGAGAGAGAAAAAGGAATAACTTACTATGGTAACATCACTTCCACCCATCTTCTCCCTCTGATCCCAGTGTTTAATTTCCTTGCCATTACACATAAATGTTCTAACTTTTAACTATGAGAGACTTCAAAGCAGTACGCAGCAGTAGACATGGCAGTAGGCAAAGCGTGAGCAGAAAGAGGTGGTGGCGGGGCATCGCAACATTCTCATCCACATGGCTAAAGTCATTCTCTCTCTAAAGGGGTGGCCACGTTTAGATTGCCTGTTTGGACTGGTTACTGGCCTGTGCTGAGGAATTATTTGGGAGAGCAGCAGGTGCATGGGCCAAAGCCCCACACCAGGGACCATGTTACTGCTTCTGCAGCCTGTCGAGCAGTGTCCGGACCTGAGCCCATGCACTGAAATTGTTGACATGTACAGATATAGCCTGAGCATTTCTGGGACTATATTCTCTCAGGCACGTATCACTTTGGTTTAGGTTTCCAGACGTATACTGGATATCTCAAAGACAATTTTAGTACACAAAGTGCTTTCTTAAAATACCTGCTGTGCCTATCAACTACTGAGATGAAAATGGAGCACATTTTAAATTTTTCTCTATTAGGAGAGTAAAGTATGTTGATTACATAAGCTTTCATTTGGAAGAGGACCATTTTATTTGAATGAATTAATGTTTAACTGAATTTTAGGTTACTAACAATTTGAACATTTAACAAAATGTTTCTGTTTCCCCAGGAGACTCCTGACCTATCAGAAGCCAAAAAAAAAAAAAAATCAACCCAACAAAAAACCCACAAAAAAGACAGAGCTACAGTCGCAGTCCAGTTCCTTTCTATGGCTCTGCTTATGGAAAATTTTCACAAATGAATCCAAAGCAAGCTTTCATGTACTTGCTGTGTTTTATGTTGTTATCATTCTAATGCACATATTTTAAATAATGGCTTATTTTCATTTTATGTCCTAAGATTTTTATGTCCTAAAGTTCATTTACTATATGATCAGTGTAAAAGCGTTCTGCAAAAGAAAACAGAAAACAAAAGAAGTGATACGGTGTTTTCCAAGCTTTGATGGATTAGGCAGGGTAATAACTATGCATTTTATTTTACATTTTGTGTCATTACCCAGACAAATTTGTTTAGTGGGTAGAAAGGTGTCCTGGTTTCAGCTGGCATAGAGTTAATTTTCATCCTAGTAGCTACTGTGTTTTGGATTTAGAATGAGAATAATGTTGATAAAATATATTATTTTAGTTGTTGCTAAGTAATGTTTATATTAAGTCAAGGACTTAATAGTAGTATCTTATTTCAGTTAGGAATTCTATCTAAGGAAAATTTATGATTATGGATTTTCTCCTTTAATGTTAGGTCAGTTTCCCTGGGGAAAGTTTCTGACATTCTGGGCTGCCCAGTTGGGCATAACATTGCTGCACCTTAATAATACATGCAGGTTCAGAAGAAAATCAATGAACTACAGTTTACAATGTGGTGTTTACAGAAAAGAAAAGTATATATTAATAATTAATAATACATTTTAGAATAGTTACTTTTGAGCTAGATGAAGATAGATCCTTCAGAACAATTTAGGTTTAAGCAAAGCAGTACACATTGCTCAAAAGATACTATTATAATAGCTCAAAGAGAAAAAAGTACATGAGCTGTACAAGCTTGTGTGAGATTCAGTGAAAAATAATTTGCCTCAGTGATAATTAAGATAATATTATTATTAAATTAATGATTAATGCATCTGTATTTGTGTTTGCATCATCACTAATGATTTAAGTGAGGCTCGCCTTCTCAGTGTGCACTGAATTACTATCTGAAGGCGCCGATTTGCTCTGGGAATGGCTTAGCTGGGAAGAGTCGCCCCTTGCAGCACTGCTTTCCAGCTTCCCAAACCCCTCACAGTTATCCACTGCTAGCACAGCTCAGATGCTTGTGTGACAGCTCCTAAACTGTTGCAAATTACATCCTCCTGAATTAAGGAAAACTGAAATTGAGGGCTTGTTGCCTTTAGAAAGTAGGGCTGTAAAGTGGTTCGTGAGCCACTGAGCCATCCCTATGTGAAAGACATAACTTTCAATAAACACCTGGGAACAAAGTTAGCTGAAAGTGGGAGCCACTGGAATTACCACAGCTAAACTTTACTTATCTGTGGGACAGATCTCTAAGATTGTCCCTGTAGGACTGCATGAATATAATTATGTGCACACAGCATTCTTGGAATTTTTGAACTCAGTTGTTAAAAGAAGCTATAAAAAACAGTTACCCATACTTTATGATGGACAAAATCTCTGTGAGACAAGCACAGTTATTGTTTTCCTTTTTATTTTGGCTTGTTCAAAGCTAAAAAGCAAACAATAAAATACCTCTGATAAAGCTAAATTATAAGAACAATTTGGGACTTTTGGACATCATTCCTTTAATAAAATGCTACCTCCCCACCTAGTTGTAGAGGCATTATCTACAAAAAAACCAAGATGAATATATAGCTTCTTGTTACACCAGCTGTAAGAACAGTTTTTAAAAATACAAAAGAATTTGTCATTCAAGCAGTGTAGGGTTACATTGCTGGATTAAAATGACATTCAAATAAAACCATTTGGTTTTGGCTTTTAGCATTTTCTAAATGTTTTTCTTTTTAATTAATTTTATCTTTATTTCCAAATAAAATATTTGCTTGGATGAAAGAATTGATTTTTTTTCAGCCAAAGTTATTTACAAATTTGGCACAAACTTATGATTCATTTTGAATGTCCGGAAGAATCGCATTTTTATACTATTTTTCAGGGCAAGATATTTCTTCAGCTGTAATGATAAATCCTGCAGTTCTGTACTGAAAATGAAATATAGTCTTAGTTTGGAATTAAATTTGATGTCTTTACTGTTTCACTAGTTAATATAACTAGTAATGCAGTTCTCCATCAAGGTCACAGTGAGATTATGCCTCCTTGTGCTATAAATGTGCAAAGATTTAATGCCCTGAAGAATTTAGTCTTGGTTACTTATTTTATTTATGTGTTCAATTCAAGATCACTTAAGTGCAAAGCCAGCTGTAAATAAAATCTTTATAGCTGGAAAAATATTTTAAAGTACACTGTAGAAATATCTCTTATTTAAGTAGCTATGGGCTGTCTAAGCTCATAAAAAGAAAAGATTCTGTCTTTTCTTTCACATAAAGAAAAGCCACAGAGCTATTTGAACTCATATTTTTGAAGAGAAGAGTGGTGAGGTCTTGATATACTTTCTAAAATGTGAAATGCTGTTGAATTGTGATTGTCAGATAGTGCAGGTGGCATATTGTGTTGAAAAATGACAATGAAAAGAATTTCATTCATCTTCATAATCTCATGCTTCAGGGAATAAACAGATCAGTGCTTGGATCAAGAAACAATATTTGTCTCTTCATCCAGCATTACACAGTTGACCATATGTATTCTGACTTTTTTCTTCTCTTATTTGTCTTAAGGTGGAACCCACTAAAAACCCTTCAGTGCTTTTGTACGCTGCAGTAGCACATGATCTTAGGTCTTTCACATCCTCAGCCAGCCAATGTCTCAACCACAAGACTGCAGAGCCAAGCTGCTTCCTTTAAACGTGTGTATCCATTTGGAATTAAGAATCATGGCATATGGACATTTTTCTGTAAACATTCAGGAAGACTGAGATTAGGTCCAATCCAAAAAATATCTACCCTACTTCCCGTGTTGAAGAACCTGATTTTTCAGTCCCCAAATGCATATTTAAATATTGCCTTTCAGTGGACAATATTCAAAACAGAACAAAAAAAAGTTCTGAAACCTTGGAAATAGCCATGGAATGGAATTATTAACACATGATTAACTGTGTTGACTTAATTGTAAAAACTACCTAAAAACATAAAGTTGTAACTAATGTGCTACAGCTACTTCTGTAATATTGAGTGTCTGTTTTGTCATATGGACAACCACTGTAGGAAATACAGAATTATTTTTACTTGTGTTTTTAGTAATGAAACCATCTGCTCTGCTTGTTTGTTTGTTTCAACTCCACAGAGACTCTTTACCTTTAGAAATCAGCAAACTATTTTGCATGGAAAAGAAAACCAGCACAATGGAATCCTGAACATCACAAAGACCCACACTGATATAAATTTTTGATACTAATAATTATTCCTACTAATTACATACAGTAGGTATTGTAATTATGCCATAAACCACTAGCTTTAAAAAATAAAAATAACTTTTTTGTCATATCACTTGAAAATTGTCGCTGCATAGATCTGCATTATGCAATAAGATGCTGTACTAACACTGAACCAGCTCCAGATAGATTGACACAAGCTAGTCCACACAGCACAGTGTGGCAGCTATAATTATTGAACTTGGTCAAAAGTCTGTTCATCTCCAGTACTTTAGATGTTATATGGAATAACTTCATTTCTATGTGATTGTAAACTGTCATCAAACTGGGCAGTTTTCTTCCATTCCCTTCAATCTGGGTGTTCTTGATGAGATCAGTTCTCTGATCTGTCTCACAAGGTTATACCACAGCTAATTCCATCACAAAGGAGATGGCTGGAAGGTGAAGATCTCTTCTATCGGAAAACTACTTCTCTGTTGCTTTTTACTGTTAATGGAACTGAATTTCAAGCTCTGCCTAAGAGAAGAGATATTTTTCTATGGGAATATCACTGTGGTGATATGATCCAAGTGTTGTCCATTGCATACTATGATAGCACCATATCTGTTATTCATGCTAGATCTGTCTTTTCCTAGTTATGCATTTAAATATGCCCCTTGACCAAAACAGTTTTCTTCCCCCGTAATTAGACAGAATATCCTTTCCCCAAATCATATCTATTTTTTGTCTGGCATTATTGTATTGCAATGAACCTTTGATCAAAATGAAACCAAATAAAAAATATTCTATCATCTTCAGTCAGGCAAGGATTTCACTCTGTGTATTTACGCTGAAACTAGCAAAAAAAGTATCTTCAGTATTGTTTTGTAAGCACTTGGGATACATATCCAGTACAACAGCAAAGTGTTCTTGGGCATTAGTACTCTGCAGTTTAATGTATATTTAATGTTCACATGGCTTTCTGAGAGAAGAGGGACAATCTGAAATAAATCCTAAGTAAGATTACAGTCAATAGCATGTTGCTACTAGGTAAGAAGGATGATATTATAATATAGAGCAAGAAGTATCCAACCTTTGTCTCACAATGTGTATGTGGTTCAGGTGGCTCCCACTGGGAGTTCAAAGGTGAGACAAGTATATTGTTAGGTTCATGATCAAAAAGATCTCACTGGTATATCCATATGATCTGACTATACCACTGACTGGTATGTCCATATCATTTACTGTAGATTTTAGAGACTGCTCATGTTTCTGACTGGAAACATACATCTGACAGTAAGATCAAGGAGCCTTTGCTCCATGATTATTGGCTGCTTTGTAAAGAGCACAAGCAGAGTTCTGCTATGGGAACATGGAATTCAAATGAGCTCCAGTAGTGACAGCAGCGCTAGACTCCTGGAAAAGAGCTGCCAGAGCTTTACAGCCTTTTTCATCATCACCAGTCCCTACACACTAATGGATCTGGGTCAGGGAACAGGCTGTATGCTGCCTAAAAAAGCTTTAGTTTTTTAACAAATGTCCATCAAAAGATTGATGTCTAGGAATATTCTGCAGAAGCTGTACAATATTGCTGCAGATAGCACAGCATCTCTGGAGGCTGCCAGAAGGAGCTCAATATCTCCTCTGCTGTATGCAGTCATTCCAAAAGCTTGATCAATCTCTAAAATCATACAAAAATATCTTGAGGTTTTTCTTTATTCAACTGTCCTAGAAATCTATGCCAGAATGTGTTGGGTTTTGTTTTATTCGGATAAATGAGTCAGGTGGAGAATGCTATATCAGATGATGTCAGTAGCAATAGGACCAAAAAGAATATCTATATGATCCAGTGTATAAACACTTCTTCAGTTATCTGCACATCTATGCAGTTTTTTGCCTGTTTCAAGTCTGTTTGTGAGGTCCTGCAATGAAGACGTGCCCTCTGAGTTATTGTTGGGATGAAATTGCTGAGTGGAAAACATAACCTGAGTAGCCGAAAAATGGCCATCAGACCACTTTTATAAGCTAATATTTTCTTTCCACTATCCGAGGAACTGTACTGTTCATGCAGTTTGTTGTGAATCCAGGTTAACTATCACTGCATTTACAAAGCTTCCTTCCTACATTAGCAGCTGCAAAAAATTAAGGCAAAGAGATGTAGTTCCACTTTATGGAAATACTCAGATTTTATCACTTTCTTCTTTCATTAAAATTTCAGGCAAGGTCTGCAAATGGTTCTTGGACGCAGCACAGTCCTGTGTAATGATGCAGAAATGTCCATTGCAGAAGGAAAAGCAAAAGAATGAGTAATTGCTTTCTAAGATCTTTGAAATTACAGTGACAGGCATTAACTCTGCATGTTAGAAAACATGGTTTTCATGTTCAATGTCATTCTTACTTGTTTATGAATGCCTGAATAAGTGAACTGTACTAATGGAATCAGTCATTCTTCATCCTTTCCATTCCCAACGATGCTGAGTAACAGGCTTAGATGGAGTAAACTCCTGACCTTCAAGCAAAGCAAGACACTCGACTGAGTGAAAAGAGTAACAATGAATTTCAGGATGAGAACAATCAAGAACGGATTGTCCATTAGCTATAACTTTTAAAGCTCTGGTGCACCCAACTTGAAATAGAATTGTTAATAATGAAAAGGAAAAAAAAAAAAAGAGGTTTTTTTGTTGGTTTTACTCCTAATTGTGACAACCTCTATCTTGACAGTGATGCTTTGCATGATTGGTTCCATTATGTCTAGTACTGAGAGGCTGAATACTTTCATCTGCATAATGCTGTGATGGAGTATAATTAGCAAAATGCTATTTTGAGTCTGAAGTAGCTTTCTGTTGCCCTACCCATCTCAAAACTATTGTCTCATTAAGGAGCTGAAAATGATATCGTGTCTTCTGTCAGCAGTTCAACTTTTGTTAGATTTGACCAAGTGAGCTAAAATACAGTGAGTTAAAGTAGCATATTGAAACCTTTTCCTAAACACTCTTTTAATATAGCCATCCCAGAAAGCATAGTCTCCTAAATAACTCAGAAACAGCAGTTTACACTGGCAGTTATAAAACGGCTGCAGCTCACTGAAATACCACTCAAGTTTTTGCTGCATACATGCATCCTCAAGGACCTTACAAGAGCAATCCATTAGCTGACATTAGTTACTCTGTAGTTGTTATTAGTCATTATTAGATTATTCCGTTAGTCCAATGTGAGTTATGTGATCTTGCTGTCAGCCAGATCAAGTGATCACCCGGCTTTCATGAATGAGTTCCCAGTTCACCCAGAGCATGAGCTGCTATATTCTTTATCCTGCCCTAACGGTTAGAGAATGCTCAGGATGTCACCTCCTTGGCCCCTGTGCGTCAAAGGAGGATAAAATCAATCATAGAATCATAGAATGGTTTGGGTTGGAAGGGACCATGAAGATCATCTAGTTCCAACCCCCCTGACACAGGCAGGGACACCTTCCACTAGACCAGGTTGCTCAAAACCCCATCCAACCTGGCCTTGAATGCTTCCAGGGATGGGGCCTCCACAACTTCTCTGGGCAGCCTGTTCCAGTGTCTCACCATCCTCACAGTAAAGAATTTCTTCCTAATATCTAATCTAAATCTACCCTCTTCCAGTTTGAAACTGTCACCCCTCATCACTATACTCCCTGATAAAGGGTCCCTCCCCACCTTTCCTGTAGGCCCCTTTTAAGTACTAGAAGCTGCTATAAGGTCTCCCCAGAGCCTTCTCTTCTCCAGCCTGAACGATCCCAACTCTCTCAGCCTGTCTTCATAGGAAAGGTGCTCCAGCCCTCTCATCATCTTCGTGGCCCTCCTCTGGCCTTGCTCCAAGAGGTCCATGCGCTGATGGCTCCAGAGCTGGATGCAGTACTCGCGGTGGGGTCTCACCAGAGCAGAGTAGAAGTGCAGAATCACCTCCCTTGACCTCCTGGCCGTGCTTCTTTTGATACAACCCAGGATGCAGTTGGCCTTCTGGGCTGCAACTGCACATTGCTGGGTCATGTTGAGCCTCATCAACCAACACCCCCACGTCTTTCTCATCAGGGCTGCTCTCAATCCATTCTCTGCCCAGCCTGTATTTGTGCTTGGGATTGCTCAGGCACCCCTGCAGGACATTGCACTTGGCCTCATTGAACTTCATGAGGTTGGCATGGGCCTACCTTTCAAGCCTGTCAAGGTCCCTCTGGATGGCATCCCTTCCCTCCAGTGTGTCAACTGCACCACACAGCTTGGTGTCATTGGCAAACTTGCTGAGGGTGCACTCAATCCCACTGTCCATGTCACCAGCAAAGATGTTAAACAGTGCCAGTCCCAATACAGACCCCTGAGAAACACCACTCGTCATTGGGCTCCCCTTGGACATCGAGCCATTGACCGCAACTCTTTGAGTGTGACCATCCAGCCAATTCCTTATCCACTGAGTGGTCCATCTGTCAAACCCATGTGTCTCCAAGTCAGAGACAAGAATAACATGCGGAACAGTATTAAATTTTTTGCACAAGTCCGGATAGATGGTGTCAGTTGCTCTTTCCTTATCCACCAACACTGTAATGCCATTGTAGAAGGCCACCAAATTTTTCAGGCATGATTTGCCTTTAGTGAAGCTGTGTTGGCTGTCACCAATCACCTCCTTACTTTCCATGTACCTTAGCATAGTTTCCAGGAGGATCTGCTACATGATCTTGCCAGACACAGAGGTGAGACTGACTGGCCTGTAGTTCCCCAGGTCTTCCTTTTTTCCCTTTTTAAAAATGGGCGTTATGTTTCCACTTTTCCAGTCAGTGGGAACTTCACCGGAATGCCATGACTTCTCAAATATGATGGATGGTGACTTAACAACTTCATTCACTGTTTCCCTCAGGAACTCTGGATGCATCTCATCAGGTCCCATGGACTTGTGCACCTCAAGTTCCTCAGATGGTCTTTAACCTGATTTTCTCCTACAGTGGGCAGTTCTTTACTCTCCCAGTGCAGAGGCCTTTGCCTTCTGCAACTTGGGCGGTGTGGCTAGAGCACTTGTCAGTGAAGACTGAGGCCAAAACATTATTGAGTACCTCAGTCTTCTCCGTATCCTGGGTAACTAAGTCTCCCATTTCCTTCTGGAGAGGGCCCACATTTTTCTTAGTCTTCCTTTTATCACCAACATACCTATAGAAGCTTTTCTTTTTGCCCTTGTTGTCCCTGGCCAGATTAAATTCTGTTTGGGCTTTAGCTTTCCTGACCTGATCCCTAGCTGTTTGGACAATTTGTTTGTGTTCATCCCAGGCTAACCTGTCCTTGCTTCCACACTCTGTAGCCTTGGTTTTTTCGGATTGAGATTGTCCAGGAGCTCCTTGTTCATCCATGCAGACCTCCTGGCATTTTTGCCTAACTTCTTCTTTGTTGGGATGCGTTGCTTCTGAGTTTGGAGGAGGTTATCCTTGAATACTCACCAGCTTTCTTGGGCCCTTCTTCCCTCCAGGACTTTATCTCACAGTACTCTGCCAAGCAGATCCCTGAAGACACCAAAGTGTGCTCTCCTGAAGTCCAGGGTAATAAGCTTGCTGTGCACCCTCCTTGCTGCCCCAGAGATCTCAACCTCCACCATTTCATGGTCACTGCAGCCAAGGCTGCCCTTGAGCTTCACATTCCCCACCAGCCCCTCCTTGGCGGTGAGAACAAGGTCCAGCATGGCACCTCTCCTCATTGGCTCCTCTATCACTTGGAGGAGGAAGTTATTATCAACTGCATTCCAGGAACCTCTTGGATTGCTTATGCCCTGCTGTGTTGTCCCTCCAAGAGATATCGGGGTGGTTAAAGACCCTCATGAGGACTAGAGCTTGTGAACGTGAGGCTGCTCCTATCTGTCTATAGAGGGCTTCATCTGCTTGGTCTTCCTGGTCAGGTGGTCTGTAGCGGACCCCCACTGTAACATCACCTGTTAAGCCCATAAGCTGAGTGCTCATAAGTTCTCAGTCAGCTCCTTATCCATCCCCAGGTGGAGGTCCATGCACTCCAGCTGGTCATTGACATAGAGGCCGACACCCCCTCTTCATCTCCCCTGCCTGTCCTTCCTGAAGAGCCCGTATCCTTCCATTCCAACACTCTAGTCATAGGAGCCATCCCACCATGTCTCCGTGATGCCAATAAGATCATAGCCTTGCAGGCGTGCACACATCTCTAACTCCTCTTGTTTATTCCCTGTGCTACGTGCATTTGTAGGTGATACGCTGTGGTATAGCCTATGTGGTGAATATAGATACAGTGCAGCTGTGAACAACAACTCAAATGAGAGTATCACACTTGAAATGCTGCATTGATATAATTACAACATCATTCTAGAACTAGCACTTCTGATAACCTTCTCAGGAAAATAAGGATCAGATGTCCTTATCTGATTACAGTAAATAACCTACAGGCATCCCAGTTAAGCGAATTACTATCCCAATTAAGCAGAGGTTCTTGCTGATAAGTATCATTAGGTTTAATTCCATTCCTTGGGAAATGTCCTGGTTAAGGCTATTTCTCAATTTAGTGGTATGTAATCTAATAGTTAAAGAAAAAAAAAAGTGACATTTGAAGCAGAAATGAGAAGGAAAATTTGAGTAAATTGGCAATATGAGCACAGATTTGGATGAAATGCAACCCAGAAAGCTCTGAAGAAACTAGAAGAAATATTGACACAATTGCTTCAGTTAGTTTTGATATCTCACAAAGAATAAAAAAGTAAGTCCTAGGAAATGTGGGGTTTTTTTCTTTTCTTTAAGAGAGTATCAGTTTATTATTAGAAAATCAAATGCCCGATCATAGAGAAAAATTTAGAAACTGGGGAGAAAGAAAAATATCAGCTACTTGAAAAAGAAACTTTTCATAGGGGCACATCATAGGAGACATTTCTCGAAGCTGAGGTAATATTTCTTGTTGAAATAAGACAGTTACCGATGCGCTATGCAGACAGCATGTTTGACCTGGTGAAAATGTGGGAAGCATGAGTTCAGCTGAGTATGTTGAGTTACAGCAAAGCTGGATCTTGCATATTTAACTCAACAGTAGCTGTTTATTATGTTGTTATACACCAATGTATAACAGGAGGGAAGGATGGGGAATGACTTTTCCTGGAACATTTCAGGAGTTCCCAAAATTATGCTTTTTTCCTCCTGGTACTTTACAAACCAGTTCTAAAATAAAGTGTTACTATTTAAAACTCAGAAAGGTTTATTTGCTGAAAAGAGGAAAAAGAAATAGAAGTGCAAGTAGGAAGAGGGAGCATGGTAGGTAAGGGGAGACATAGGAGCAGCAGGAGAAATTCCAGTCTGGAAGCAGGGTCTTGCCAAGACGGGAGCAGAAGGCAGCTAAGTACACAAAGCCTCTGTTGAGGGAATAGTGCTGTTAGGAGGAGTGGTGCTGGCCAGTAGTTTCTAACCCTTTTCCTTAGCCTTTTTTCAAGAACTGCAGTGACTTTACCAGTATATTAAAAGAAAACACATTCAGTACAGCTAAAATATGATACCCTTAAGAGCTCACTGTTTATACAGAGGATGTATAGATTAGCAGCTTGTAATTTTTACAGCACCTAGCAAATGTCCTAGAAAAAACTGCCAGGAATCTTCTGCTGTGGCAATATAAATATAGGGACAGAGGGAGTTTTCTGAGGTCTCCTGATCCACCCCTGCTCCAAACAGGGCTGATGACAGGTCAGGTCGCTCAGGGTTATGCCCTAGTACTAACTGGGAACAGGAGCTGATAGCAAAAGATCTGTGAATGTACTTTATGAGCTATCGAACCCCACGGTCCTCTCATACTATCAAAGGACATAAAACCAATGCTCTCTTTAATTTGTGTTCTTACTGAATCTCTGAAATATTTAAACAGATGGTTTACTTTGTCCTTGTTTTGTCTGTTCCAATGGGTATTTTAAGCTGCATAAAGGCTTTCCTCAGTTTGGGCAACTCTGGAAAAGTCAAAAGATATGTATTAACATGTAAGTTAAGCATAGTCTGTCTTCTGTAACATAAGATCTTTCTACATTCAAAAGCTCACTGAAATAAATGTGACCATATTAAACATAACCTCTGGTTCCCTGAAACAAATTCTTAGTAAAATTGAGATGATAAATTTGCTAGTGGTTCAGTGTGAATAGATTATTTTTTCTTATAGTGGAGAGAACAAAATAAAAACCACCAAAAACTCCCCAAAACCCCAACCTATGCATACTCTCCAATATCTGGTTAGTGTCTATATCTTTCTGCATCAAGCACTCCAAAAGGGATTTGAATATTTTGAAATAACTTTTTCTAGTAAATTGGTGTTGCTGTGTTTTACTCACTGCTCTGTCTAAATCCTTCCTGGAAAACTAGAGTCCCTAAAGAATATACTGTACCACATAAAACTACTGGCAAAATGCATGGGCAAAAGGATGTGCTTTTGTATAATAATGGTGCATATAATAGTCTGGAGCGCAATAACGTGTCTTGCATAACAGATGTCAATAGTTATACAAGCAGCAAAATACTTAACACTTCCAGAAATGTACAGTGCAGCACATAAAGTATAAATTCCAATGTATTGCTGCTAGTTAAAAAAAAAATGAAAAAAACTGCTTGTAAACTAGAATCCAATTTCCCAGGCAATCAAAGCAATTGTAAAAAAAATACTCCAGTAGAGAACGGTATGGTCAGAGAGGAAAACGTAATCTAATACATCACTGCACATAACTTTCTGCAGGATGTGACATACTATAAAAGTCATTATGCCCATCACTACAGCCTAACGTTTTGTAGCAGAGTGTTATCTTCCTTGTTTGTGAATCATATGCTAAACAGAAAGGGAGTAGGGAGTTGGTTGTTATTTAAAGCTGACAGCCAAAATAACCCTCAGTGCTTTGCCTTCAACTCCAAGTGACCAAATGTTCAAAGGTATTCTTGAGGGACCTACAGCAGCATGGTTTGTGAATAGATATCAAGGCTGATAATCCTAAGTGCCATCCAACCTTGTGCTTCTTCACTTATCTTCTCACTCACAGCTGCACTTTTTTTTTTCAATAATGTGGTTAAATAAACAACTTAAAGTCCACTCCTTTTACAAAAATAAGACATTTATTCAAAAAAAAGAACTCTTAGATTTCAGGCTGCCTTGCCACACCATGGATTCCCCTCAAAATGAATGCCCTCTGAATTGTCCACATCTGTGTACTTTCCATAATAGAAAATGAAGTGGCTTTCTACCCTCCATCAAAATCTGAGTGTTGGTATCACCTCTTTGCTGCAATCAGGAAGCATTCATCTAAACAAAGCTCAACTTAATTGCTGTTAACTTCTGAATGTTACATTTATTTATTTATTTTCTGAGAGAGAAATGAAACTGTTTTGTTTTTAACACTGATGCCAACTGATAAGCAATTTGTCAGTTTTAAGATAAAACCATCCCTAAACAGTGCTGAAAAATTGTTCATGGTTTAAATAATAAAACACATTCTGACTCTTTCAGAGGGCAGGGGAACTAGCTAATTAAGTAGCACAGAAATAAGTATTACAAATTTAAAGTAGCACAGCACTCTATAGATTAGGGAAGCATACTGAGAAAGATTCTTGGTGCAAGCAATAAAAAAACCCCAACAAACCTAACACATAATTTTCTAAAGCATGGAACCTACAGCACATAGACCTTGAATATAATGGGCAAATCAGATTGTGGTTTCAAATCCACCTGAGCCTCATTAAATTTTTTGAATTGGATAATTGCTTGCCTCTGCCTTTCACAGCTACAGAGTATCAATACAGTGGCCCTTGAGTACTCCAAGTGAAAGCTTTGGGGAAAAGGTAGCTAACAATCTTTAACTGAAGTCATTAGGCAAATACTTACAATGAATGGATTGTCGTTTAGAGCCAGCATCGAATAATGATTTGTTAAATAAGTTATGCTAAGGGACTGATCCACCCAATTATTGCATGTGGAAATCATGTTTCTAATGTTAAACAAGCTCTTCTGCTGGTATAAAACTGCTAGAAAAATACCCCAATTGTTGCATTTGGTGTGTTTAAATTTTGCAAAATTAAGACTTTAAGTGTATAAAAAACTAGTATAATCTTTACGGTTCTAGTAAAAAAAAAAATCTTAAAAAATACAGATGCATAATGACCAGTAACAACTATTGCAGAGCAGCAGGGATATAAGATAAAATGGGTGCAAATAAGCAGATACATGGCAGATGAGTAGTAATGGTGTATTAAAACATGTAATGCCTTAGAGGTGGAGGATGTATTCCAACCTCAGCACCACCTTCCTTCATTGCAGTTACCAAATGGAATTAGGAGAAGTTAAGGCTGTGCCGTTAACAAGTTCCTTGCTGCCAAAAATTTTTGTTTTTCCACATAGAACATCTTTGGGAGTCATGGCCAGAGGAGACCTTGGAGGAAAAGGGGTCTTCCAGTGAAGGAGGCTATTGGGGTCTTGTGGGTTCATCTGTTCAGGTCCATGAACATCTGTTTTCTGAAATGTTTCCTTTGTAGTGAAAGTGAACTGTGTGAGAGGATGCAGGATCTTCTTCAGAGGAAAATGGATTTCAGATCTCGCAGTTTTTATCAAAAGGATTTACCTGAGCATCAGCATGAGAATACCGCTTACTTTTTGTGAAGGTGAAGTGGTGATTTCTGGGTTGCATGAGCAGAGAGGTGCATAACACAGCAGTTCTCATCAAGGAGGTTCTTTGGGACATATAGTGTGACTAATGATGACCATCAGGGTGACAAGACTAATCATTTTATTCAGGTTTAATGAGCATAAATAAATGATAGCTAGTGCCCACAGACAGCAGAAATGTGGGCTCATAGTTACAAAACATAGCTGAGATGTTCATTGCATCCCAGTTCTGTATTTTCCTTGGTACCCAACAATAACATAAGAAAGTGATGTGGGACTGTTTTTGGTCTTTGGTTCATGATCTGTTTTGGTATGTTCTGTGAGACCTGGTTAGGTTAGAACCCAGAGCTTCCAGGAATGTGTCCTAAATGTTACACTATGGTTGTCATCATATTTCTGCTTTTGTCTTGGTCCAGTGAATTTCAAATTATTTCAAATTATCTAGTGAGATCAAATGTGTCACTTTTTTGCCATGTATGGCAGTCCTTGAATGGTCTATGGCCCGGTTGTGTAGGACACTCGACAGGAATGAATGAAGCAGAGAATGGAGGAAGCTTGAATTTAAATCCTATTAGAAAGAAAAGCTGGTCTTCTCACATGTCCTGTCTGAGTTTTGCAACCTTTAGTAAGGACCTCCTCATTAAAAAAATAAACGTAAAATTGAAGTTGCAGCTGAAATTTGATGTGTCAAATTCTATCAGAGTTCATTAAGCATGTTGAGCTTGGAGAAGCATACAAATTAAGATAAATTTGATAAATCAAGAAATCAGAAAACCTGCTTTTAAGAAAAAGACATTCCTGGTTTCTGGTTGGGCTTTGAGGTGAAAATATTAGCAACCCATCCAGTTGTTCCAGAACTGCAGCAATTCTCTGAACATTTTGAAGTAGAACTTTCAGGTTCAAAAAAAAATTGAAAATCTGAAACATCAGTATCAGTGGAATTTTTTGGACATATACAATGTAATGTCTAATACATAGGCTCACTACTCTCGAGTGCAGTCTGAGGTTAGTCTACAAGGACTCTTGTATTGAGCAGGGAGATTCATGAAGTTAGTCAACTGAAAACATTAACAAGAGGGATGCCACTGTACTCCTGTCTTCTTCGTGCTTGTAGCTATCTGAGGTAATGTTGTTAGGAGGGAAGTTCTCCTGGGATCCTTTCCCACAGGCTAGTGCCCATAATTATGTTTAAAAGATGGGGATAGCATTTATTCTTTGATTATAAAATAAAGATGAGAGGTGAAACCATCAACCTCTGATAAAACTAGTGAGATATTTGTCTAAGAAATAGGGGATTTGGGTTCTTTCTTGTTATCAACTTTGAGAGTTCAGAGCCACATTTCGTCAGAGAAGGCTATTTATCAAACATTGTTACATATTCCTTTTCCAGGTTAAGTGAAGGTGGCCTGTCCACCTGGTCATAGCCAGCAATAGGTCATTATCGGTATGTGATACGTCATGATATTAAAGGCAGTCACAATGAGATCCCATGTCACTGTTTGTGCATATATGAGTCTGGTGACTACTCCTCTCAGCACCCTATTGTGAAATGAAAAAAGCAAGCCCACAGTTTACATCTTAGAAGGCAGGGCACATAGCAATGATGGAATAGCATTTGGTTTCTAGTCGCAGCTCTTGTCTTAAATACAGAGACTACTAAAAAATTCTCTCTAGGTGTTTTAATGGCACAAAATAGGCAACTTTGAAACCAAACATCCAAGCAAAAGTAATTTAATCTTTCTTTTGCCTATTCTTATTTAATGGTGATCTTGAAGGTAGTGATTTGTCAAAATATGCCCAATTGTAGCTTTTGTTTTTCTGCACTATGCTGAATTCCCATTTCTCATAAGGCAGCAAACAATTATTTTCTACTGCCAGAGACTATCTGAGAGCAGAGAATCCTTTTCTACCATATCACCTGGCATGCAGAAATTTTCTGGTGCAGGGTTGCCTTCTAGTTCTCCTAGATGAAAGTAATAGAAAGCTTTATGCAGTTCATCAGTGGCATGATGGTATTTCACAGGTTTGTATTCACTCATCAGAGGCATTAGCATGGGAACATGTATTGCCAACTTACCCTCCCACAAATGGTTTCGTTCAGCTCCCTCTCTTTTAAAGACAGTGTCATTTCAGAGCTGTAATGACCCTGACAGCTAAATAAAGATGTATTAAATTTAAATAAGAGTAATTAAAAACTGATTCTTTAGTCACTATTGCAAAATTTTGTGGGATTCATGACAATTTTGAAGACAGGAGTGAAATATCTTTTTTTTTCTCTCCTCAGCTTCTGAACTGAGCTCAGTTGCCACTTTCCTCCCCTCCGTAGACACTGATGTCACTGTACATTTTGCCCTTCCATCTTCCACTTGTCCGCCCTAGCAGTTCACTCACGGCTCCCCTTTTGCCCTATCTCATCCACAAGACCCTTTCCTTAGATAATAATGAGTACTTTTTTGTTGTTATTTAAAGGCATTCTTGAAACTTGTTAATTTCTGATTTATGTTTGTAGAGTTATATATAGCATAACAATAGAATTATCCAAGCTCCTCAGACACAAAACTGATGTGAAGTTTTTACTGTATTTTATAGGTTCACGATGATTTCATTTTGCACGACCACAGCTAATAAATGTGGGACACAAAACACTGTTGACAGAAACACTTTCTATGTGCTTTTTTTCTTTTTTCCTTAATAATGCCACAATCTGATCTTAAGCCTTGCAACTTCTTACAGTCATTTTGTATAATATGTGAAGTTGGATTGAAAGTACTTATGGAGATCCAAAAAATGGCAGAACGTGCTGTTAAGTTTCCCTCATATGTTTTAATGGGAAACATTTCCTGGGAAAATCATGCATAAATTTGGCAACTTTTTAGCCATTTTTAAACTAGCTTGAGAGAAATTTCTATCCAGATGTTAAATATGAAAGATTGTCCTTCTTTCTTTATCGTTTAATGTTCAGCTGTTTTACACCTTTTAGGGCACATCTGTTTCACACTATGAACACAATAAAACTATCTGCAGAACTGTTAACAATATATTATGACTAAGCCTGTTAGCTGTACTAATGAGGTTTTACTGCTTGTAAGATTTGAAAGAGCCCTGTCTAGGGGGCACAGAGCTGAATTACATGAAGAAGCTAACCGAGATTGGTGTTAGCTCAGACGTCTCAATCACACACAATTTCCCACTGTAGGCTTGGGTAATGCCTTTGAAAGAGTAGATTAGTTTATATCTGATTCAGGACTTATTAATTTTCTTTGTGTTTAGTTGCTCGGTGAATGTCAGAACCAAGTGAACCTTTTTTAGGTTAAATTGGGGTGGTCAGGTATTTCTGCTGGTAAGGAATCAGGTATTTTTACTGTTTTTATTGTAACTTAAGAACAAGAGTAAGAATGAATCTTCATTGTATGAAACAGTTAACGAGGAAATGTGACAGGTCAAAATGTAAAGCTGAAGAAGATAAAAAACCATGGCAAAATAAAATAATTAATGTAGAACCCCTTCCCCAAATACTGAGATAGGTTTTTTTTTTTCTCGTTTTTCCCCTCTATCTGTTCATTGAATGTGTTTTCACACAGTCTAGTTCTTTTTGTTAAAAGCAAGACTTTAACTACCTGTCTTAGTCTAGTCCCACTGTCAGCTTTGGTGCTTATAAATGTTTTCCATGCCCTCCTTACTTCTCCTTTTGGCTATGTCTACTTGAATGTGTTTTACTTTGCCATTATGGATGACAGTAAGAAAATATATTTGAACATAATTTGTTTGTAGGCAGGTGTGTTTGGGAGAAACAAAGAGCATGGGAAAGAACATGAATTAGAGTATGCCAAGAGACAAAATATACTTTACTCTTTGAATGTAAGTATATGACTATGTAAGCAATTTCCATTATTTGCTGATCTTTCAGTAGATGGATACTTGATGCATCAGTGGAAAGCTGAGACCTCTTCTGACTGAACTGAACCATTTTACAATTAAACGTATACTAATATATTAAAGAATAGTCTGTGGGCTGCTAGCATACCTGTTACAAGCATTATCGACTGATCAGCTTTACACTAGCCATTGTATGCAGTCCCATTTCCCCTTGCTACAGACATACTAATGTGAATTTAGCCCCACTAATGTAGAAGATTTCACTCTTCCCCGTGACTGTTGTGAAGTCCTGATACAGCTTTCATTAGGCAGGAGGTATGAACAGAAGAAATTCACACCTGTTACATTTGCCTCCCTTTGGGTTTTCACCTAGGGACAAACACATTAAAAGGGATATCTCCTCCACTTGGCAAAAATTATCTAGATTGTCAGGGAGTTTTGCCTTGTTTTTGTATTTTTTAAATGCAATTTTGGTTTCACCTTGCAAAGGTAGGAACGGAAATTCAGTCTTCAGAACACAGCACTCTCTGAAAGTGTGGTTATCTGCAAAATGATGTGGGCAATACTATACTAAAGAGCTGTATTTAAGAGTATGGCTCTTAAGTAGATAGTTTAATTCAGTATTTTTTTAGCAGAAATGTGATGCTGTAATCTAATACTGCCAGTAAAAACATAAAAAGATGAAATATATTAATCTAGTTTTATTTTCTGAGGCTTTCGATGATTTTACCAATGAAAGTGCAATATTTTTTCTTGTGTTATTATTTAAGTATCAGATTCTTTGAGCCTGTCTTGCTTCTTTAAGAAAAAGAAATTATGAAATATCCTCAAGATTAAATAAATATGCGGAGTTTTCATTTAAGTAAAACTGAGAAACATTGAAGAGTTAAGTCACAAAGACCCTAGCAAACAATCCTGTAGTTGAATGATCAAAAATAAAACTAGGGAACTAATGTATTATGTTGTTATGGCAACTGAATATTTAGATTTAATTTTATGTAAGCAGAACTTCAAGGATTATCCTGGGCAAATACAGTAAACATATTTGCAAACAAATTAAATATTCCTATCCAGATATTCTATCTCTAGTAATCATCAGTTATGTTTGCTGTAGAATTATCTAATGTTTTGGATTCACAATGACTTTATCATTAATCTGGTTTTGTACAATTTTATTGTATGTTTTTGGCAGCTGACCACTCATCCTTGTTGCCCAATCTGATTTCAGTTAGTGCTGGTTTGAGAGTTTATTTTTCTCTGCTGCAGATGTATGTTCTTTTTTGCCTGCCTCAGCTGTTGCTTTAAACAACAGCTATTTCCCTGTCATCTGTAGACTAAGCTGCCTTGTGTTTTCATGCCCTATGATGAGTGTATGATTCCTTTATTCCTACACTTTTTTCTTACACCAGGGGCAATCTCTGTTGCTAGCAACAACTCATGGCGGTGTATGTGAACTGAAGACCTAGCTTAATGTGGTTAAGATTATTCTGTGCTGATGGAATTTATAAGAAGCTGGTCTTTATAAGGTGATCCCTGATGTTTATTTAGTTTCTGTTCGGATATTCAAAGCAGGTTTTTTCTTCAATGCCACAATATAGTTGAGCAAATGCTGAATACACTTAGCAGGCAAAGAACATTGTTATGTTCCATTAAAGAGGAAATCAGATAAAATATGATATTTATATGCAGTTTTCAATACTGATTTTGTTTAATATTATACCTTTAACTGAGATTGTAATTTTCAGTATCACATTTAATAAGAAATTGCGCTTCTAATGTAGTCAATCACCAGATCATGACAAAATTAGAATTTGGGTGAATTAACTGCTTTCTAATATATATAGTCTTGTAATTAGTAACTTCATGTACTAATGAAACTGTGTTTTCTAAAGGGATTGGCTCCTTTATTAGCGGCTGTCTCAAAAGGAGCAAAATTTGACTGCCTTTGAGCATTAATCTTCACTAATGTTTGCCAGATCTCATTCTTTCATTCAGTTTTGCATTCTCAGATTTAGTAGTGTTTCTCTTTCTCAGTTAAGAACATTTTCTGCACTTGCAGAACAAAAAAAAAAAAAAAAAAAAAAGAAAAGAACCTTGCAAGAGAAATCACATTGTTTTCCATGTGCATTAGGAAATGTGAGAAACAGAGTCGTTAAATATATTTGCAAATTTTCCTGTAGGGCAAAGTATACCTGAGCAGAATACTTTTTTTCAAATTTTTTTCTGCAGTAGGAAGGAAAAACTATTATCCAGTCTACCTTAGAGAGCTGGAGAAGTGTGGGTCTGTCAATTAAACTGGGTTACAGATATACAGGCAAAAAGGAAAAACTCACCAAAACCAAACAAAGAAAGAAGCTATTGTTGAATAAATAACTAGCACTATGTCCAAGGTAGAGCAGAGATTTCTGTAAGTTCATGACACCTTGTTTCAGTCTCAAATAGATTGAAACAAAAAACTGCAATTCCTATATAATAGACTTGCTTATCTGATAAAACAACCTTCAATAGTTTTACAACAGATTATTTTTAAATATAACATATGTAAATCATAAACATGAACCACCAGGGAGATAGCTGCTATAATGTTAGCTGTGCTGTAATTTTAGCTGTGTTATAATAACTCAAGCTAAAGCATTCTCAAACTGACTTCTATCTGATAGTCATGAGATGTTTGACATCATAAGATACATGAAGATATTTTCATATTGCATATTTCATATTGATGTCTGGCTGTTGCATCTTCCAGCATGTAGCACACATAAAATAAAGCACACCACTTAAAATATTCGGGTCCTTTATGTTACTGACATGTTTATGTTTTCATTTGTGATTGCCTAATATTTTGAGCAATCTTAATAAAAAAGCTGGATCTATTTTCATGAGTTAAGAGGTAATTTTGTGATAAAAGATATATTTCATGTAAAACCACAGAGTTAACACTGGCACTATGTTATCATAGGGCTAATGAATCACTAAGTGTAATCATAGTTCATGTTATGTTTATAGATATTTATTATTTCATTTCAAAATATCATATCCTTATTTCAACATTTTTTGATATATAATTTATTAGTAATAACTGCACTAGGCAGAATCAATGAACCATATAATCTACCATCAACAATAGTCAATGCTAGATGTTCATATTAAATAGGAGGAAAAGTTATAGTGGATGATTGTGAAATAGCTACTGCATCTAAGAAAACTTTTCATATTCTCAGCACTTAGTAAGTACACTAAATAATGTGAATTTATACTCTGTAAAATTTGTCATATTTTCCGTATCAAATTACTACATGTACATTGGCATCTTTCAGAAAGGAACTTTTGGATTTATAACAAGCATCAGTCTCTTTCCAACGCGTCTTCAATTTAGCCTAAGAGTCTCTGAAACTCAAGACTTAAGTACAATTTTAGTGGATTTCCAAGCTAAAATCATGAATACTGAAAGCTGTTCTTTTGATCATTATTTATTAATATTTATTGTCATTGACATTGACAAAATGGCTTGTGTGTAACAGGGTGGTTTGCACCTAGTTGTTAATCAATTTCTGATTTGAATAATGTAGTTTAAGAACATTTAAATGCAATCTACAGTGTGAAGCATTACTAGTTTGAATGGAAACATTCATTTTAATGAATACTGAGAATTTCTGAACAATAGCGCCTGTCTCCCTACACACTTCAAGCAGATTTCAGGCATGTTCTCACAAATCATCAAATGATTTCTGTGGCTAGTAATGTACTTCCCCAGAATTTCCATTTGAGATGGTATTAGGCTACAAATGCCCAGAGATTGCTTTGAGTGGTCGGATCAACAGCTGTCAAATTAGTTTATAAAACAATAATGAATCTTCGGTCTCAATAATCTATTCTTTTGAATACCAAAAAGTAATTTATCCAACTCTTTGTAAACACAGCACTCAAAATAGCACGGTAATTTTACTAAAATATCTCTTTGGCAAAACCTTTTATTAATTCCAACAGAATGCCTCTGTTCTCTGTATAAACTCCAGCAATTGGTTGTATTCATTGAGCTAGACATCTTGATAGAGTACTAGTTGGACAAAATAATAGTCTGGACCAAAACTGAAGGAAGCTTCATAATTTAAGAAAAATATGACACATAATTGAAAGCATATTAAGAAACAATTTTTCAATACTTTCTCCAGTGCAGATCCACAATTAACTCTAATTTTAAGTATCCTCAAATTAAGCTATTCAAATATATATTTCTAAACTACCATCATTATCTCAGGCCTAACTTAGCAACACGCCCTCTGATTTTGTCCAATAGAGTTCCCTTTGCAGAGTGAAACTCTGCTTGTTACCATCTTCTGTTTCGCTTATTTAAAAATTTCCATAGAGAAAGAACAAACAATTAACAAATATGTTAAAGTTTCTGTGTGTGTGTGTACCCAGTGTTTGTTTTGGGCGAGGATAGAAGCTGTAAAACTTTTGTTCAAAGACAAATTCTGTTGAACCTTCAGGTACAAGTTGTTCCTCAGGACTGTTAAGGCTCTAGTTTGGTGTCTGGTATTTACTAGCAGTAATCCTTATTTCCCACATACATCTCCAGCTCCTGCTCTGTCATTTTGTGGAGGTTATAATCACTTTTCTTTCTCTCCTTCCCCCCCATATTATTCTACATGGAACAATCCAATGTCAGAATGGGAAAGCAGGAAAAAACATGTCAGCATTTTGACTTGTCTGACAAAGATCTAGTGGTTTGAGCCACTTTAACTTTGGCCTTCCTTCACTATTCCCAATAGTGAGTATTAGTAGAACATAGTCTAGTCACCTTAATTCTTAGACATTCAAAGCATTTTGCTGTAAAAAGTTAGAAGACATAATCTTTTGGGTTTTTAATACTATTGAAGCACTATTGAATTTAGTAATATTTAAGAATTTAGTATACTTACCTTTATTATTTAATTATATTGCATTTTGATCCTATGTGTACTTTATTTTCCATTTCTGGTTGCTACAGGGGAGGCTGTAAATTGGTCACAGTAGACTATGTTATCTGTGGAAGACAGAAATCTCGGTACCATAGCAGGGCCTTATACCACTGTACCCTGAATGAAAGGAAGGTGTTTTAATGATTTTATAATTATTTTGCTCCTGCCATTACTAGTAAATGCATGTAAACACAGATGCGCACAGATAGAGTTCGGAAGGACTGATTTCAAAGGAGCAGCTGTTGCAAAGCTCAGAGTTGATCCCCAGTTCCTATTGCCACTGCAGTCACAGTGGAGTCTCTGAAGCCAACATCATATTCTTCTGTAATTATTAGTATTAAGTTTGTAACTACACTGATTTATATTTTTTTAAATAGGCAGTCAAATATTAGAGGAGAAAATTTGTGAGGGCTGTCTGATTCTGTCACTTGTTACCAGTATCTCACTCTAATAACCACTCTGAGTCAGAATATTTTGGGGAGTTTATACTTCAGATTAAATCCCTTAAAAGAGCCAGTCACCATTGTAATCAGGAGATAAGAAATATTCATTGACTGTGCATAAAATACTGAGTGGGTTGCATTCATACCCTAGGCTTCCGGCCAAAACCAGATGCAGCAGCTGGTGTTGTTCGGTCCCTCTGGAAATTGGCTATAACATGACAACTTCATTCCCCGGAACGGCCTGTAGCTGAATTGCCACAGCCTACAAAACCGGGTATAATGTCTTGGGGAAAAAAGCAAGACAAAAGAATTTAAAGATTTTATTCAAAATTACATAGGCTTTGATAATGACCACAGTATTTTAAAGTACTTCAGTAGCATATTATGTAAGCAACGTGAGGAACACATTCCCAGAAAAGGCAGAATTGGATGTGATATGTGGAGTAGTGTATTCTTCAAGACAATATTTTTTTCAATTCTATCCACATTTTTTGTTCCTACACAGTACTGTGTGTTAGAGAAAGCAAGTTTTTAAAACTGTGTCTTGTATTTCAAGAGAATTCTTCATGTCTTCCTCTGCTGTGAGTATCTACTTCAGACATGGACTTAGGTGAATATAGAGACTGCACTTGCAATGTTGTGTGTTTCTATTTGTCTGCACGTGATGACCAGACAGTGAGAAATATTTATTAGTAGCCTTTGAGTCATAATAAATCCTAATCAGCATTAGCATTTTTTTAATTGTGGCAATATCTAGAGATTCCAATCGTATAGGAAGGGCTCATGATTTATAGACATAATACGTCATGGGAGGCAGTAATACCCAGTGTTGCATACTACTATGTTCATATGTCTTTCCTTTTTATAAAGATTGCATGAAAGTTTGATAGTTGTCGTGGTTGGGTTTTTTTCTCCTCATCTAGCCAAACCCATCTTTCTTTTTTTGACTGGCTTGGTTCAGTATCTGTTATTTTTGGTGAAGACTCCCTATGTTAAAATCTATATGGCTTAGAAATTTGCGATCATGCACTTGTTTTACATATGACATCAAATATATATGACAACAGGTGATATACGTTTTTTGGTCGCTAATAACATGGCTCACCTCAAATCATAGATGAAAAGGAAAAGCATTCCATCCTATGCCATTGCCATTCCTAAAGCCTTGCCTTTTTCTATTTGTGCAATATGAAAAATCTGATCTTAAACCTTTCTGCTCAGCCAAGTGGTCTATACAATAACACATTATTTCCACACGTCCTTTTCCACTAATGTCCTTAAGTACGAAGAAATTGTTACTGTAAAACATATTATGCTGGAATATTTAGTGTATTGTTTCTACCAGTAATTTATTTTCTTTAAAAGTATTCTTAATCCTTGAACTCTGAAAGTCATGGGATAGTAATATTTGTATTGTTATACTGCTGGGTTTTTTTTCACTTTCAGCAGAGAAGTTCTTGATTCCCTGTATCTCATTATCTGAATGTTAATATCCTTGACCAGAGGCTTATTATGATTAATTTTTTTATTGTGATTTCCATGTTTTCTGTATTTGTGAGAAAGTTGTTTATTTCAGACTGGCTCAGTGGCACTGAATTCCAAAGAGATTCAATTTTGACAAAACGCCACAAAGCTGGACATGGAAAGGGACAGAATTTCAGCATTATTCCTGAATTTGATTTTCCTATATACTGTTCAAACACTTGCAAGTTTTATTTTGTAGGAAGAATTTTGACAATGTATTTTCAGCTATATATAACTTTTAGTGATAATTTACTTTGGTTTTCTCTAACCTTCTGGTTAATCTCTTACCTTTAGTCATGTATGCATTTCTATTCTTTCTATTTTGTTTTAAAAAGAGATGCATAAAATAAATGCTTAATGTTGTACATTTCTCAATGAGACATATTAATCCACTGAACTCAAACAATCTGTACATATCACTGATGTATCTTCACTAGTATTTTACAAAGGAGTAAAATATGTTGGAAAGAATCTAATCTGACATTGGATTTTGAACCAGTATGAATTTAAGGATTTAAATTCAAAATATTTTTCTAAATTGATTTTTATTATGGGAGATCTCAACAATTCTTTCAAGGTTTTAGACACATTCCTTCAAGAAAGTCATTACTTGGAATGCCACAACATGCAGCTAGGGAATAAAAGTCACTAGTAAATCATGAGGAAACACATCTGCTAAACTAATGTGTACAGTACCAGTAGAAGAAGAGACACAAGGGAAAAATAAGAAAAAAACTTCTCTGACAATATAAGAAAATGAAAAAAAAAATCACTCCCAAAAAACCCCAACCAAAAAAACCCGATGGTTTCAGTTTCTTGCAATAGAACACACTTGAAATGAAAGATAAACCTCTTGAATAAGTCTCAGTTATATGATGGTGCATCTGCTTTCTAAATCAGCTATTGGAAAGCTAAGCATATTGATGAGAAGCTGTGTTGTTTAGAAACAAACCTCTGATATTTGTAGGTCAATTACATATCTTTAGGCTAGTCTTTGTGATAGTTTGCCATTATATATAATTTTTTGGCTTGAATTATAAGCAGACAAAAGATGGTCAAAGAAGGGGAAGTATCACTACCTTCATTTTACCAACAGGAAGAAGCAATACAGAGGTTTCAGTGATTTCTCAGTTATTTGCCTCCAGTCAACATAGCTGCCAGATTATGAAAGGCTTTTCCATCTTCCAGGGATGGATATAGCCTTGGCTCTGTCTCAGAACCCTATGTTCAGGTTAGATCTGGGCGTATATCCATCCCCCAGCTCCACAGCTGAAAAACTTGCTTACCACATTCAAGGCTCTCATGCGATAGTGAAGCCAGGACCCAGCTGAGAAACCACAGCAATGGCGCATGTTGTTAAACCTAGCTCCTGTGAATGAAATTCAGTCTTAGTTAAGAAAAGAGCTTTTCTGTATGATGCAAGGGAGAAGCAACTTGCTTCATATTGGGATCCATGAATGCCAGGATCTGAAGTAGGAGTAAGTAATAATGTTACGTGCAGTGCTGAAAATCAAGGCCTGCCATCTTTTACTGGTTCCCTTAACTACTACGTTTCAGATGTGTATGCTTATAAATACCTAAAGGGAGGGTGCCGGGAGGATGGCACCAGTCTTTTTTCAGTGGTGCCCAGTGATAGGACAAGAGGTAATGGGCACAAACTTGAACATAGGAAGTTCCATCTGAACATGAGGAGGAACTTCTTTACTTTGAGGGTGGCAAAGCACTGGAAGAGGCTGCCCAGAGAGGTGGGGGAGTCTCCGACTCTGGAGATATTCAAAACCCACCTGGACGCCGTCCTGTGCAACCTGCTCTAGGTGAACCTGCTCTGGCAGGGGGGGTTGGACTAGATGATCTCCAGAGGTCCCTGCCAACCCCTGTGATTCTGTATACTTCCTTAGCATCCTACCATCATTATTGTCTCCACTCCCATTGCTACATTCTTTCTTCTTACAGAGTCAATAAGAGGGTGGAGAGCCTGATTTCTGCCCCCCCTGGGCCCTGCCCTATATGCAGACTTTGGGCTGCAGTATCCATTTCAGAGTCTTTTAGGTGAGCTTTATTTTTATGGAAACTAACTTGTAGGTACCTACGTCATCTATAGAATCATTTCAAGTCTTTATGAGCCTTCTTTCAATGGAAAGCTAACTTGCTTTAAAAGGTCTAGTATTATGGACTAAGTTTGAAAAGCTGGTTTTATTATCAGCTTGCTTTTCAAGTACTATTGTTCATTTTGCTCTTTAGTCATACGTATTCTCCTTCTTGAGAGAATGCCTCAAGCTTGTTCATTTCACAGATTTCCTTGTTCCATCCTCCGCTCAGGAAGAATGGATTTTATTCAGAGTACAGACTTCTGTGCAGTGTATTTTCCCAGTTCTTAATATCATTTGTTTACAATGATCATGAGCTGCTCAAGAGCGGAACTGAATAAAGTTTGCTGTCAGCCTTGGATGTTGAATAATGTGGAATTTCTCAATGCTTGATAGCAAGCTATTGTACCACACAGCGGGTGGGCTGTAAAATCTTTCTTTCATACATTGAAAAGTCAGTATGAAGTAAATAAGTAAATATGACGTCCGTATTGTAATGTCACCACATTTGCTGAATTTCTGAGCACATAGTATGTGTGCATCTTAAAAATCAAAGTGCATCTTAAAAATAAAAGCCTGTCTTACTTGAAGGAAGTCATCCTGGTTTGAGGTAAAACAGAACCAATTTTCTTTTCAGTAATTTCGTTTTTCAGCTAAGCCTCTTCTAACCAACTCTCTGAAATTAACAGCATATTTTTCAGACAATGTCCGCTTCTGGCAGATAAGGTCTACTGTTTATGATGGATACCAAGGAATGGTATGCAGAGAGGCTCCTGCTTATACTTATTGCAATAACAACCAAGGTCAGCCAACTTTGTTATGCACCAAGTTAGAGGGTCGGATGCAGAAGAGCAAAGCGGGGTCGCACGTGCAGGGAGGAGCAGACAGGACAGGAGAGAGATTAAAGACAGCATCTGTCCTTTGGCTTAGTGGACAGCCAAGCCCAAACCACGGCAGAAGTGCATTGCAAAGAATTAAGAATTAGAAAGTTTTTGGAGAAGATTACAGAATAAGTTTAAAAACCCCTAGTTTTTCAGATTTAAAACTAATTCTTATCACGAGGATAGGAAGGAAATTAAATGGGGGGGGGTGTTTAGAAGAAATTGTTAATTTTTCTGAAGCATTTTACAGAGAGAGTTTGACGCTGATGATATTCCTAAAAAAACCTGTCCAGCTTTCTAGATTGCTTTCACTAGCCCTTGGATCTATCTCTTGGTATGCCCTAGATTTTTGTTCTCAGCTGCTTCTAATACTGTTCAAGATTGATTTCATAAATTTGATGTTTATTTTTTATTCACAAAAGGCTGAACAATCAATATCTAATGAAGCTAAAAAGAGATGTGTGAAATGCTTTTAGGAATGTCATAGTTATTCTCTTTTCATAAGCAATTACTTGAGAAGATCTCCATAAAAGATTCTATTAGACTGAAAGAAGAGAACATTTCAGAGATAATCTGAATCCAGTATAACTTGTTTGTGTGAGAATTCTGACATCTCAGTTTTAAAATTTTGAATTTGAAAGAAAAACATGAATGAATTCCTAACTTCATAGTAGACAAAGTGGTATGATAAGAATGAAATAATTTAATAGAGAGGGAGAGATAAAAGCCTTAGTTTTGAATTTATTGAATCAACTAATGCAGCATGACTAAATATAGTGATGCATAATTTATTTTTAGAATATAAAGTAATTGTGTGTAAATTTTGATTAGTCATTGTTAAGTTGTAATTTATACTCCTACAGGTAATCTTAGGTAACTGCCAATATATAGAAATAGAAGTAGTACTGGAAAATGAAAAATAATATGAATACAAACTATATAGAATTAACAGAAAGCAAAAAAAAATGGGATGGTGGGCTCTGGCAGGCTTTTTCTCATTTGGTCACCTGCCAGGTAAGGAGATGACCTGCTGGACTGCAGTACCTCTTGAGAAACCACCCATCCAGGAGCTGAAGTCTGCTCCTAGATGTTCACTCACCTGTGCCAAGGAGGAGACCTCCATGCCCTCTAAGCAGACAGATGGCAAAGCTGTCTGAGATTTCTCCTTCTTTAACTGGGGAGATGGAGAGCAGACCTGGTCTGTCAGAAGGCGAGGTGGTCAATTAAGGACCTGGCCTGGCAGCAGGCAGGGTGGCCAACAGGGGGGACTGGGGCAGCCATCCCCTGGACGCTCAGCCCACAACCCACCTGTCTGCTTGAGTTTCTTAGTAAGAGCCATTTCTTAGGAGTTTTCTCCTGGAAAACACTGCATCTAAGAACAACTATTGAATCATTCTGTGTGCCATATGTTCACATTGTTAAGAGTAATATTGGGAGTTATTAGTCTGCCATAATTATCAAACCATTGCTAGGGTTGTTCCCCTTCCTTTCACTTCATAGTTTTTATCTGAAAATATTTTATTTTAGTTGAATACTTAATCACTTGAACAAATTTACTTTACACAATATTCCCAGGCATTGTTTCTGACTGCTTGATTCCATAGGAAACCCTTTTTTTCCCAATTGCAACTAGTTTATGTGAATTCCATTTGACTTCCTTTTCAGCTAATAAATACATTTTGTTGTTGTAATTATTGTAAACATTAATGCTACATAGAAAAATTAAGTAAAAAACCAAAACCCACCATCTTTTTATCAGAATAATAGTTATATTACTTTTGTGTCTATTCTTGTTAGGCCAGGATTTTATTCTAGCAAAGCTGGAACTTTTTAAAGTTAATTAATGAATCCTTGATATCTAAGATTTTTTTCTTTGTACTTTTTACTTCATGGAAATGGAAATGGAAACTTCAGGAAAAAAACCTCTGAAATATGGTGCAAGTCTGACAGTAAATTAGAGACTTTTACAGTGAAAATGTCATGTTTTGTTTCAGAAAAAATAGAATATTCCTGGGAATAAGAAGTAAAAATTTCTTGTTTCGAGTGAAAATCAACACATCTCAGAAATTTACAGTAAAAATGTGTTTTGCAAATTTTTGAAAAAGTCATTATGTATATCCACATAAAACTGTGGATCACATATGGTGGTGTGGACTTTTAAGACCATAACAGCAGGTAAAATTTGAAGCCCAGGGTAGAGTTTGCAGATAGTCCTTCAATTGTGTAATTTTGTTTTATCTAAGGTTCCCTCAAAATTCTGGGATCAGAATTGCCTTGGGTAATCATATGAAAACTCCTTCAACATAGAGATGTATATTTTCACTGACCACTCTTGTTTGCCCTTTAGTCCACAGGAACTAACAGACAGGTCTGAGATGTAGTTTATTTCCTACTGCTCTAGACATCTGCATTTGACATAATAAATTATGTACTGAAAACACCAATTTATCTTAAATAGTCACGAAGTTGAGGAAAACTATGGTATATCAGATGGCACTGAAGTAAGATCAATTCCATCTCTGTTTTTAGTATGACCTCAAATGTATAGGCAGTAGTCAGATCATGAGAAAAAAGATATCTTGCTCTTCACCTATGCATTCTTTTTCTCACAATGCTTTGGGCAACAGGCCATAAAATAACACGAAGCAGAGTTTTAGAAAGTAATTTCTTGTTATTGATTTAATGTTATTAAGAATACAAAATGAACACAGTGAAAGGCAGATATACAATATACCAATTACTGTGATAAGTAACAGTATGAGCTCATTATAAAAGTTAATCAGGTAATGCAAAGGATCATGTTAATCTGTGCACAGAACACAATCTATATTATCAGCAAAAATATGAAAGGAAATAGTGTAAACTTTATCATAATCCCCAGCTTTCCTGACCACACAACATACACAAAAAATGCTTAAAAAATAAATGTTTTATGGTTTGAGGTGTTTCCGTTCAGTCAGCCAAGAAACAGTAGGCATTATGAAGGTCATTTGTGGTGAAAATCAATGGCTTCCCTTAGGTTTCAGAGAAGAAAAAGGTTTTAATGACAGCCAAGAATTGCCCATGAGAATAGACTTACTGGGTCTTTGGAACCGTTCATCAGCATAGTGCAAAGGCAATTAAAAAACTCTCCTAAAATTTTTTTATTAATAAAGGTCTCAAGAGGCTGACACAATGCATGAAGTTCAGGAAAGCCTTGGCCATGCCTTCTGAGCCAGCAGTTGCAATTGAAATGTAATGGCATATTATTTACCTAACAGCTATATTGGATATTGTATCTCAGTAATGGTGCTGCTGTAGCTATGATGGTTTAAGCAGATAAGAAGAAACAGAAAAGAAAAGAAAAAACACTGAATTAATAGAGATACTGGTTTTTAATATCTCTGAAAAGCAACCTTCCTCCAACACCAACAACTCTATATACATCTCTCTCTCTCTTTCCTATAATACAACTTTACCACATCTCTTTCCCTCACTTCTTTGCTCCTTCTCCCTGCAATCTCTCTTTTATTCTACTAGTAGCAATTAGCTTTTCTTTCAGAGGACATTTTGTTAGTACATTATTTGCTAAACTCTGACAAATTCCGCTCCAGAACTGTAGCTGCTCCCTCTATTTCAGACCTGAAGAAAGGTGTATGTGCCCAAAAGGTTGTGTAATTTTTTTCCCCAGCTATACTACTTTGGCCTAATAAAAGATTTGTCCTTTATTGCAATCCTTGCTTGCTTGCACTGTGTATGTGGCCTGGCACATGTCATAGTGAAGCTACACATATTGCAGTATAAAGTCAAGGGCAGTCCAAGTGATTATTACTTTTTACCAAGGTTTTTTCCATTTTTTATTTTCTCATATAAGGATCACCCTGTAGTGAATGCTTTTATATTTCATTTACATCTGTTAAACTTTAGAAAATTGTGCTTCTGAATTATGTAAAACAGAAGCTGCAGAGGGAAACAGATTCTGTTAAAACGGTAACTTTTCCGCCTTCAGCATTTAGAAAAATATCTGGCTTTGTTTCACTTGTGTTCTCTCAAACTCTTAGAAATGGTCTTTTGTGTTCACCTGTCCCTCTGTGGCCCCCTCCCTGCTCCCCTTTCCTTAGACCATTCTCTCCTTTCTTCTCCTTCTCAGGCTACAGGAGAGCTGTAAATTCCTGGAAGAAAAGGAGAAAGAAAGTGCTATAATTACCAGCACAAGTACCTATGCAGGCCAGGTAGCAACTAACAACCTTTGATTACTAACAGCAGTGTGGCTGCTTTAAAGTGGAGGAGGAAAAACTTTCTGTAACTACTAGCTGGAAGTATCAGCTCTCATTTGCCAGACTACATGAGCTGAGCTGATGCCATGGATGAAGGGAGCTAAGCATTCCTCGGTCTGTGCAAGCAGTTTGTGGCCCTCTTTAACACTTGGGTAGAGTGCTGAGAAATACTCCTTTCCATAGGAATTTGCAAAAGGAAACAATGCAATGCTAGAATTAGTTTGTGAAATTCACTGGGTTTACTGGTGGTTTTAAAAGACCCCCTTTAATCTCAAAAGTTTATCTTTTTCTGTAAACCTCCTCAACCTCTTGCTCTTTTTTCTTTGCACTGCTGTATGCGGTTTTGGTTGGTTGCTTTTGAACAAATTGTAGCTGACAAATAGTTTGTTACAGTAGGCATGAGGAAATAAGGGGCTATAAATGCCAGCCACCCATGAACACATAAAGATGACAAAGAAAACCAATGAACTAAGTCAGAAAACATCACCTGTTTAGCTCAGATGGGACCACAGTACAGCTGCTGTATGAGGCTCCAACTTAGAAGCTTTTACCTTAATTCAAAATAGGACCTTTCAGCAAATATCATTGTCTTGTCTTACATCTGGAGGAAAGAAAAATATGAGAAAAAATGAAAGTATTCCCTAAAGGTAAAGAAGATTGACTGTGGCTTTGGGGTTTTTCTCTCTGTCTCTCTCTCTTTTTTTTTTTTTCCTTGCAGTCAATGAACAGGAAAATAAAAGAAATTATTTTTGCACCTTTACAGCTCAGTTGGTTCTTCCTTTGTCTTTCCCTTGGAGAGTTCATAAATAGTTTTAGTCAAAATAACTAAATCTTTCCCTGTGGCATTTTCTTCCTTGAGAATGAGTTGTTCCAACACACGAACAAAAAAACCCAACCTGAGGATGGCAAAGGCTGTTTTGACTGTGTTTTTATACAGTACAAGCTAACTTATTAAAAATGTATAGAATATGAATGCCAGACATAACCTACATTTCCTAGTACACTTCTGTTCTTTGCTTTTTAGGAATTTATGTAGAGTGTATGTGGATCGTCCTTTATCCACGTTGCACCTCTTGTGTTACTCCTCATATTCTATTATATGGAAACAATCTCTTTCCACAGAGTATCTTAAATGAAGATGTATCTTCACAGACTGAAGCTGCCTGCTGCTGTGCCTGCTGTCACTGCTCCTGTCACCAACATAAATGCGAGCAATCAGAACAACAGTGAGGGAAATAGAGGCGGTGACAAAAGCAATAGTGTCACAAAAAGCAGCAGCAGTAGTGCCACATAACCAGTTGCCACAATTTACCTGTATGGGTAAAGCTTAGCTTATGCACTGCTGTATTTTAAACCCTGGAAAGTAAGGCATTGCTTATCTTTTTAGTGTCTGATCTTGTGAAGATTTATGTGTGTGTTCAGCTTCCCACACTGCAAGTAGAAGCTGACTTCGGAAAGACTGTTCACAGAGCATTAAGTTAAAAATCAATGTGTGTGCACAGACTCCCTTCCTTATGCACAAGAAAATCCTTTCTTAAACACAAACCCAATCTGATCGGTTACCCTGCATGTTTAGTGAACATCCTGCATATTTAGTGAAGTGATGACAACTTATTTTTCAAATGTTATGGGGGAAAAAAAAAAAAGGAAAGAAAAAAACAAAAAA
>VFFE01007186.1:363523-391137 GCA_008921705.1 Burhinus oedicnemus
CTAATGTCCAAGTAACTTAAAAAAAAAAAAAAAAAGAGCTTGTATAACAGTTAATTTGAATATTGCAAGGGCACTTACTAGCTGACTGAAAAAGTTTTAAAGTTCATTCAGTTTTAGAACTCATATCCTGAACTGTCCTGTAGTTCAGGCTAACCATAATGGGACTTGATTCTTAAACTATGTTGGATTCAAAATACCTGAGTTCAGTTTCCAGATCTCCTATGAAGATTTTCAGCAAATCTGAACCTCAATTTTTCACCACTGAAGTGGAACATAATGCTTTTTCCAGTCTTTTGAAAAAGGGGAAGAGGTTGGTTTTATTATGTGCTGCATGATGCCTAGCACAAAGGATTCCCAATCACCTTTAACATCTCTTGGCTCTGTTACAAAACAGAGAAATAACCTCATAACTATGTTTGGGGTTGTCCAGCGTTGGTTGAACAGTTCCAGGAGCCACCCTGGAGGATACCGATTGCCTTCCTGCTTATCTAGCTGTTTTACCTCCCACAAGTCCCGTATGAGCCAACAGACCACAGGTTATGAAGTCAACAGGAGCCGCTCTTTCCTGGAGCCTGCCTATTCCTGCTCACACTGCAAATGTGTGAAAATAGTCGGTGTAAGAGTGCAAGGGGAATGCTCTTTACACTTAAAATAAGCAAGATCTGCTCACTTAGTAAATATTTGACTAAACCATGTAAAAAGCTATCCATCTTTAAACTATCCAGTAACAGTATGGGTTATGTTCATAGTTACAGTCAACATATGACTTACTTCCTGCTTACTCAGCCCAGGACATGTTAATTGAAAACCACTTTTCTCCTTAGACATAACAGCTCGTGGTAATCTACAATAATGTTCCCCTGTTACTTTAGAAAATTAGAGAAAATAATTCCAGTCATCACTTCAGTGGTGAAGACTGGACTCAAGCATTGTGAAGTGGGTAATCATAGAGTACGTTTTGCATTAATCCCACAATGGGCCAGCTATGTAGGGGAAACAATAGCGTTTATGAATATATTGGTTAGTCTTTTCAGGAAAGATCTAAGAGTGTGCTCCAGCAAACTTAGTCACCTCCAAAGACATAAATTCAAGTAGGTGACATTTAGGAAGCTTCCTGAAAGTCATAATTTATGTACATCACATGGACACCTCAATACTGAGACAGGTGAGGATTTCTGCTCAACCACAGATCTTGAAAGAGTAGGGAAAAGAACTGGGGCACAGAAACATTGCCAGATGTTAAAAAGCTTATACTGTGCACACCTCCAAACGAATGTGTTTCCTTTCACGTACGAGTATTCTCAAAGGAAACTCATGAATAACAGGTAAAAAAAAGGAAATTCCCAAAGCCCATAAAAGATGCATTTTCCAAGAGCTTTTTTTGGCCTGCAGTAATAATAGCAAATCTTACCACATTCTTCTCTATAGCAGGAACATTAATTCAAAAACTCGGCAAATCAGATACATATACTGGTATCCTGCCTAGTATTAATTCATGTGTGATCTGTAATACCTGCAAACTGTATAGTATTTAAACCTACAGATCCCCTGACTGAATCTAGATGCTCAAAAAGGAATTTGGCTGCTTTCCACTTCTTCCTTTTTCTCGTCGTCTTACCTCCTTACTTTGAACGTGTTTACGGGAAAATTTACCTATCCAGCAAAATATTTTGATTTAGGCCTTTTCCGTATTCTTCATCAAAAAATAATTCCTGCTTTAGGCAGAACATTGCCAGCAGGTCAAGGTGATCCTTCCCCTCTGCTCGGCACTGGTAAAGCACATCAAGAGTGCCAGGTACAGCCATGGGCTCTCTAGTACGGGAGAGACATGGACTTATTATAGCAAGTCCAGCACAGGGCCACAAAGATGATGAAGGAAATGGAGCATCTGTTGTACAAGAAAAGGCTGAGAGGGCTGGGACTGTTCAGCCTTGGAAAGAGAAGGCATGTGGAGATCTCATCAACGTGTATAAATCTCTGATGGGGTGAGTAAAGAAGATAGACCATTCTTCTCAGCGATGCCAATGGGAGGAACAAGAGGCAACAGGCACAAATTGACATACAAGAAATTCTGCTTAAACATAAGAGAACACTTATTTACTTGTGAGAGTGGTTCAAAATGGGCTGTCCAGAGATCTTGTGGAGTCTCCATGCTTGGAAATATTCAAAATCCAGTTGGTTACAACCCTGAGCAACCTGCTGTAGCTGACCTCTCCTCTGAGTGGTTTCATACTCAAACAGTCATAACAAAGTTGAACATTTTCTATCAATTAACCAAAAGGGCATTTACTTGAAACAAGATAAAATGAGTTTCAATTTGTTATTGTGTATTGTTATGAATTTAAAATTTGATCTCCTAAAAGCCACGGAGTTTCTGACTATCTGATTTATTGGCTGTCCAGGAGTCATTTTTCTTCTATGTGTTTCTTGTTGGAAATCCTGTCTCACATATGTACTTTTAGCTAACCTAGATTTTCAGGGAAAAAAGTATTAGAAGAATTGCAACCAGGTTTCCTCTGAAGTGTTGTATAGAGACGTCCTTATCACCATGAACGTCTGTCTCTTCTCTTCCCACCTGACCACTTGTTTTTGCCTTTTAATCTGCTGGATCATCTTCCTGCTTTCATTAAGAATGGACCTATGAGCCTGGAAAAAGCTACCAAAACCTTTTGTTCATATCTCCCTGAAAAAATGTTTCACAGCTTCCTGACAACCACTGAGAAAAACCAACAAATGAACAAATTAACATTTCGGATATTAAAGAATTTCCCTGAGATTCTTCTCCTTATCTTACTAACTGGTATTTCCCAGATCCCTCTTGATGTCATCTTACATAACAATATATACATATACATCGATATATATGTCATTTTGTTTGTAAACAGAGAAATCCCCAAAAAGTAATCTCCTGTTACATGAAAACTTGAAAGTCTCCCCATGGCTTCCAGTATTGTTTTACTTGACCTTTAGTTAAAGATCAACAGTTGTTAGGAACAGTCTTTGTAAGCCCTCTGGGTGATCACTGACAAAGCTTTTATAGTGTGCTTTATATTTATATTCCTTAACATCAGACTATAAAATACAAGCTTGTGAAAGCTATAATTTACTAAGAGATAACAAGTATTCATGTCTTTTAGTCATGTATTTACTTTGAATGCCATAAATCAAACCTGGCACAAGATGAAGCAGCAGCTTATTTTAAGGTGTATGTAGAAGGAGAATTAACACTGAGGACTATAAATTTTCAATATATTTACAGGGCTGTTTTTCCTTTTTTGTTTTTTCCTTGACAAAGACTGATTCAAATGCGGTAACACAGGACAGACATGAATGACAAATACACATCAAGATTTGTGGTTCTAACATTAATGTATAACATTTATTAATATATAATGTATTGCAATATATGGCAAATTTATAAGCATAATTTCTGCAAAGCCATATATATTAGTGATGTCCTTGTGAATATTTTATTACCATTATACGCAACAGTCTCTGAGATACATTTTTCCTTACTGCCACAGAACATATTGCTCAATTCAGTTTAACCTTCTGAGATACTCGTAGAAACTGACCTCAATGACTGGTAGAGCGGGACCAAGTTCTCCAGTACAATATTATTCAAACAGGTCCCTAAACTTTGTGTATGTACACAAAATCTAGTTTCAAGAAATTCTGCAGAGTCATTGATCCCCATTCAAATTAATGAGTACTCACACCCTGGAAAACTGGTCATTTTTACTAAGATTGCTTTATATTAATGTACCTAAAGCCTTGAACAATGTTGTTAATGTGACTGACATGCTTTTTGTGGTGATAGAATTTCAAGAGAGCTTTGCTGCAAGATAAGTAGGTATGCTAATTTTTGTTACTGGGTTGACTGCAGCTAATATAGCAATGACAACATATGCAGATGGCATTTTACCACACTTTCAGATATTTTTAAATTACTTCACGCTATCATTCACAGTTCATTGCCAGGTGTCTCACCTGGTGATATGAATTTACCAGTATCCTCTGTCAACATTGCAGATTGAACTATTTTTTTTTAACTTTCTTGTTGCCAGTCTGGGATCGGTTTCTACATTAGGCAAATTTCTCCGGTGCAAGTTTCTAATTCATGAACACGAAGCAAAAATTTGCTAATCTGTAACACTTCTTGGTAATACCAAGAAAGATTGCAGATGTACTATCCAGCACAAATCCAATGTATACTCCTAAAAAACATCTACTAGGAAAAATTTATCATCAGATATATAGCTACATATGTTTAGTAAAGTAGAATTTGAAAAATACAATTTTTAAAAAAATCATGAATAATATGGCTGTCTTAAATTGTGTATCTTCTGTAAATATGTCCATATTATTACTAGAGAGAAAATAGTTTACTGAGAACACAAACATTATCTGGGAAGAAAGATAGGAAAGAAGGAAAGCAAAGGCAGAAAAAGAAGAAAGCTACTTCCAGAAAACTGCATAAAAAGATTATATTTCAATGTCTCATTCTAGTTTGTAAAGCAACAAATACCACAAAATAAATGTTAATTTATAATGCTACAGACTTCTTGTAGTTTCCAATAGTGTCAGCTATTGGAGATGAGATTTACACACTAAGCATGTAGCTTGTATATTCTTCCCCTCTACTCCTCTCTGCTGAGATCCCACCTGGAGTACTGCGTCCAGCTTTGGAACCCCCAAAATAAGAAGTACATGGACCTGTTGGACCAAGTCCAGAGGAGGGCCACAAAGATGATCCGAGGGCTGGAGCACCTCTCCTATTAAGACAGGCTGAGAGAGTTGGGGTTGTTCAGCCTGGAGAAGAGAACGTCACAGGGAGACCTTATAGCAGCCTTCCAGTACTTAAAGGAGGCCTACAGGAAAGATGGGGAGAGACTTTTTATCAGGGAGTGTAGTGATAGGACGAGAGGTAGATTTAGATTAGATAACAGGAAGAAATCCTTTACTGTGAGGGTGGTGAGACACTGGAACAGGCTGCCCAGAGAAATTGTGGAGATGCCACCCCTGGAGGTGTTCATGGCCAGGTTGGATGGGGCTTTGAGCAACCTAGTCTAGTGGGAGGTGTCCTTGCCCATGGCAGGGAGGTTGGAATTAGATGATCTTTAGAGTCCCTTCCAACTCTAACCATCCTATAGTTCTGTGATTCAACAGATTGAGAATTTGTATACATAAAAAGTAACATATTCTATATGTTCATATTCTATATGAACAATGGTCTGCTGGGTTTGTTGTATGGTAGATGTATATTACAAATGTACAAATAACTGATGACAGGTTCAGAATGCTGGTTTTTTGTCTTTTAGCAAAGGGAGACATTTTGTGAGGAACAGAAGTTTGACTCCTTGTTGATTATCCCCAAGTAACTCATCTTAGTGGAAAGAGCATAATGCATGTTCTATATGGAAGATGTAAATAAGTACTCCAGTTCATTCTTTTTGGTGCTATAGAGCTTCTTTCTATTTTCCAGCTCCAAACAGTCACAGTATCTACTAACAACCTCTTAGCTGACTTGATCAATCCAGGGTTATCGTTCTCTTGCTCTTCTCTGCTGATTTTGCTGTTGCCTGTTTAGCTAAAAGATTACTCAAAGCTTTAGCTAGCCTCAAGTAAGTTTCACAGATTCCTACTTTAGCCTCCTCATAGGGACAGATCTGAAAGAGGTGAAGCTCATACTGGGTACCTCAAACGTTGTTTGGAAAACTAAATCTAGAGAAACAAAAGAAAAGGACTTGTAAGGAGGAATTACACTTGGTTGAAATGAATAATTAGTGTTATTCTTGTGAGAGAGCCTCTTGAGACGTTTCAAACAAAGGCCTTTGAAAGACTTCAGATAGAGATAGATGCATCTGATTGTCTGTATCATTAACACTTAAGTTTTTTTTGAAGTAATCAATTGATGGAAATGGAGGTTCTTCCACAATAAAGTTGCCTGAGCTGAGTTAGGATGATGGCATAACAAAATGTAGCTAACATTAAAATGGTCATGACTCGCAGTAGGTGGGTGTCAGACTTTTGTTCATTCCTTCCACCTGGGTGAATGGATGTCACTATCATTTTAGGCTGCCATACTCAATACTCATCTATCAACATTATATATTTCCTGTGCACTTGGAGGCTTGAAAAAATACTCTGCATAAAAGAGTTTTTATTTCTTTCTTTTTAGATTGTTATTTTCAAGTTGAGCAGATTGAAGAATCTTTTCTTTGTGATATAATCTAAAGAGTTGCTATTAGCATCATAAAATTCTTCAGATTCACAAACAAGTCTAAAAATAGAAGAGATATAACAAGAAAAAAACCTTGTAGAATACAGCAATAAATGGTTACAACAATAACAACAACAAGGTATTTCCAGGCTTACACACCGTATGAAGTGGTCTGACTAGACAAATACATCTCTATCACTCTGTTACAGAATTCAAGCACTCCATGTGATACTCAGAGATTAAACTCATTCTTCTGAGCTTGTCCCTGAATCTCTGATTCTTTCTGCCAGAAGAATGTCAGGTATGGTGACTTCTTCTCTTAAGGGTCTCACGATCTCCCTACTTTTCTCTGTCCTAGAAACCTTATCCTTTGTAAACTGTGATTTCTTTCTGTGATTTAAGGTATGATATTCATTATCATAATAAGCGTATTAGAGCAAGGTTGCATCCAGAATTCAACAACGTGCTGTCAATTCAAGTGTGCCTTCTGTCTGTGACCCTCATGCAGCAGGTACTGCCCCACACATCAATGAGTTCATAGCAGGAGTAGATGAAAAGGGTGTAGAAGATAAGGATGGAAAAAGATTCAAAGCCATAAGATTTTGAAACTGGATAAAATGCCAATTACTGTCGTATATAGGAGTTAGTGAACATCAGAAGACTATTCACAGAAGACAGCATGCTGAGAAGGAATGGTTTTTTGTAGGGGAAAAGAACCTGCGCTGGTTGTTGGTGTTTGAAGAGATGCCCACAGAGTTTATTCTTCAGTGGGAGACATGCAGTATAAGCTTTCATCACCTGCAAGCTTTCCTCTGAGTGTAGAAGTTCTATGCTTTAAATTGATGGGTAAGACAAAAGTAGAGTGAAGAACACTTCAGAGGATTTTTTTTTTTTTTTGTCAAATATAAGTACACAATTTTGAATCCAAAATTAGGGGGAAAAAGCAGAACTAACAAACATATTTTTCTGGGTGATGTTTCCTTTTTTTGGTATGAACTATACTAAGTATATTGAGTTAGCCTAGTGTTGGTGTGCAATTCTTCAACCTGCCGCTTTTTTTAGTTTAGAAAATAGCCTCTTGCTGAGAGCAGAACTTTTTAAGGAAATGTAACTCTTTCCATTGTCCTCAATGAAACTCCTGGTTATAACAAAGAAAAATTCTCCCCTACTCACTCCCATCTCCAAAACAGCCAGGACAGCAAGCAAGACAAACATTCAGGAAATGGCAGGCTCAGATTCTTCTTTTTGTTCATCCTTGTATGTAAAAAAAGACAGAAATTGATTTCTTGTATGCCATCTGAATAGTCTAACAACTAGTACTGGACGTATTTTCAGTCTGAAATGGTCTCAGTTTTATCACAATATGGAATGAGGATAACTTTTTTAAAAATTATTTTTTCCACAATATCATAAAAAAAATATATATATCCAGCCAGCAATATCTTGTATGTTCAAGTTAAAGCCAGAGAATAGACTGGTTAAAAAAAGTTTGTAAGGTTTTTTAGTCATCTTTTTCTGAGAACTGTATCACTTGGTGCCATCTGGTTTATTGGAAGTGTAAGTATTTCCTTGTCAGAAATACTACTTTGTATGACAGAGATGATAATTTAGCAATTTCCTGAGTAAAAAGGTAAGTACATCAGAAGAAGGCAAATCATCCCAATTTAGCTGAAAACTTAAAAGCCAGGCTTTTCAGAATCCCTTCCAACTTCTCAGACTCATATGTAGGATGTTGTACATAGACAATGACTGTCCTTGGTGGAATAGATACAAGAAGTGCAAACCGTGCTTCCCTAGTCTGCTCTGTAATGCCCAGGCAGACTTAGAAATAACATGTAATGGATAGTCTGTGTCTGAGGAAAATGACAGGTATAGGAGATGCAGTTAATGAGAAAAAGCTGGAACATCTTTCTCTACAAAACAGCAGAACAGTGCTAGTTAATTCCTAAAACAATTCATTTCTCCTTAAGCGATGTTTTCTACTTTGTGCAGGAAATACTAATAAGAACAAAAGACACAAATTCAGTCTGGAAGGCTGGTTTAAATGAAGCTTATTGCTTACACACACAGAGACTTGCAGTTCAATAATTTAACTTGGTTAAACTTCATATGGATGCAGTTCAAATTTACACTTGAAAAGAATGAGGAAATAAATTGATCTTTTAACATCATTTGACAAATAGTTCTTTTAGTTCATGTTAATTAGAAAGTTAGAGAAGGAGTTTTCTTCAGAAGGAATGACGGGCTTTAATTTTTTCCACTTTTCTTGCATCACAGAGTAGTGTAAAAATAGTGTCTTTTAATGACATGTGTATGTAATCTTTAATACGGCAATAACCGTATCTAATACTTTATGCTGGAGGACTTAAAAATGCAGAATAACAACTTATTCGCTAAGAAGGAAAAATCCGGACAAGGCTAACCTGCTTTCACAGATTCTCTCAGAATTTTAAATGTGTGGCTTTTTGTTGTGCTTAATGGAAATGTCTAGTGCTTGAAAATCATCATGCTACCATTTATTACAGCCCTGACTGTTTTGCTCAAAAGGCAAAGCATTTTAGAGCAAATGACATCTGTTGGTGTTTTCCCACATTAAGTTTTGAATGAATTTTAAGTCTTAACTTATAGTGGGCCTGAATGGATATTCCAAGCATCTTCTGTGAGGTACTTCAACCTCTTGACTCCCATTTAATGTAACAGCACTTGAGGGTGTCCAGCACCTTTCAGGATCGGAATTTGTATTTTCGTAGAAATTTGTAACACTTAAACAGTTGTCAATGATAAAATATCACCTACAGTACAGCTATTCTTGAGAACATTTCATTGCCTATAATGAAAAAAGCATTGTGGCACAAATCCACAGATATCTAAACTCTTCTTTGATGTGTTTGTTTTCTTAGTAATGAGTGTACTAGCTCCTGAAGAACTTAGTTACCAATTCAGACAAAATCTGTGAATCGTTAAATCAACAGTAATGTTTCTTAAGGTTAGAGTTTTGAGAAAAAGGACATACAAGTACTTGAAAACATACTATTTACCATTTAGGTTGTGGAAACATTTTAATTCCCATATTTAAAGTGAATTGAGGAAATAAGAGCAGATGCTTCTTTTTTGCAGTCTAAACTATGCCATAGCAGACGATTCAGTAGCTTGAATTGCAGTTCTTCCATTTTCATCCGAGCTTTTATGTGTAAAAGCTTGGAAGTGTTTCAACTGTTCAAACCAATTACAATTGCCACTGCTAAATTAAATTTGAATAGAGATTTTTTTACAGTCAGCTGCTTCGTTTTTTGGGTTTTTTTTGGTTTGGAGTGTGCAACATTTCTGCAGTACTACTAGAGTGAATGAAGAAGACTGTAAATGAATGCACAGACAACTTCTTGCACAGAACTCTGAATCATTCACCATAAAGAAAGAAGAAAAGGAAAAGGAAAAGGAAAAGGAAAAGGAAAAGGAAAAGGAAAAGGAAAAGGAAAAGGAAAAGGAAAAAAGGAAAAAAAAAATCACTATTTACTCTTATACAGGAATGTTAAAAATATCACAACAGTTGTCCTTGAAAATGTTAACCATGGATGAATCAAATGACAAATTGTCAACAGCATGCCAGTAATTATGTCAAATAATTGTTTTTCTTTCATGCAAATAAAAATGGAAATCAACATACTTAACAGAGGATTGTATGCGGTTTAAGAGAGGGAGAAATCACTTTGAAACAGCTCAGTGTATTTACCCCTAAACTGCAAGTAATTAAACAATAAATATTTGGACATTTCTGTTGATCCAATCATTAGGAAAAAATGTCTTGCATAATAAAAAAAAGATCTGTGATCTTGCTTGATTCTCCATTCAACACAATTTTTCCACTGCCTGGCAAACAGAGATTCGGAGTTACTGCCTTGGAAATCATAATCATTTTGTGTTCTGATATTCAGAAATGAAGAACAAGTTATTTGCCTTGACAGTAGTTTTAAGGACAGTACTGTATTCCTCCATGATTAGGGATATTCATGTCAGTGTGCCTACTCAAATGAAGAAATATAGTTGTATGCAGGTTTAGAAAAGTCCAAGAAATATCAAATCTCCCCATCTCAGATTTCAATTAACTCATTATTAGCTATGCAAATTGGGATGAACAAAATATGCATTTTAAAGAGCAGATGTCTATGGCAGAAGAGAGGTAATCTACCCTACATACTTTTTTTCCCAATGCAGTCTTTCAGGAGTGTTTCCATGGAAGTTATGTCCTTTTAATTACTTGTTACATAGGTTTATAGCCAATTGACTAAAATGTCCATCAATATTCATTCCATCATCATATGAAAACTACCATGAGCACATGATATGGACAAAACCAGCATTAGCTTAAGGGTATGTGTATATAATTATTAATATATAATATGCAAAACAAATAGTGAAATGGCTTTTTAAGGTATTACAAATGCATTGCTAGCATATCTTATAGGAATTTTTTTCTTTCATTTTATAAAAACAGTTATGACTGCAGCCTCATTTTGTAGACAGCGCATCAGTTTAAGCATTTGAAGCATCTCTTCAGCCTGGAGAAGAGGAGGGTCTGGGGAGACCTTATAGCAGCCTTACAGTATTTGAAAGGGGCCCTACAGGAAAGAAGGGGAGGGACTCTTTATCAGGGAGTGTAGTGACAGGATGAGGGATAACAGTTTTAAACTGAAAGAGGGTAGATTTAGATTAGATATTGGGAAGAAATTCTTTACTGTGAGGGTGGTGAGACACTGGAAAGGCTGCCCAGAGAAATTGTGGAGGCCCCATCCCTGGAGGTGTTCACGGCCAGGTTGGATGGGGTTTTGAGCAACCTGGTCTAGTGGAAGTTATCCCTGCCCATGGCAGGGGGTTTGCAACTAGATGATCTTCACGGTCCCTTCCAACCTAAACCACTCTATGATTCTATGATTTTCTCCACATAAATTACCTTTTCAGTGTGTTTTCCACATCCTTTCTATTCCTTACTTTACCACTACCATAAAATAGTTTAGCATAGTCAGCCTACTCTCATCTGTCTGGACCTAAATTTTCTTTTTCTCCTGTGATTTCATTGAGTCTGCTACAGCTAGTGCTAGTGACAGATTATCTTTGAGATCTTGTAGCTACGCATCTGTAAGGAACAAAGACAGAGAAAAATGTTTTCATTTGCTTATCTAGTACCCAGAAAGATTATGGCCTACCTGAACTTGGTTTATATATTCAGAAATTATTGTAATTTGAAATCAATAATTCCTATAGGAGATTATTTGGTATCTCCAGCATAGCTTGAAGTGGACAGAAACACATTGTTTCTGTTTCCTGCTGTCCAAATGGAAAGATGACTATTTTGATGATGTTTCTATTCAAAACGTGATCCCAAAAATCATTGACCTCTGGCAGCTCCCACTGACAAGAGTAGCAACCGAAGATGTTTACAGCCTGTCTCAATAAAGCTCACAGGTTGTTTATCTCCTCAGGTTTAGCATAAGCTGTTTCTCAAAGTATTACTTCCAGGGGAAGGTTATATTAAAGAAGGATGACGTGCTTACAGTTTTGAAATGAAACACTACCTTGTTCTTGGGCGGCACTATAATTCCTGATTTAGAATATGTCACCAAAGGCTCAGCTAGTTTTGTTATGTTAAAATGGGATTGAAGCAAAGCAGTATCAATTCATGGTTATGTTCACAAGTAGCCTGTAATGTTTTATTCAGAGCTATGGGTTAGAGATTTTAAAAATAAATGTAAACTGAAAGGAAATCAACGAATGCAAATCACGAGAACAGCTTTATTCTGTAGCACTTAGTTTTTTTCTGAATTCAACATTTCCTGAAACTGGAGGTGCAGATAACTGTTGTTTTGGGTGTAATACTGTCCCCTCATAAGCATATAATCTGTATTTAAACAATTCATAACTGACTAGCTTTTGTACCTAAGAATCCTTAGGAGTATTTACTGGCTACCACATTGCTTATCCATTCAAATGTCACCATTTTATTTATATTAATTTTATGCAAAGGATTAATACTCTTTTCATTCAAACAATAAGCCATCTATGGCCAGTCCTAGTATAGGCCCTTTAAGTACCTCGCATCGCCTCATTAAATGAACAGTCAACAAATTTGAAGAGCTTCACTGACCATGGCAAATCAAACATTTCTTAACTGATTCAGGACTTTGAGAGTACATGAACACTGTCCCAAACAGAATTAGTGAAAAGCCTTAACAAGCCAAATACATAAAAAGATAATTTTTTCTGCACTATTTGCTACCTACTGCACTGGGCGCTCTGATCTCAGCAGGCTGTCTTTTATGGTTTTTCAGGAACTTTTCACAACTGCCTTAGACCTAAGGATTAGTTTTAATCCTCCTACTTTCTCATAAATTCATGCTTTGGCTTCATTGTAGCTTAATTAAAAACTTTTCTAGTGATCCAATCTTGTAGGCCTTCTGTGTTTACAAGTCATGTCTTCAGGGATGTCTGATAATGGAAGCAAACAAGTATGGACAGGTTCAAGAAAGAAAACACTCTTTACAGTAGATTGCTCAGGAATTTGCCAGCTAGGAAACAAATATACGACATGTTGAAGAATGCATTACCTCTTTCTTCTTAACATTATTTACACTTAAAAAAATATTTTGTTATCCAAATTCCTCCCTTTTCCTTGGCTAGTTCTGTAGTCCAACAAGATGAAAGTCTATTTTGTTGTTCCTTTTTCCTGCCTGTTATTCTGATTTTGGTGACGTACTATTTCTTCAAAGCATCTCCTTTCTGTAGTAACACGTCCTTGCATTTTGGCTATCCCTTCTTGAAAGGCAGCCATCAGTCTCTTGCTGTGGATCTTGGAGAAATATCACACACCCCTGACAATTTATAGAATCATCTCTACATAATGTTAAGATGTTCCACAATGGGACCATTTCATAACCTCCATCAAAATTCATAAAAAGTTCTCTTAGGCCCCCTCAAATTCTCTTAGCTGCCCCATGTAGTGCTCTGTCAAACAGTCAACAGTTCAACTTGTTCTAGGAATTTCTTTTTAGTCAAGAAAAGGACATAAATCATGAAAAATATTTTTCCTTTTTCATCACCAAAGTCTCAAAACTTTTCCTAACTGTATTACTCAAAAAAGTGTCAAAGACATGCTGAAATATTTCTATAAAGTTGGCTAATATATCTCTTACTGTATGTTTTAAGTGAAAAATAATCAGGATAATATCTTCAAAGTACTGGCACTTAGATCATTGCAGCAATGAACTATGAGAATTTGCCAATGGCTGCTACATTCTGTAGATGTTATTCAAAACGAGTATTTATTGTCACGTTCCTTCATTTGAGTCATGGCATTGAATATATCGTCTTTAGTCTGTCCGTGTCACTATGCGGAACAAATGAGTTGTCTTAGATTTTGTGCCAAGAAAAGGTTTAAAATAAAAACAGTCTTTTCTGCTCACAGATTCAATTAATTTTTAATTCAACGTTAACCTGCAAATTCTGTTTTACATGTCAGAACAAAAATCAAATCTCAACTACATCATGTTATGTGTGAAACCATTCCCTCTGTGTCTGTATACCAACATGTTTTGAAATGTACAGTGGGCAACCAAGATTGGAATGTATCCCATTTTCTTTTTATCCTTCTTCAGATGTGGTACCAAAGGATGTCATTCAATAGTGTATTTTCTCTGGTGGAAAAGCCATTTTAAGAACAGCTGAACAATGATTCCTACATCCATGTAACAAGCTATTGTCTTCTCAGCTGTGCCAACTATTAGTGAAACTCTGCAATAAACCAAATATCTGAAATAAATCAGCTAGAAATCAAAACAAAATTAAACATGAAACCTTTTGCTGCTCAGATTCATATAGTGGTAAAATAAAGTTCCATTTGTATAATGGGGGGAAGGGAAAAGGGCAAAATAATTTCTTTCTTTTTTGGAGTAAAGAATAAATATTCATCAAATCTTTTCAGTTCTGACTTGATTTTCATCATCTCCTTATAAACAAAAAATGATGAGTTAACCCATTGTTTTTCCCTAGTACTAGTTTTTCGCTAATTTTTCCTTCACTGGAATCAAAAGCAAGTCAACTCTCTTTACTAAATATAATTGAGCAAATGATTTGGATTTAATTAATGTAGCAATGTTTATTTCTGAAAAAAAAAAACCAAACAGATATGAACCAGGTATGTGGACACCACACACTTACCCCTGAAAAATATCTAGGAGTCTCAAAGCTAATTTACTAAATTCTTTCAGGGAAATTTCTACTTATTCAGAATAACATCTGTATGATGTAAATTCACGTTTGTGTTTCTTAGAAAGAGACACACTCTTAACACTTGAAGATGAATAGCAAATAGCTTTCCCCCAGCTTACTCTCTTGATGGTTTATTATGTTTGGTAACCGTTTGGCAGTCCGTTTATCATCAGGAAAGTATTAGCATTGTGTTTTTCACCTCATTTTCCCCAGCTGGTTCTTATTGCTTCAGTAAAAAGAAGCTAGGAAAACATTCCACATCCCACAGAAAAATAAAGATGAAAACAAGCTGTTTCTGTTGAAAGTTAACCAGGAATCCAGTATGGACCAAAGTATATCATTCAGCCAGCACATGCCTTAAGCAACAGCATTAGGAAGCAAAGAGGGAAGGGAGCAAGAAAGGAGGGAGGGAGGGAGGAAGATTAGGTTTGTGTGTATGTGTAGTCTAGTCATGTCTATTTTATACCATGAAAATACTGAACGGTTGGAGAATATGTACATTTATTTTATTCATGATGTAGTTATATTATTTGTAAAGAACCCCTCTAGATGCAGCATGTCATTAAGATCAAAGAAAATCTTTAGAAATTTTCATTTCCTGATCAGTTATGCTAAATGTTCTTGCTCTTCTGTATCACAGCAGATTATGATTATTTTCCTCAGTTTAAAACCTGAATGTGGATCATGCATGAATATGTTTTCATCTGTTTCTTCTCCATGTAATTTCCGCAAAGTATTTCCATGGCAAGGATAAATGATTGCTGTGGTGTTGACAGACTGAAATCATGTTCTAGCAGGCTACCTTTCACTTGTAGCAAATCTCAATACTCAGTCAATTTGAAAGTGAATAAAGAATCATTTTCCCATCCATGAAGCTTTCATATTTCAAAAAACATTCTTGTTTTGCGTGATGGTGATAAAGAAAACTTTCAAAGTATGAAAGAAAAAAGCATAGGACTTAACTGGGATGCAGAACATTCTTTTCAGGTCCCTCTTCAGAGAGACTGAGAGGAAAGACTTATGCCTGGGTCTTCTGTTTATCATGTTAATAGCTTAATGTGAAAAAGAAAGTCTGATTATATAAGAGACGTTTACTAGGGAGCTAAAGAACATATTCCAATGATTTTTTTCTTAAAACTGATGTGTTTTCATAGAATTATTTGATTTGCATGAACAGGCATTTTCCAAAAGGGAACGAAAGTAGAAAATTCCCATACAGTTTAGACAGCTGGTGTGAATGGCATCATTGCCACATAGCTCTGTTTGATACACTTATACCTGTATACATTTAGGTGTTAATTATAGCATGATCAAGTTTAAGCTGTTTACTTTATGCACTGAAGAGAGTTTTTAATCACAGCATTGATACAGCAAAGGATATTCCATGAGTTAAAACAAAAAGTAATCATTTCATGCATGAATAATTATGTCTGTAATCATGCAGGAGAGAGTCAGAGAGCTCTAATACATTCAGGGTTCACAAGACAGACAAGGAGGTAGAACAAAGACGAATTATTGCTTCTGTTCCATTTATTTAAGAGAGCAGGCTAAAACACTGTCAACTAAATGGGTCATCTCACTTCTCACTCTAGACTAATTTTTTCCTCTGGTTTCTTTTTCCTGAGGTTTCCCATCAGTGATTATTGTACCTCATCTTTTCACAGCCCTGCAGCTGAGAGATTGTTAATGGGATTTCTTAGCTATCTCAAGGAGATGTTTTCACATGCTGCAAGCTCTGCCTCTTCACCTGCATAAGCATATGTCCCTTCCTCCATCCTGTGGCCTTCAATTCAGAGTACTTCCAGAATCTGCACAGGCTTCCCACTTAGCTGTGCATCGTGCTGTTGGCCCACACTGTTCATTACAAAGCCTTTTTTCTCCCCTGCTCTTTTGTCCTTTTTTCTAAAGTCTCTAACTAGCAATGATAAAATGACTATAGCATTTCATTTTAAGTGTCATTTTTACTGTAAATGGTAGCACATTAGTGTGCAAATTTGAAAAACATAATAGCAGATATTTCATCATCAAATATGTTGACTGACTTTAGAAAGCAATACACATTTATTATATTTGCAAATTGTGAGCTATATTATCGAAAATAAATGTTAGAATCCTTAAGTGAAAATGGACTAGTATATAATGAAACATAATCAGGTCCTCCTTTTTCGCATTCTTTTGTAGCATAAAAAATACACAAACAAAAACATTAACTATAAATATATACACATGAGCATTTACATTATTTAAATACCTAGCCAGGATTTGAGCTTCATCGTACCTGAAGACAAACTTTTTGCTTCTGTGTGCTTAAAGGCAAAACTGGATATTTTGAAAAAGGGTTAAGTAATTTTGGGACCAGTAATAGCTTTCTTCAGCTGCCAGACTGTCCACTGATCACAGTCTCTTAAGGCAGGAACTAAATCTGCCTCTCTCTGAAGGCAATGCCTAGCACAGACAGTCTCCAATCCTAAAGCAGGGCCTGCAGGTGCTTTTATAATAGAACTATTAAGTAATAATAGCTTTTCAACTAAGAAAATAAAATTGTAGTTCTCATGTCACAAAATAGCCACCATGGGGATTAAGAGGAATTCTGCCTTTATCATACACACCATGCTTTGATGTGATCTCACCATCCTCTTTGTGGTGGAGGAGTGAAGCAGATAAGCTTCAGACATTGTGACACAGCCATGAGATGAGGAAAAAGTATTCTGTTAATGGAGGATGGAAGAGTACCTTCCCTTCCTGCTTCCACTGTTAACTCCCAAACAGTCTCAGGTCTTTCTCCAGTCAGAAAACTTAGTCAGTCCCCAGTAGCCATATCCAGTAGCTGGTCCCTGGGTCCCTGTTGCCTCCCAACATGGCATGCCAGCCACTGAAGCCCACAGCCCCGTCTTGTTCCTAGAACACATGTGCACATGCACACACATACACACACTGACATGCACTATAGATCACTACAGTCACCCAATCTGTACATGGATCCTCTCATCTCCCCACGCACAGGGACACACATTTACAAAAGAGTCTTGCCAAGAGCTGGACCAGACCTATGGCCTTCTCAGTAGATGATCATCTGTCTCCACGGTCTCCCCATTAGCAGACTCAGACCTCCTGGCCTCTCCAATAGCCAACCTGCTGATCCTTTTGTCTCTCTAGTGTCTGACCCAGGCTTATGGTTGCTCCAATACTTGGCTCCCAAACCTTTTATCCTACTTGTCACCTAGTTCGGCTTGATTTTCACCAGCAATTACAGGCTGATGCACACACACCAACTCAACATACAAGCTCATTGGCATCTCTAGTTGCTGGCACCACAGACAGACAGATAAACAAACAGACAGACCTCCTGGTCTGACTCCAGTTGCTGGCATGCAGACCTGTCATGTTTTGGGCCTGATCAGCCACTGAGGTGAAGAACAGATGCTGTCCCCAACTTCTCTCTCCAAGGAGAGGAGGGGGAGAGAGAAAGAGACTTACGAGTTTAGGAAAAACTAAACTACTTTAATGGAAATATTAATAATAAAATAAAAATAAAATAATGAAATACATACAAAACTGTATCAAGCTCCCAGGATGACAATCACATCACCAGCAGGCACTGGGGAAGTTCCAGACTGGACTCAGTGCTGGACAGGAACTGGATTCTGGATCTAGATTCAGAATTGGGATCAAAGGCAGACAAACAGACAGAGTCCTCCTCAGACGCTGGCCATTGAAGAAAGAGGGCTGACCCTTTGATCCCTCAGCTTTTGTACTGAGCATGAGGCAGATGGGATGGAATAAACTGTGGGTCAGTTTTGTACTTGTTTGCATGGTTTGCATGTGACCAATGCATTTTAGCTTTATCCCTCCCTTTCACTTGTTTGTTCCACCTTGATCCTGCTCTTTCCCCATGTTTGGTTCCTCCCAAACACCCCATTATTTCTTGTGCAGTCCTTAAATGCTCTTTCCCTGCATCCCATAACGAGTCTCACACCCCTAGACAGTGAGCCGTTTCAGTCCAAAAAGTGATCGAGGAGAACATCTCCCGTGGACTCATTATGGGTCTCCCACCATCCCGGGGGGCTGGAGGCTCCCCTGGCACAGCTGGCTGGGGGCTTGTGTCTCTGGCTTGGTTATTGGGTTCCCCATGTACTGTCATGCCTTGGTGCTCCTTCATGTGTGTGGAGCAGCCTGACACCTTCCTTGGAAATGCCATGGGATCTGTTAGGACATGTTTTGAAGTAATATAGATAAACTAAATAAACCTTGGGTGACTAAGGCTGCAACATGGTGGAAATGCACATTAGAAAAATGTTCAATCGCACAAGTCAACAAAATTAACATACTGGAGGTAGCTAAATTAGAGTCACAGAGAGCGGTCGAGTTAACTTCAGCAAAGAGGACAGGAACAAGAGGACTTATATGTTTCATATAAAAGATTAAGATAATTTTAAAAAAATAAAACTCTTAAATGAAGAAAAAACTCTCTGCTTTAGCTAGCAGGAGGTACATATATCTCTCACTAAGAAATTACTATGCTGTTCATCTGCTTTCAGCTCCTTTCCCAGTAGAAGCAAGATTATGATGTTCTGATCTGAGTAAGTCTCTATTCAGCTTTGTATCCTGTCTAATCAATATTGTAAGGTTATTGAAATACCTCCAACTAATCTAACATTATTTTTTTTACTGGCACAGAGCTGCTGATGTGACTTTATGTTTTCAAGCTCAAGTAATTCACATGAAGAGAGGGCCAAACATTACAGTCACACTTACAAGAATCCTGAAGTTTTGGGGGGGATTATTGTTGTTTTTGTTTTTCTCAGGAATTAAAAACTGATAAAATGTTAGTATTCTCTGGGCATCACCCTAAAATTACTTTTTCTTTCTTGAATCCAACATACGGAAACTTATTTAATATCTTATACTACTATGTGAGGAAGGATCTTCAAGCAAATAATTTTTTTCTTTTCTGTCTTCTTTGACAGTGTATTATCAGCAGTTGCAGTGCTTCTAACATGACTTGATGAAAGTAACTATTTTTAGGGAATGGGAAGATTTTTTCAGGAAAAGGAACTCAATTATCTCTTTAATCAGTGCACCACAAAATATATGGACCTGACATCCAGCAGTGAAACTTGTGGCATAGGAACAATGGAAATAGTAATAATAATAATAATAATTAGTGTTCATAATAACTCACAATGAATAATTCATCTCATAAATTTAGCCACTCTTTCTGCTCCTGGAATATCTGCAAGCAGAATAAGATTTCCCTGGATAAGGTATTTTCATCAATTTATCTTTCAGCACCCAGAGAGTTTTGAGTTAGGTAATGGGCACAAGTAGTCCTCAGGAGACAAGCCATATGATACTGTTTTTTCACCTATTTGAAGGGTATTAGTGGTTAAGTCACAGCAATAAGAACAAGATTAAATAGTCTTTGTTACAGGAGGAGAATTAGTTTTCCATTCACACATATGAATGCAAAGTTTTGTAACTCATGTTCCACAAGTATCTGTTGCAAAAACATCCATAATGAGTTGAAACAAAAAAGTACACACTTTTCTAGAAAAAAAATCGAATTAATGTTTACATATATTTTATTCATATTTACTCTTCCCTTAATATCCCTTTCAATTTTAATAACATTTTCATTATTATATCCTACATAGTATACAATAGTATAATACGTCACAAAGAATAGTGATGAGCCTCATTTTATGCACAGGATTAGGAAAAAAGTGACCAGACAAGCTGGAGGCAGAGATGGTGTCATATGACGATTCAGGTAGGAAGGAACCTCAGGAGGTCTCTAGTGCACCCCTGCTCAAAGTGGGACCAGCTGTGAGATCAGACCAGGCTGTGCAGGTCTTTGTTCAGTTGGGTCTTGAAAACGTGCAAGGATGGAGCCTGCCTTGCACAACCTCCCTGAGCAGTCTGAGCAATCCAGCCTTGCAATCCATCCCTAGCGCGTATCTCAAACTGCTTCTAAACTAGTCATTTCTATTGAATACCTTATACTATAGTTGTCTTCATCACAGAGAAACATTAATCTATATTTCAAGAGTATGTTGTTCTGCTTCTCTGCTTACACTTCACCTTGACAAAACACACTTCACATAAGCTACATGGAGCATATGCAGAATTTTCTCCACTCCTCTATCTGAACCTCCTCAGCTGAACTGTGTGCAATGAGAGGAAAAGGTGCAATAGGCATGTTAGTGTGCAACCACCTTTGACTTATTATATATCCTAAGCTGATCATTCCACAATAACATAAGCTATTAGATAAGTTATTATATATCTCAAGTTGATTGTTCCACAGTAACATAACCTGTACTGAAAAGAGAGCAGCTGCCTAACGTCGTTAAAAGGTACTGGACTGACAAAGCTAAGTTTTTTCATCTGCCCTGGAAGCTTACACAGCACAGATTTTACCACCCAGGCAGAATTCTCTGCCAACCTCATTTCTGAAAAGAAAGAAAATAGATATTTTCACTTTTATTCCCATTTACCTGTCACTAGCAAAGTTCTTGATCATGGATGCTAATTTCAAAACAATGGCTGGTCATGGTAGGACTGAACTGTGTGGGCTGCACTTTGTGACTGATGATTTAAAAGTCAAATGGCCTTAATTAGGAGAATTGCTATAGTTTAACTCAGTGCTTTTGGGAGATAATGTAATCAGCACCGTGCAAATCATTCTCTATCCAGCAAGTGTGAAGTATACCCTTTCCTACTTTTCCTCTTGCTAGTGTTGATGCTGGAGACCATAATAAACCTGTACAGTGAATGAATAAATAATGTTCTTCCTTCTCTCCTTTCATTTACAAGGGCTACAAATACAATACATAACAGTACTTAAACATTTTTCTCTTCAAGTTCTGTCTAGCGTTACTTTCTACTGCATGTAGTTTCTCAGCTCAAGGATAAATTCAAGATGAAATGTATCTGTTGAGCTGTGTGAACTGTGACTGCATAGGACATGGCTCTATAAAGCAGTTACAAAAGTAACATTACCTGGCACTTTACTTGAAGTTACTGAGTTCCTCATCATTTCTCGGTAATAGGAGTGTCAAGGTCTGATTTCCAAATCCCTGACTTCTGAAAACCAGGGTTATTTAGTGTAGTCACTGGAACTTTCTGTTTCTTGTGTTTCTAAGTGTACTCTTTATTCACACAAAGAAAAGATGCGTGTGTTAAGGCCCAGGCCTATTCCATCCAACCTTAAACACGTAACTGAGTGTGTAAACTAGGAATCTAGCAATGTCTAATGGAAAAGAGATAGTGTACTTAAAATTAGTCTCTCAAGCAGTTTACCTCTTTTCAATAGCTATGATGACAGTTCCTGCTTTCAGCACAGGCACTTAAAGAAGATACCTCCGTTTAAAACTTCATGAACTCAAACATCAGTTCTTGACAACACGTGATAACTGATGAAAAAAAAAATGAAGACATGTTGGAATCAGAATTTCATTAAAATAAGACAATGATACTTAACAGCTTACCTGAAAAAAAGTTATTTTCCAACTCAGGAAATAAAGGTGCCAGACAACAGAAGCTAAAGTTAGTTTTGCTTGCCTAAATTCACTCCTGAGGCCAAAGGAAGGACCTGAAAGGCATATGTATTTCATGGATTATTGGAAGATGGTTTAAATTGGGGTCTCCAAACTTTTTTGTCTGTTATTCAGTTTGGGGTAAAATAATAACCTCTCCTCTATTTTTTTTAAAAAATATAAAATAGTGGGGAAAATAAGTCTAATTTTTTTACCCATTATCTTCTCTCCACTTCCGGTCCATGGATGCATATATGTAATATATCTTTCTTGGTGATGGGAGGGCCTCTTCTCTCTTTCTATCTTGAGAAATACTGTTTTGACAGGTCAACATTTAAAAAACGTTAAGAAACTATAATGATAATATTATGACTATTTTTTCCAAACTTAGTTTGAAACAGCTAAATAATCGGAAAAGACTAGATTCTAAGAAGGTTATGGTGCTGCAAATGGGAGTTAGTTTTAAGAACACAAGAATACTTTGTTACTTTTTAATTCATACGTTGTCCCTTTTTAAGTGCCAGAAGAAATTCTGTCTTTGCAATCTGTATGCCAAAAGGGAGTTCTTGAGTGTTTAACAAAGTTAAAAGCCAAGCTAGTTCTTCCTCATTTTGATTCTGTGCATTAAAGGGAGATCTGAAGTAACACCAAGGAACTATTGTAATACATCTTTCCACAAAGTATGTGGTATGCCATGTTCTTGGCCTCTTTACTCAGGGCTCAGTGACATCCTGTACTGAGCGCTGGTGAGGCCACAGCTTGAGTCCTGTGTTCAGTTTTTGGCGCTACAGTATAGGAGGGACATTGAGGTGCTGGGCATGTCCAGAGAAGGGCAACAAAGCTGATGAGGGGTCTGGAGAACATGTCTTATGAGGAGCAGCTGAAGGAATTAGGATTGTTTAGTCTGGAGAAGAGAAGGCTGAGGGGAGACTTTATGGCTCTCTACAACTACCTGAAAGGAGGTTGTAGTGAGATGGGAGCTGGTCTCTTCTCCCAAGCAACTAGCGATAGGACAAGAGGAAACGGGTTCAAGTTGCGCCAGAGGAGGTTTAGGCTAGACATTAGGAAAAAAATTTTCAGGGAAAGAGTTCTCAACCATTGGAACAGGATGTCCAGGGAGGTGGTTGAGTCACCGTCCCTAGACGTGTTTAAAAGTCGTGTAGATGTGGTGCTTAGAGACATGGTTTAGTGGCAGACCTGGTAGAGTAGGGTCAATAGTTGGACTGGATGATCTTAAAGGTCTTTTCCAGCCTAAGCTATTCTATGATTCTTGTTGCTGCTTCAGGTTTTGGGGTTTTTTTTGTTTTGTTTAGTTTTTTTAATCTTAGTCTTGTTCTTCCAATTCACCATCAGTTTACCAAATATCTCAGTGTCAACAGTGGTGCTGACTAGGGATGCTGATGGATTACAAGGAATTAAATTCTGTATGACAGCTGTGTCTTGTATAGAAGGTTTATATTCCCAACCTTTGCATATTGTAAGATTTTAATTGCAGATACGTATCTTGTCAGAAATGTTCTCTGAAGATCATCAAAATTCTTGAGGTAATCATAAGGAAATTTTCCAACATCTATGTTCTATTGGTTTCATTCTTTTGTACAAAAAAGCTTCATTATTCTTGTGCCAATTTAAAAGGAATTTTGTGATGAGTACTCAGGTAATGACGCACAGTTTAGCATGAGTAAGGTGTTTAGCAACTCACATCATAAAATATGACAGAACTTCCACCTTCTAATAAGATTTTAGTAAGCTTAGAAGCAAGCAGATTTTTAATAAAAAATAATTTAGGTGACTTTAATCACATTCTTTATTTTGAAATATCTTATATTCAGCATTTATGGTGGAGCTAAAATTTTTCTTTTGTTTAGTGTACACAGTGCTAAGAAATTTTACCTGTTTGCCACCTACAGACATTTCTGATGAAAACTCATACCTGGAAGTGTAATGTTTGAATTTACTGTTTTAAATGTGTGTGATTGTACATTGGAATACGAAACATCTGTGTTTTATTTTATCTTTATGTGTCATACCAAATTTATCAAACAGAAGTACATCACTGCTTTATCACTTGAAGTACAATTCTACCCTTTAAGAAAATATACATCATCACTGTTTCAGTTTTCCTCAATGTTATATTTCCATGTTGCTGATAATTCCTTCACTATCCAGCAGTCAGCTCTTATTTCTGACATTAGGTGCATATTCAATATATTGAAACAGTAGGTGATCCCTGAATTTTGAATAGCCATCACACAAAATGCAAATCTGTGTTGGTCTCTGCAAATGTTATTTTGCCAAAAATATGGCAGCATAATCAGTAAGCAGACAGAAATGAATACTTGAGGTCTATTCTAACGCAAGAGTAGTTACGGTGAGGAAGAAAATTTCGACAAAATTGAAAAGCTTCCCTTGGAAAAAAGCATGACTGTGAACACAACAGTCTTTGAACGGAATAAACTGCGTTGAGAAAAGTTTGCATTGGATGCTAAGCTAGCACTTCGGACAAGGCCTCTGCTGGCAGCAGATGAAATAAAATAAAAACATTTCATGTTTTGGTGGTGGCTTACCCTGCATTGCGGCTTATCCTGCATTGTTTTCTGCTTATTTTTCTTATAGATGTCTCTTGGCAACCTCCATGATAGTGATGGTGAGTATGCTGTTCAGTTCCAAAGTTGGCAATGAGCAAATTTCATTTCTTACAACATAATTAAGGAATCTCACTGTTTTGCATACATCTAGGCACCACTCCTATCATACAATCCTGGGAAAAGAGAACTTTGAGATTGTTCTTTCCCCCTCATCATTTCCTTTTCCTCTTTGGGTGGGATCTATAAAGTCTAGTCATCTTGGAAGATGATTATTACAGACTCTTCTGCTGTTTTCAGACATAGTAGTGGTGGACTATATCTTCAAGGGTTTTTGGTATAAGAGTGTGAACCATTTTCTCAAATACCTTCCCAAATCTAGGAGCCTAAGACATTGATCAATCTTGGGTTACTTCTCCTCTCACCGTTTGCTCCTTAGGTGTTTTATTCCTTTTTGTCATGGGTGTACCTTAGTGCTGGGGGAGAAGTTAATAAGGTTTTCTATTATACCAAATAAATAATCAGTTTCATTTATCTTAATTTGTGTTTGCTTGTGTGCTTTGTTTAACCAGTCATAATCTCTGATTTCCTTTGAAAGGGAGGGAGAAAGCTGGGCTGGGCAGGTGTGAGAAAGACCATCTAGCCAGCAACATTTTAATTTTGTTCTTGTGATGAAAATTGTTGATCATCTTGCAACTTTAGCTTTTGCTCCAAGACAATATTGAAATCTAAATCCTTCTGGCTTACAAGAAATTTCTCAAACAAAAGAAGCGTAAGGTGGAAACTGACTATTTGAGTGGAAACTATAATTATTTCTTTGCCTTTTATCTAGAAAAACAGGTTAGAAAATTTCAGTTTTTATTGATATATAGCAAAATCCGTTGTTAATCAGAAAAAGGTAATTTTACACTGGCATTTGTTGGTATAAGAAAGCATATTTTTCTTTGTCTTCTTTTTTTAACATAAACCACAGAAAAGGCTACTTTTTCTTTGCTCAGTTCTCGCCTTAGAATCCTTTTCTTCCTTAAAACCTCAGAGCGAATAGCTAGCTAATGCTTTCATTTCTAATGGAAGGCAGAATGTAATGTTCTTCCTGCATCACGCCTTGCACTAATCCTGCTGAATAACCATGTACTTTCATTGATATTGGCTTCATCTGTCATTCTGTGTCCTAATATCTTGTTACTCCCCCTGTTGTACTGACTGCAAAGTCTCTTTATAAGCTGCTCAAGAAGAAGTCTTTTTTTACCACTATAGAGGAGCATCATTTTCCCCAATATGTGTAAATTAACTCCTGATTTTTTAGCTTAATTAGAAAAAAAAAAAGGTATTTGCTTCAGGTTGTCTTTTTCCTTTGCGGAGATTGGAAAGGAGGCAAAATACTTATACCAAACAAGTGGTTCTATGGTTCTTTTTTTGCCTGTATGTATAAACATGAGTTAGATACTTAATATCTATATCAAGGTTTCTGCATGAAACATTAGTGTTACAGTATTTTTCCACTGAAATAATAAAAAGACCCACATGACATTTTGCAATTTTTTTTAGTTGATTGACTCATCGGGGGAGAGCAAAAGGGCAGTTGTGACAGAACTTTTGTCCCCTGTTTAACCTCTGTAATTTCTTTTCAAGTATTACCTAGTACTGAAAGAACTTATTACTATAATCATATGATATCTAAATTTATATTATAGCATACATCATTGAAAAACCATTGAAGTCAGAATTTTTCCTTTAGGCATGGGCAATGAATGCTAAGTGCAAATGTATGAAAAACAATAACTTAGATGTAGCTGCCAATATTAATTTCTTTTCTTCTCCATTCCTACTTTTAATGTTGATAATCCACTGATGATGCATCCTTGTTATAATCTCAATATTCCATCTTGTTCACAGTACTGTAACTACTTTTGCCAATGAATAGAAAAATGAACCAGATTTCCCCTTTCTCTTTCCATATACTACAGTGGCTTTGATCATTTGATCCAGCAATATGTAAGGGACTGAGTGCTTGTATTTAAAACTTGAAAAATCGAGAATCTAAGATGGGTTAAGCAGCGTGGCTGTATGCTATGTTTCACTTCTGATTGCTCTTATAGTTAAATCACAATTAAATCATAATTAAACAACTGTCTTACCTAATTCTTTTTTCATACTTGAATATAGTTTCTCAGTGCCTTTATTTGATTTAGGAGCTTAATCAGTTTCCTTTTTTCTTTTTCTGTCTTTCGTTGAGGTACACTGCACACTTTGGGTGGTCATAACTGTTGGTTTGAATGTATGAAAGTATCAAGTCAGGTAGTCTTACAATACAGATTTTCATGGTGATCGCTTTGAGTATACTACATCAGATAAAAGATATAATGTAAGTTCAGAGATCACAAAAAACAACTTCAGCTTGATTGCTTTTCCTCATTAGGAAGAAATCTTGTGGAGTTAGGGAAGCAAGAGAAAGCACTATAAAGAGAAGAAAATGTTACATGTTCAAAATTACCATAAAGGCAATATATGTAGTAAAATCACACAACATGGTATACAATGAAAAATCACATGCTAATGACCCTTAGGAAATGATTGCAGAATTCAGGAGATAAATGAAGTTTTCCCAGTGATTTATATTCATATCAATGATACTCAACAATTGCAATACGAAGACTTCGTGGCTGCTTCACTTAAATTTCATAGTTTTAATGCAGATCTTTTCAAGACAATTATTTTTCTTGGGTGGCTGAAAGAATTTGGTTTTTCTGTCTTATGACTTTTGAATTCTCCCATTATTGGGATATGCCAAAAATTATACAGCTGGAGCAAGCGGATGTACTGCTCCACTGATCTATTCAAAGGTATTGTGAATTCGTGGAATTCCACTCTAAGAAAATTCCAGGTCTGATTAGAAAATGTTTACAGAAGAAATGGACAAAGACAGAGGCATCACAAGGAGTGCTTATGGTAAAATTATTTAAAAGCTCATGTAACAGAGAACAAATACTAAATTCCTAAGTATAGGCA
>VFFE01007186.1:391157-437672 GCA_008921705.1 Burhinus oedicnemus
GGGAATAGTCTTTCCAAAGAGAAAGTATATATTTGAAAATACAGAATATTAACATGTCCCAGACAATTCTCGTATAAGCACAAGTTGGGGTTTGTGCATATATGTAGATAGATAGATAGATAAATAAAATAAAAATACATGTTAGGAACTGGAACAGTTACTAGCACTAACCATCTTCATGGGATCCAGAAACAGAGTGCAAGATACCTCCAAATGTCAGATTTAGACCTGTGTGATGACCGTTCACTTCTTCTTAGCTTCTTTTGTTTATCTACTGGAACAACCCTCTGTGTACAATTTCATTTTGCGTATATCTGCATTTCTTCAGAAGCAATACTTTTCACAGATTCAGATGCCTGCCTATGATTTTGTATTTATCTCACAACTGAGCCAGCTTAAAGACACTACGTAACACTTGTAGCAACAAACTGATTTTTTTTAATAATGTTTATTTTCATAAAATCTATCATAATGTAGTCTTTGAATTTCCCATCCTTTCAAATTTTCCTATTTGTCAGAACTTCCTTTTTTTTTTATGTTCACTTTGCATTGACAGAAACTGTTACACAACAGGGTAGTCCTCAAAAGCCTAAAATTAAACCCTCTATGGTTATCTTGTGTGTTTGGTTGGCCCAGGCTAGCAGCCAAGCACCCACCCAGTCACTCAGTCCTGCCCGCCACAGGATGGGGAAGCAAACATGAAGAGCAGTAGTGAAAAAACTCATGGGTCAAAATAAAGACAGGGAAACAACTCACCAGCTGGTGTCACAGGCAAAACAGACTCCATGTGGGAAATTTAATTTAATTTATTGCCAATTAACAGAAACATTTAAATACTGATTGAGGTAATCAGAAACAAAAACAAATATTTAAACAATTATGGAAAACAGCTCTCCTCCCCATTTCCTAATCTCTACTCCCATGTTGTTACTGCAGGTTACACTCAGTCCCTTCAGTGAGGCACAGGAAGTTGGTGTCAGTGTGTAGCAGTTTATTTCTGCCACTCCTGTTTCTTCACCCTTTAATTCCATGGCTCCTTTCTTCTTACTCATTTCCTCTGCTCTGATGCGAGTCCTCCACAGGCCACACTCCCTTCAGGGAAGTACCTGCTCCAGCATGTGTCCTCCAAGGGCTGCAATCCCTTCAGGGGTGTTACCAGCTCCACTATGGAGCACCTCCTACTCCTCTGGCCTTGCTGTTTTCTTATTCCCTCCCTCCTGGTGTTTTGCCCTTTTTTAAGTATGCTTCCCAGAGGCACAACAGACGTGGTTGAAGGGCTGAGCTGTGTCCTGTGATGGCCCTGTTGGACCGGGTCCAGAGGAGGGCCACAAAGATGATCAGAGGGATGGAGCACCTCTCCTATGAAGACAGGCTGAGAGAGATGAGGTTGTTCAGTCTGGAGAAGAGAAGGCTCCGAGGAGACCTTATAGCAGCCTTTCAGTATCTGAAGGGGGCCCAGACAAAAGTTGGAGAGGGACTTTTTACAAGGGCATATAGTGATAGGACAAGGGGTAATGGCTTCAAACTAGAAGAGAGTAGATTTAGATTACATATCAGGAAGAAATTTTTCGCTACGAGGGTGGAAGTTTCCTACAGGAAAGATGGGAATGGACTCTTTGTCAAGGAGTGTAGTGATAGAATGAGGGCTAATGGTTTTAAACTAAAAGAGGGTTGATTTAGATTAATATTAGGAAGAAATTCTTTACTGTGAGGGTGGTGAGATACTGGAAGAGGCTGCCCAGAGAAGTTGTGGCTGCTCCATCCCTGAAGTGTTCAAGTCTAGGCTGGATGGGGCTTTGAGCAACCTGGTCTAGTGGGAGGTGTCCCTGGCCCTGGCAGAGGATTGGAATGAGGTGGCTTTTAAGGTCCCTGGAGACCTAAACCACTCTGTGATTCTATGATTCCATGGATCCATCGGAGATGTCTGGAGCTGGCTGTATCTGGCACGGGGCAGCCCCTGACCTCTTCTTACAGAGACCATCCCTGCAGTCCCACCACTGTCAAAACCTACAGCTAGTACATCTTATTCGAGGATCCCATTCAGGAAAAACCAAACCTGATAAAAACATGCATTCAATTCCCTCTAACTCTTCAAGAAGAGAGAGTTATTGAAGAACAAGAGGTTTCTGTTTCTTTTGTGGGGTTTTTTGTTGTTGTCGTTGGTTGGTTGGGGGTTTTTTGTTTGTTTATTGTTTTTTTTTAAATGGTTAAACTGTACCATGCATATGAAGAGCCAGGCTCATTTAGGGAGCAAAGATAAAAAGAAAACAGCAGTTAAAGGATTGGAATCAGAGGTTAAATAATGGAACAATAATTAAAAATATTCTTGTTCCTAGTTAAATAGAATTTAATCAATTAGCTTTAGATATTTTTCTTAATCAGATACTGCTATGTGTTCTCTAAAATGCTGGGGATATTTATATTCTATTTAGTCAAGAAAATTCAAATTAATCTAGCTCCACCAAGTACGGTATAAGTTTCTGCATCATCTTCTCTTTCTTTGCTGAATAACAGTACCTCTGTGTCTGTTCATATGACACTTTATAGAATAATTTTCTTCCCTCTCTCAGTGATCTCAGATAGGGTGCATACAAGTGAAAAAAAATTTACCTGCTTTTTTTTCCCTTTTTCACCTCTTTTTTCCTTTTTTTTTTTAATTCTTTTTTTGCCATTTGTCATACAATTAAGGACTATGTCACAAACTTTATATACATCCTTGTCTAAAGCTACAGTGTTGGTTAACCTTTTCAGACATTGTGTTTGTTTGCTAAATCTTGAGTCCCAATGTAATATACCTAGTCATTGTTTTCTTGGCTATAATAATGTTTTACTTAGAAATTAGGTCATGTTACCATTGGATTGTTATGTGAATCCAGGTGTTGATTTCATGTTGAGTTCTCAATTTCCATGTATGTGTTGACCTTTCCCAGGGTTGGTTTTTTGTTTGCAAAAGAGAGCTATGCTGCTTACCCTGCAGCTGACAAAAATGATCAGTTTCACCTCTATGCAAATAAAGAAATCTTTAAAGCAAGTGTAAAGCAAATGCCTACTCTCACTGTTTAATAATCTTCTACTTGTTTTTCAGATAGGTTGCATGTAGTTGTACACAATAAAATACTCTTCAATTAAAACTCCACTTTGCACATGTAACAATATATTAACATGCTCACAGATCACTGGATGTTCAAGTTCTTCTTTATCAAAAATCAAGGATTACTTTTTTAATTGCTTTTGAAATGTTTACCCAGTGCAGTTCCAAAACTACTTATCTGAAAGAAGTGGATATTAAGCTCCTCTCCTATAAGCTGGAAGATAAGCTTATTTTATATTTGCTTATGAAGGATTTATGCAGTTAGTGTTTACTGAAGTTTATGAAAACAAAATATCTCTCCATAAAAACATGATGTTGTATCTTCAGTTTTGAACATGGAAAACTGCCATGTTGTGCAAAATGCAGTCTGAGTAGGATTTTTTCTACTCAATAATTATTTTCAAAAATAAAAAAATGCCATGAGTCTCATGATGTAACTCATCACTGAGTCTTTCTTTCACTGTACCTGAGAAAAAGCTATAGTCGGGTTTTAGTTAGGAAGATTGCATAGGAATTGCAAGAGGACAGTAGCTTTAACTGCACAGTGAAACCATATCCCGGTTTTAACAGGAAGCATAGGGGTCCTCCATCTTGAAAGATGATAGTTGCATTGATAGCAAGAGGAGATGCAGGTAATATGTGAAGGTCACTTAATCCCAGCATCCAGATCCCAGATCCAGATTAAGGTCTTTCTGAGAGGCAGAGACTTCTGACTTAGAGAACAACAGATTGACATCTTGCTCCAGAACCAAAATGTCTCATTGATTCTCTGGCTTGAGACCTAAGGAAAAACAGAGTTTTCTGGAGGGAAGTAACAGAGGATGTCATTTAGGAGGTATAGCCATTCTGATGTCACCTTGTTTTATATATACTTTGAACACAAATTGCACTGCATTGTACAAAATCTAAGTGTATAAAGGTTTGCCTGGCTGAGGATGGCTACTGGATTCACACTTGTTTTGGAAAACTGCTTTCCTTGTAATTTTTCTGTAAGTTATTTTCTTCTAAAAGAATGTATGTTATGTCATTTATAAAAAGAACGAAGAGAAGCCAATCTATTACTGTTTATTTTCTTTCTAAATGTGTAAAAATAGAGGTTTTCAATGATTTCATACATTAATCTAAACTTACTTTGTTGTGAGTTCAGCCGCTGGAAGCCAGAATGAACGGCAAAGGGCAAGATCCACAAACAGATTTGGATACCTACATTCTGCTTTAAAAATCAAAGTCCAAGAGTAGTTCCCAATGCTCTAGAAATGGTCAACTTCTTTAAGGTACTTAAAGTTTTATTGATAAGAATGTGAACAGCCACAGCCTGATGGTGTTGACCAATTTAACACCCCTTTCCCATTGCATCAGGGGTCCTCTTGGCTACTGCTGGATGTTTCCAGAGCTTGTCTACAGGACATATGCTTTAATCTGGTCTATTTTTTGGAAAAAGTCACCCAATATTAAGATGAGGAATCATTAAATACTTTGCATAAAGAAGGCATTGGTCCCAGTCCCTGTTCTGAATGTTGTTCAAACAAACTGTAGTATAAGAAAGACTGTGAAAGAGACCTAAATCCCCAAACCTTGAATATGCCAAGTCAGAGATCTGCGCTGAAATACCTAGATGTAACTACTTACTGCAAATATCAGAGGAAGGCAACTTTGAAACAGGTTTTTCCCACATAAGAGGTGAGTTCTCCAAGTGTTGAATTAATGCATAGAAAGCAGTCAAGACATAATTTTTTTCCTCATTTTGGGGTGAGTTTGTCAATTTGCATACCTGAACACAAGGGATATAGTCCATATCCTGTGACTCTTGAATTGAGGTAGACATTTTCTTCCAAACCATTATTAAATTCTCCCCGACAGGGAGACTGTTAGTCGTACTTGTTTCCGGTACTCATTGTTGGGTTCACTCACAGCTTGCTGGCTTCTGTACATCTCATTTTTAGTGCTTGACCTTTCTTAAAGCATCATTAAGATTGCATGGATTCCTGACCTTGAAACTGTGGATTTCATTAGATCAGTCTGGTAAAGCTGTGTCCAATATCGGCTGAGGGCAGACTTGTTTGGATACTAACTGGAAAACACCAGATTCAGAGATTCTCAAGATGATGACAGAATGGGAGAAAATAAACAGGAGAGTATAAATTCCAGCATTGACCCACTATCTCTTAAATTCAGTGGGATTATAGAGCAGGCATCTAGTTACAGAACAGATGATCAGTTTCGCAGAAATATCTTGTCCACAGTAGAGAGCGAGTTCTGTAAGCTCAGAAAACTGAGCCATGTGAATGCTTATTGTTTCACCTACAGAATGCAGCTAGGACCGTGGATGTTTCACTTGAGGCTTCCAGCATTTCATTCACCTACAATGCCCTGCTGCCTGCAACAGTCAGTCAAATCCTGTATGTTCTAGTAGCACTTTCAATATAAGTTTTCCCATTAAAGGCAAATAATGCAATAATAGAAAACGGACATATGTTTTCATTCTTTGCAGTGCTTCCTTCCCACAAATATTGATTCCTTATTGTACTAGAAAAATTTCAGTCTAACTTGTGGAGGTTACTAAAAACCTCTAATTTCAGACTTCAGTGATAAACATTTTTAAGGAATTGTTTCAAAAATGTTCTCTGTATTTTTATCAGAAAGGCAGACCAGAGTAATGATTTTTTTTTTTTTTCCCCAGGAATACAAGTAGTTTCATAAAGAGTACATCGGACTGCTTCAAAGGCAATGGTTTACTAGATTGACGATTTTTATTTTTTTCTGTGGGAGTAATTAATGCTGATAGTAATACTGTATCAAATCATTCCCACTTGGATGCTAGTGCAAATTAAAAATTCACACATTACATGTTTGAAAATGTTGTGAATTATCTCTGCCCTCTGTGTTCTCTTTCTGCTCCTATTTTATTCCCCTAAGCCAACAGCAAAGACCTGAACGACTCACTTTATATCAAGAATGAGAGAACTTGTAATTCATACAGTGCAGTAAGAAGTGCAATTCATCATCAATGTGATGAAGATAAATGTTGCTGGCCACAAAAAGGAACCTTATGAAGATGACTGTGGCTTGCAGGAAAAAGGAATATTCATTCATCCTGACTGAATATAATAGTCTGAGGATTCAGGAAGAAATAGGACATTGGTTACATTCCTTTAAAAATACCTTTAAGTCAGTTTTCAGCTGCTGCTGTTAACATCCTTTAGGATCTATGAAAGCTTTTTAAGAAAAGGAAATCTGTAGTCAGTGCTTTTTTTAAATTGCTGTATTGGGCATTTTCCCTGGAAGAGCATTAAAAGACAGAAAATTATAGACAGTTGAGCATTACTTCTTTGAAACAGGAATATAAAAATTTTAATAAGTTGGTTGCATGGAGGTGTATTTTGAAAAGCATGCCATAAATTAAGGAGATCATCCCTATATACGTATGATTTGCACACTTATTCTGCAATATATGACATTGTCAGTTCGCAGATCTTTTGGGCATCTTTGTCAGCTGACTCACTTGTTAGTTCAGGTGAATTAAAGGAATACATTGTATGTTCTGAATCTCTGTGAAATACATCAAAGAGGAGCTCTGGAATATGGTTTAGAATTTATTTTAACAGGTAACTTCCTTTTTACAAGCTACTCCCTTTTTAATAAGTAACTCCATTTTAACAGATACACTCCTTTCTTTAAATTACCCAAATACCTTTAAGTTTCTGAGCAGATGTGATTCGTGTGGTAGTTCATCTAATCTGAAAGGCATATGTCCACTCAGAATAATGGCTTGCCAATGCACAGGGGTGCAAGATGCATCGGCAGTTTCTCTCTGATGCAGTCTGGTCTTTGATTACCACCAAACTCAAAGAAAATAGCTGAGTTTAATTCAGATTAAGTAATGGTCTGTCAACATGAATTTGAATGCTCTAATCTACATGTGAAAAGTTCTGGACAACGTGTTCACCTCCTGACAACTACAGTGGGTTCAAATGAATATAATATTACTGTATGGACTAACAGCAGGGAACTGGAAGGCAACTTGAATAAAAAAGACAGATTTTAGCTCTCCCATTCTTTGCAAATTAATATTTTGATATCTGGACTTCATTTTCTTTGGCACTGTAAAAATGCATGTGTTCCTAAAGCAGCTCTTTCACTGAGCTAGCGGTTGTTTGATGTGGACTGAGCTGGATCAGGTTAGTTAAATGCAGTTTCTCTCACTGCCGTTGAATTGCCATGCCAATGGCCAAACAGTTAAATTACTCACTAGGATATTTTTATAGATATTTATAATTTATTTTCTTTAAATTAAAATCATGGGCTTGGCCCTGGAAAGTTAATTACTGTATTTGTTTTTCTCATTTACTACTGAGTATCATGGGCATCTCTTTCAGAACTGACAGAATTGAAGCTTTTTTTATTCTTTTACAATAATTAGTTTGAAGTAAAACTTGGCAAGTTGGGTCATGACTGTTCCTAAAACATTTTCACACTCAATAGTACAGTATGCTCAGTTGCTGAAAGAAAGGATATTATTTCCAGCAGCTTTGTAATATTATTTAAATTTAGAGCTAACTAATTTCTGTTTATTGCGAACTTTATCTCCCTCAACAGACAGAAAATAGGCATGTGTACATTTGTTTTCTCAAATCTGTTATGAAATTCTAAAAGATTGTGAGGTCCCATATTAAAACTAACCTGAAGTAGTCAAAAGCTTTGTTTTGCAACATTTAGCAGAGAATAATTTACTTCACTTTTAAACAAAATTCAATATAATTTCTGCCTATACAGCACTTCAATAAAGCTAGTTAGCCTGGAATAAATGCTTGATTCTGAGAGAAAACAGCTAGAAAATATATTTGAAAATACATGTCAAGGCTTGTAAAACATGTAATAAAACCAGAAATATTCTAGAGATTTTTTGAAGAGCATATAATAAAAACTCCACAGCCCAAACACTTACATTTTTGACAAAGAATTGTTCAAGGTAATAAGTACTGGGATTTGGAAGGATTCTTAATTTAAGAAAGGTGGCTATCTGCTTCCTGTGAGGCATGCAGCAACTTTACAAGTAAGCTGCAAATATAAAAAATAGTTCACATGTTCTACCTAGCATGTCTTTTATTTTTTTTCCTTAGGTTCTTTACACTTTGTATTTCTAACGTATTTCTGCAAACTACTAAACAATTGCTAGCCCACAATACTGATCTGAGGTAATATTTCCAAACTCAGGGTAAACTGAATCTTTTTATGGTTTTATATTTTTCACCTAGTAGAACTCTTTCATCCCTCATTTGAAAGTCATCAGAACCTTAGAAGTTCCTGATAGTCATTTTTTGGGGCATAAAATGGTGTATTACTAATACAGCAATAGTATATTGCCAATTGATTAGGTCATGCAAAGGATGATTTTTAAAGGAAATGTCTTGATTTGCAGCTACTTATAGCACTAACCCTAGTTTACAGATGAAAAACAAGTTGTGGAGGCATAGGCCTGGTATGGCATATTTTGCATGTTTTCCTTAAGTCTTTTTCCATATTACATTACTAATCCCAAAGCTAAAAATTACTGAAGCAATTAACCAATTAGTCAGACTTTTAGCTCCATTTAGATGATGAAGATTTTTTTCTGAATAAAAATTAAATCTTTTAATAAAAATTAACTTAATTTTATTATGACAATAAATTCTTTATTTAACAGTAGGCATTTTGCATGGAAAATAGTTAATGGGAAGTGGTAAATGGATTCCTTGTTTTGCTTCATTTGCATGTGCAGCTTTTGCTTTACTTATTGAAGTGTCTTTATCTCAACCCATGAGTTTTCCCACTATTACTCTTCCGATTCTCTTCCCCACCCCACCATGAAGGAGTGAGTGGGCGGCTCTGTGGTGCTTAGTTGCCAGCTGGGGTTAAATCACAACAAGCCCCTACATGTATCTATTCCGTTTCATTCTAAACCAGCCCCTCTTGTTCTCTATCAGTAAAATAAAATAATATATAAAAGATCTGTGCAGGTTCAAAGGGCAATTTAAGGTCAGTCAAATTGCCCTTCTCCTAAGACACTGCATTATTTTTATTGTTAAAACATTCAAAGCCTTTTTATAATGGTAAAATAGTGAATTTTTATTTCTTATGTAAAATTCCCAATATCATTAGAATTAAAAATGCATCAATAACACATGTTAAACCATCTTCAGGCTCAGAAAGGTCAATTAAAGTTACTTTTAAAATACTTGTTTTTCCCTGGAATATATTATAAATTGTGTATTTCTTAGTGAAAGAAGAGGAAGATTTCCCCTTTCCTGTATAGTCTGAAAATAAATAGCAGAGAAAAAAGTACCATTTCTCTTTTGAACAATCCCCAAATCCATTTATTTCCTCCTGTGCTCCTTATAGCAGAACTGGCATGTGCTGGTTACCCTAAAGAAACAAATGAGAAAGTACAGATGTTCTGGACCTCTTCGTTTCTCAAACCTTCCTGGTAAGGATCAATAATTTATGTAGTGGTGGTCTGCCAAAGGCTCCGAACCCTCTCAGCTCTGTGAAGGGAGCTCCGTACCAGGGCTGGCTTAACCCGCTGCTGGGGAGCACTGGGTATTGGAGGAGGGTGGCCGGCACAGACTCCTCGCTCGCAGGCTGTCGCCCAGCCTCCAAACCTGCCAGGATCTCATCACAAAGCCAGTCTGAATTTTGCTATGGAACAAATATTCAACCGAGGCCCAGTGTGTGAGAATGTAGAAGAGCACTCTGTGGGGATTTAAAAAACAAAGCAAAATATCTTGATTTCTGAATTTATGACAGATATCATGTGTCTGCTTAGTATCTGTTCTTAAGCATTTTGAAGAAGGAAGGTATAAATGTACTGGTATCCTTACACATCCAATAGTTTTTAAAATCTTGACTGCATTGATATACTCAGGTCTGTGTTCTTTAGCTGTCACTTACCAAACATCCTTATGATGCTGGAACAACTTATACGTCTTATCCAGTCTACACCCTTGGTTTGCAGGCATGGCTTGACAACCGTCGCTATACTAAGTATGTTAACAGCTGGGCCATCATTCCCAGTTTTTCATTAAAAATACAGCAATGTAGTTTACATTGCAAAATACTGCCTACACCAGTGACCTGATACTCCTTTACGCTCCTTATTTCAGACTGCATGTTAAAACAGAGGAGATGGGGCCGTCCACACTTTCTGGAATCAAACATGCTTTTACTGGAGGCATTTCACTTTCTTTAAGGAAATAATGACTAAATTAGGAGCCACAACTTCAAGTGGAGCCATAGCAGTTGTGACAGTGATTGCAAAATTGACAAAAATTAACTTAAATGGTTATTTTTACTAATTTGGGGGAATAAGAATAAGAGAGGTAAAAAGCTGTAAAAGACAGTCTTGGGTAGTTTCAGGGCCAGTTTTGACAAGGAATTGCCTGCGTAAACAATGTTGATATCTGAACGTCTCTGCATTACTCATACTAATGCTTGTCCGTGCTTGCATACTGTTTTTTACTTCTTCATCTTGGCTGATAAAAGTGTTGATAGCACTTGAAATAGCTATAATAACAAAAATAAGATGTCCCATTATCAGGCTTATCTTCAAAAATATCACAGGAAACACATTCAAGTACAGTAAAAGACCTAGCTGGGTCACCTCTAGTTATACTGGGATAGCTGAATTGAGGAAAAACTGTTGTATACATAGATTTTTGAAGGACTTAAGGTGTAGCAGGTTATTAGTTTTGTAAACTTTTCAATTTTGTTTTATTTTTATGTTTATAGGAAGTTTTGACCCCAAGTCTGAGCTGTGGGAATTATCCCGGAGAAAAATGAATGTTTGGATATCGTGCCTTATGTCCAGGCTGTTTAATCACTGTTGTGATACATACTGCCCTGCCTATGAAGCAATTCACAGGAGTCCAGCTCCTCAGTGTCACATGAGATTGTGGGACCTAGTGAGTAGTTCAATCTCCTTGCACTCCACACAGTGGAGAATTGCTATTGTCCAGGACAGTTTACTGAGGAAAGGGGAATCAGTACGGTGTTGAGCTTGACACCAGGGTATTGAGTTTTGGAGAAAAACCCTCTGCCCTAGCTCTGTTGTCATTGACTCCTGGAAGCTGAAGGATCCATCCTAGAGGAAAGAGACTAATGGGGCTGCCCTGGAGTTCAGGAGTCCCCCTGTAACCACCGTGGATTAAGTTGGAGTGTGCTTCGTTAACTGTTCTGCTTTCAATTCCCAGCCAGCTCTGCCGGCAGATTTCAAGCGCGGTGTGAAGGTAGAATTGGCAGAAGACTTACCAGCTCCAGTCTGATGCACTACACAGCGTGGCATAGGAAACTATTTCATTATTGTTGGTATTGTAACTGAGGACTAGGTGCTAGTTACTACAGATTTACCAAAAACTTTAGAATAGCTGTTACAGCAGATGCGTTTTCCCATTTTGTTAATCTTTTGGGGGATATTTAGCTACTAACTGATTTTTGAAGGCAGGAGATCTGTTATGGTTTTTTTGAATTAGGCAATTGACAAACTCAGAGGATTAAACAGAACAGCAAGAAACAAGTCTATATTTCAGAGTTCTTTCTTTTTGAAGTAGTTTCTATTTGAAACATCTGATAATTTTGTGGACCCAAATAAAACATCCATGTGTTGTAGCTCCTTTTACTGGTGTTTTTTTTTTTTTTTTTAGATTATTAATAATTGTTTGACTAACTGGTCCTCCGTCATGAAAGGCAGTCTCCTTTTTAATAAGATTATCGTAATTTGTGTTAACCTCAGAAAACTTAGAATACTTTACTGAACTCTGTAAAACACAATATAACTAATTTTACTTCTAAATATAACTTTGGAAAGAAAAGGAAGTACTTTTTACTTCCAAATCATATTGGATTATCTGCTTATGACGTGAAAACAGAGGCAAGGCTAACGACAAGGCTATACCAGTGAGAGCTCCACATCGTACAGACAACAACATTAACAACAATGCTGGACTTTGTGTAGAACGGATTTTCTCTTTTGCTTCTTCCTCTGTTAAACAACCTTTAGGAATTTTTCAAGCTGGAAAAGGAACAGTTTCAACTAGTTTTGTAATGGGAGATAGCAACATGCAATCTTCCCTTGTGAATAACCGTGGAGCAAACATGAAGGTTATTTTTACTCTTGCAAACAGAGAGAGAGGATGAAACAAAAAATAATACATATTTCTGCAAGCTGATTTTGTTTCCTTAGGGAAGATTTAAACAAAATGGAATAAACAGGTTTTGAAAATTAGAGAGAAAAGTAGATACCTAATTTTTAATCTAAAAAGACTTTTAATTCGTTCATTTACTTTTAGATATTTTTTTCCCACTGAGAGTAAGATAATATATTTTTCATCATTTCCTACTTGCTAGAATTTGTTTGTTGTCTCTGTTTGCTTCCTAGTGTTCCTTAACATTTCTATCAGGGATATTTCAATGCACAAACTATGAGGTCATCTTTATAAATTTCAGGGATAGTAAAGATTTGATTTTTTTCAGGTAGAATGATTTTAAAAAATCAACAGATATGTTCACGAATATAAAATTACATTTGGATAATATATCCACTGAAAACTGCATGACTCAGGGGAGCATAAAACAACAGTTTGAACTGTCTCCACAATTACTACAGGCACAAACTGATCACTAATGAATTAGTCTTAATGATTAGGTAAACTCCTATTAGCCTGGTTATGAGCTTGTAGGTATTTCATCACTGTGTGCTATCAAAAACTGTGTGACCACTGCATATTTTTTATCCCCTGAATTAAATTTTCATTTTAGCATCAAACAAAAATACACAAAATTAAAAATGATGTTTGGAAGTCCCATCCAGGTCCTCCAGTGTCAATTCTGTGCCAGGATTTATTTATTTACACAAATTAGCTCCAGCAACCTCTGCAGAACAGCACTGCTCTTAATTGGTAGAGTATTTTAATGAAATGTGGACACTTAAAATAAGATTTGAGGGTCATACAGAGTTCAACTGAAACATTTATCTATATTCACATCTTCTGGGGCTTACCTTGCATTCTTGTGATCTCTAAACTTCTAAACGTCTCTGATGGAAAGGGTGAGTTTCTGTTCACAGGAAATGAACAGCCAAGGTCACAATGAAAGGTCACTGTCCCAAATGCTGCCTATTATTTAGTTAATTACATTTCCATCTAGAAATATTATATTGAGAAGAGAATGTATGTTAATGTACATATCTAGGACTGCATGTGTATGCACGTGTTTATATGTATACATATATATATATGTGTGTGTGTATGTGTGTACAAAACCCATAATATTTGGACCCAGATTCTGCCAGGGAATATTTGTATTCATACTCTGAAAGACATTTTTTCTTTTCAAAGTCTTAGAAAGCTAATTATTATTAGTTGTCGTAGTTTGGGCCGGACTGACCATTGAAGCAAATTCTGGATCTGGATTCACGAATGCAGGGATTGGGATCAAAGGCAGATGAACAGACAGAGTCCTCCTTGGACATCGGGCACAGAAGAAAGAGGGGCTGATCCTTTGATCCCTGAGCTTTTGTACTGAGCCTGAGGCAGACGGGATGGAATACCCTGTGGGTCAGTTTTGGGTCACCTCTCCTGTCCACTTCTCCCAGCAAGTGCAACCTCTCTACACTTTCCCGCTTCTGACCCTCCAATGGGCAAATATCAAAATTAGCTGACCTTGGGTGTTATAGCAATAAGTATAAGGAAGAGCCTCTCTGCACACCGTTCCCTGATACAAATTGCAACTAATCAGGTCTTATCACAGAGAGCAAATGGATTCTGCACAATATGCTGTTAATTTCAGAAAGCTGAGTTAGTTAGAAGAGGCTTAGCTGCAGGGTAAAATTACTGAACAGAAAATTGGTTCTGTTTTACCTCAAAGCAGGACATTCCACACCTTATTCCATACCATTTGCATTGTGCTCAGATTACTATTACTTCTTATCCATCAAATATATACAAATATATATACAGAGATATATATACACACAGATCACTCATTTATGATTTATCTTTATACACAAAAGTTCGTTAAGTCCATTTAGTTCATAATTGCAGGATTTCATCTATCATAGCAGACTCTCAGGGCAGGAAAGATGGTATGAAATTCACTGTGGTTTGTGCCCACGAGTAGCATGTCCACCTTGAAGAGTGTGCTAGACACCACTTGATGAAGCTAGCTCAGGTTTCTTCACCACGATGTTATCCTGAGAAACAGTAACTGAACACTGTTAGTATTATATAACAATTAACATCATACAGCTCGGAACTGGGTATTCTCACCGAGGGTTATATTTCCTTGAGGTACACATAGAACTTTTGCATTCTTCAGCATCACCCACCAAGTACATCCAGGTCCTTGAGCAAAAACAGTCCCACAAATGGGTTTGCCTTTGCCTGAAGCAGGAAAAACCCAAACAGTTTTCCCCAACATATTCCTTTCAGGCACCACAGGGACTTTATCCCCTTCTACTGTATGGCACAGGTCTGTTAGTCCAATGTAAGTGATCCTATCTTCATAAAAGGATCCAGGTTAAACAAACTGAAGTCACCATTTGGCATGACCAGAATTGTATGAAGATGAAATCCTCACTTATATAAAGTACAACGGGTGAATAAACCTCAAAATCTTTTCATCTTTTATTCCAATATGATATGAACTGAGCTAGTATTAGACTGTATGTTTTTTACTGGTGAACTTTCTCTGACAGTACCTGAGAAATAAACTGGGAGAAAACAGCTCCAATTTTCATTTCACTTTATTTAGCTAGGAAACTTGAAACTTTTATGTCATTTTCCTGGACATGTGCTGCCATATAACATATAAAGCAAAGAGAAATCTTTATTATGGACTTTGTATATAAAAATAAAAATAAAAAACAAACAAACAAACAAAAAACCCCCAAACAAACAAAAAAAAAGGAAAGAAAATTCAACTGAGACATAAATGTTATAGTAGAAATAAAATTTCCAATTAGGAAAGGTTTTAGTTCTTAGTGTAAATATTCCATGAAATTACTTTTCTCCTAATATAAGATGATTAACAGACTCCACTTACACAGCAAGAACGAAGTTGTAATTTTACCCTTGTAGCTTCAGATCAGAAAAGACTACACATATACCAAAATTAAGTGTTAACATATTTGTCAGCAGTTCCATTTCAAAGGACTATGGTTTGTCAAAAGCTCTGTTTCTCATTTTTATAAAACCATTGGATTGTAAAAAACATATATTGGCAAGGTGCCATGCCTATTACTCTAATTTTTCATGTGCCTCTTTTTATGTGTTTCTCTGCCTATCTGTATATGCTTTGGGGTTTTTACTATGTAATCTTTTTGAAGCTGGATTCCTGTCAATTTTTGTGTTAATTATCATAACTTCAGCCACTTCCCATAAGAAATAAACAGTAAATAAAATTACTAGGCTTTACTAGGAGCCATTTCACTTATACACAAACCTTTCCAAACCAAACTGTCAGATTCCAAAATCGTGCATTCAGTATATGCCACTGGATTTACAAAAAAGAGTATTAGGGAGTTAATAAACTGTATGGTGCTTTAATTTATGTTTTCATTCATTCACCTGAAAAATTGTGAATGCTGTGATAGATTAAGCTCATTACTTCAGACTGCCTCTATTTTTCTATTTTTTAATAGCCCAATATTGATGCTACTCTTCAGACTTTTCTTCTCACCATCTCTACAGCACCATTAGAAAATAACTTATACTTGTGTGAAAGAGTGTAAATCTATACATATACTTCAGTTGTGCTAGTTCATCAAAGATTTCCTGAAAATGTCTAAATGAATAATGAATATTTCAGGTCTTGTTTGTTGGGGTTTTTTAAGCAAAAGAAAAAATCAAGACCTCAGAATTCTAGACCTGTGTTTGTATATTCCTTCAATAACATTTTAAGAGGATTTTATTTGCTCAAAGAAACTGCATCCACATTTCTTACTGAACTTGGTGATGTCAAGCCATTCCTCAGGGACTGCAGGCTGGGAAACCAAACTTGTGAATTGGCAGAGATGTTTTGAGGTACTCTGAAATAAAGCATTGATGTGAATAATAGCTGGTGCACATGTTTAGCTTTCTCAATGATGCTGGTTGCCTGGTAACCAGCAAAAGGCATATGTCAGAGAAGAGTTCAAATGAAACAGCTGACATCAATCTCAGCAGGGTAAGGAAAAGGAAAACCACTGATTAGCTCACCCAGATTGGTATATATAGGAATCCCATCATGTTTTCATATCATTGAATATCTAAGCTGATTCCAAACCTCAATTTACCACAACATTCGTGCTAGTTCTTAATTAGGGCCAGAATTCGTGTCCTTTAAAAGATGATTTAAAATGTTTATTTGCAGAAGGTGTATAGTGCCCCTGCTCAGTAGCATATATTGGAAAAATATTGTTTGCTTTGTTCAGCCTCTGACTGGGTGGCAGCTGTTTTAGTTTGTCACAAAGTCACACTGTATTTTGCGTATGGACTCACTGGACCTTGCAAGACAAAGGTCAGTTATGCTGCACAGAAAGTCGTAGGACCAGACACATATTTTCAAATATATCATTTCATCGGTTATTTTCTTTGGTGTATTGCTCTGGCTGAGCCAAAAAGTACACAAGAATTCTGGTAACATTTTTAACCTTGTTTTTTCAAGTATTCAGAAAATTATATTTATCTGTACTGAAACATTACAATAAATGTCCTAATTAGAATTAGATATTAGTTTTTGCATACAGGCCACTAGGATTCACATTTTCTGTGATCAGTGTTCTCGTTTATTCCAAGAATTCATGGACAAATATAAAATTTCCACTGGAATCTTTTTTGGGGGTGGTGGTGGTGGTAATTTAATCCAGTACCTTACTTATTTAACAACTCTAAAGTATTTGTCTTTTCAGGGTCTTTGTTAGAGCAAATTACATTTTTTATACAGAAAATCATACCTCATGATTAGAAACAAAGTTTGTTAGAGTAATGATTTATTCTAATGATTTTCCAAAATTATGAGTCACTGATGAATTAATCTGTTTTATAATATCTACCTAACACTTGTGTGTTTAGCCTAAGCTTGTCAATTCACCGCCCTCTGTTGTCAGTGGAGAGGGGTAGCACACCTTTCTTAGGTTGTGACAAATTTCCATCTAAGTTTCCATTAGCAGTGAATGAAATAGAACGAAATAGATAACTATCATAGATTAAAAACCTATCCTTTAAACATCAAATATCAGATGGAACAAATCCACCATTTATGGTGCTTTTTTTTTCCTTTTTTGAGTTAGTAACCATAAAATGATAGGAATAGCTTTTTTACATTTCAGTTGACAATGCTCATTACTAAAACTAAAATTGCTAATCCAGAAACTAACAAAAGCTATTAATAAGCATTTCTAAAAATCTTTGGTTTAGGTGACTTGCTCATCACCAGGACAATACTGTCACGAAAAAAATCCAGGCATGATATTCATCTGTCTCATACATGAAATCAGCTACACAAAAAACTGTTTTCCTTTTTTTCCTGAAATCATTGTTCTATACACAATACATTTTCCAAGGCCTGCAATAAATAGAGCTGCACAATACTATTATGTTTCTAGAGTGGGGCCACTGTCGTTTCGCTTTTGTGTGTACGACCTCTCCTTTATCTTTTTATATTCTCTTCCTCTTCTCTGCCGAAGCATCCGGAAGACTGGCAGTGAGAGCATGAGAGGAGGACTTCAGATCTCATATCAGGAAGATGAGTTCCTAGATGGTTACAAAGAAGCTGGAATGAGCAATTCTAAGGAAAGTCCCTTAAGTTATCACATCCTGGGGATGAAACAGTCTTAAAGCATCTGTGGGAGGAATTGGAGGTGCCGCCTCTTGGCTTCCTGAAGGAATGTTTATTGCAGACTGATTCTTGGGAGACTTTAATCTAACTCTATGTAAACCACGATTTTTGTTTTAGACATTAATGACTTCAGCAAATTTGGATATATTTCAAGGCAAGACAAGAGGCATATTGGTAATACAAAAGGCAGCATTTTGTCTTCATGATAGAGCAGGTCCCTGCTCTGAGCAGTGAGATCCTGGATGTCCTCAGTGAACTTGATGATCCACAACGTCATTCTGAGAAATGAATAATTTCACTAGAATCAAAATAAAGATTTCTCTTCAGTCATAGCTTACAAAGAGTATTCCAGCCTGAGCAACGGAAGTTTAATTTAGTTAAAAGGCATCGGGGGGGGGGAAGATGATACTTTTTAAGGGAACTTTAAATAGCATCTGGAAGCACAGAAAGGGCAGGAAGAACGTGGGCGACTGAGCCTAATCCTCGGAAACTGCAGTCGGCTGCAAATGGATGTGTTGTTGAAACAAATCAATAATGTGCTTGTTCCACACTTACATCATAAGTCTTAAAATGCATCTTTTACCACTTAAGTAGTGAGCCTTGATCAGAATGGTTAGAAAAAATAATTATATTATTGGTTTCTTATCCTTGGCTTAAATAATACCACAGCATAAAAACACATTTTGAACATGTAACATCTTATTTGTCAGTGTATTTCAGATGTGTTCCTCATTGCATTTACACTTCCCTCAGTCTGGGAAGTTAAAATTAAAAAGGTTAGCTTGATTTTTACTTAGAATTGCTATCCAGTGGTTTTCAAGCCGGTACTTGAAATTCACAGTACTGCAAAATTTTTACTCCAAGCACCCGAGGCAGAAAATTGCTTTGTTTTGTGTTTGGGTTTTGGGTTTTTCTCCCCTAAGTTTGCATGGTTTCTCACTGGATAAACAGTGAGTGAAAACAACAACAAGGTTTATTTGCTTAAATCTGCATTAGGTGGTCATCTTCTGAATAATCTTACGGAGATGTGGCCACTAATTGCATAAAAGCAAGATTCAGAATTGATCTCCTAAATTTTAATAACTTGATAAAACTGATGTCTTAATCTTATTGCATCAAAATCAGTGGAGAAAATTCCACTGGTTTCAGTTAGGGTAGGAACAGACCAGTGCATTTTTCCCAAATTTACCAGCAATACCCTCTTAACTATAATAAATCTCTCGTATTCTTAATACCACAAGGAGACACTGTCACTAGGAAAAAAAATATCCTCTTTCCTGCCAAAGGCTGATAAAATTTATTTATTTTTTTCACAGGGAAAATGTGGTGGGAGCAGTCTAGGATTTCTACTCTTATTTTTATTTAATTTCAGAAATTCTCTTTAAATATGTCTTTAGAAATGACCTAGCTATTTCCTTTTATTTATTCCACTAATTCCTTTAGGCATTATTGATGATGTCAGCTTCCTCTGAACTCCCTCTCAGAGCCCTTTGAAAGTGCAATGGAATTCCTTCTTGCTCTCTAGATCCAGACGCATTTTTGGGTTTTTTTTCTGAAGCTGTTTGATAGCTAGGAGAAGTCTGTGTCTCACATATGTTCACTTTTGTACTTAACATAAAGGGCATCTTGAACAGAAAAGCACAAATAAAAAATTCAAGTTTTGACAGACACAGCTGCTTCTGAGTTTAGTATAAAATACTATTTTACCTTTAAAACATGGCATCCTATTTCTTTTCTGCAAGAAGTTAGATTCCTTCACTGAAGACACAGTTATTTACTTAGGTTTTGGTATTTTCTTGTGTTATTCACTTTAAATACTGATATATCTAGGTTTCCATGTATTATTACTGAAAAAAGACATTTACTGCACTGTTCAAATTTACTCAAACACTCCTGACATTTGTATGATTCTTGTTTTCAGTTACAGAACAAATGAGCAGAGGGCAATAACCTGCAACGTGAACTGCCACTATCATCACAATGGTCACTACTTGAATTATAAAGGTATTATTTGGAGCTTTGCAGCATAAGAAAATGGTAGCCTACCTTATAGAAAGGTGTAAAATTGTAAAAGGTAGAAGTGTAAAAGCTCTGCTTAGTCACCTAACACATCTTTCTGTTAAAATGCTTGCTGTCTACCATTGCTTTCTTCAAACTCACTTTGATTAGAAAAACTAACCACTTCACCATTCTTATATTGTAAAAATAACTTCTGGGGATAGGAGATTAATATGTTTCTGGAATTTGATTTGAAGCTACAAGGAGCCTGTTGGTTTGGCTTTTTCCTCACAAATTTTGCCTCAAAATTCATTTATTTCTGTAGGATTTTGGTGGAGGTTACCAGAATTTTACCAGTGAATTGACATTATGAGCAATCGACAACTTGACAAGACTGACAGTTTATTAGAGTTAGCTAAATAGTAACAAAATCTTTGGTTGTAAATATTTTCTACATAGAAACCAGTTTAGTCAAAATATGCATCTGATAAAAAAACCCCATTACTTACTCGGTCCACAGTCTTGAGAGAGAATATGTAACTTCTCACTTAAATTCACTGCACTCTGATTCATCCTAATTTAGCAATACTTTGAGACCACAGGTTTCACTCAGTGTCTGAAAGCAATTTATTGTTTTGCAACTAAGGATCTAGTGTTTTCCAATTAAAGGAGAACTAAACTTTGTGGGAAACAGCAAGTAGACTTGCATACCTACCCACTCTGTTAATGATACCACTGATTTGCCTTTTTAAATCCAAAATATTTTCTTATTTGGTCCATCTAAATTCCCTGTTTATTTGCTATCCAAAGTATATCTCCGATATCAAGCATTCTCATTCTCTGCTTTTTCATCTTGCCAAAATCCAAACAGATGTCCTTCCCTTTTCCGTACATCACATCCTCAGTGGACATTTTTGCATGACTTTTCCCCGGGTCTGGAGAATCTTGGGGCTTCTGGACGGAGCAAATTAGAGATTCTGTTCTGCTTCCTGGACTGCGCCATGATTTCATATCCATGATATAATAATGAACTTAACAGTCTCAGACTTAAAAAATTGCTGATGTCTTCCCAGTGCTCTTCCTTCATCTGTACTAGGAATGACTGTATAGGTTAGGAGTTGCCCATGCTGCCTGATTTGAAAGGAATTGCTCATGTGTCTCAGTTAAGACGCTTGTCTTGCTACAATTCATTCATGTGTGGTGGAAAGAGGTCGTTGTTTAAAAGGTGATTCTAAGAAGGATCGTCTATCTTAGTTCACTGCATTAGGTTCTGGATGGAAGAGTCTCTTCTGAAGAGCTCTGTAGGGAGTATCAACAAACAAGCTTTCTGGTTTGCACACCTAACCTAACTTCTTATAATTAGATAATGTGAAACTCCCCTTTTAGTATGCATGTTTGACCAGGCTTTGGTGTCTCCCTGTGCTCCTATGACACCATAGTTTCCTGGCAGTTAGGAGACAGATGTGGCAACTGAAATAGGATATACCATTCAACCAAGATAGAAATTAATGACTATATTCTGGCTGTTTTAAAAAATGTATTACCTTTTATCATGATTGAATTTATTACGTGTTTAGCTCCTGTAAATGTTCTAGCAAATTAATTTTGCTCCAGAAAGTATCAGTCACATATCAGAGATATTCATAGGAAAGCAAGGTTTATTTTTTGAAACATAGATATTTTCTCTGTTGTGCATGTGAATTTCATTCTGCTGTTTATATTCAGTAAGAATTATCTACTGTAGTGTCTATTTGAATCTTCATCTCCTACCTCAATTATAAGAAAATATTTTATAAAATAATTTAATAAACATTTCAGAAAAATGTAAACCATTTGCAAATAGCTCAGATGAAATCAGACTTTCATTTAATATCATTTCATCATGATGGAAATAAATATTACTGAATTTTATAAATAGCAATATTAATTTAAGTATGCTTATTCATACTTGTATAGGTACATAAAACTTCCTGTTTTCCTGCAAATTTTATAACATAACTTTTTTTTAATCTGTTCTGGATATGTTTGTGTGAGACTCCCCTGAATTCAATACTAAATCACATTGTAAAGCAAAGAATTGAAAACAGCAAACCACAATCTTAAAGGCAAAAAGAAAGCAAAGACCTCTTTTTTTAAGAGCAAAATTTTGGAATTACAAATCACAATAATATACAAGCAGGCATGTGAGAAATTTTATCTGTTTGCACACATAATTTATATAATTGCATACACAAATACATAGCAGTTCTTGAAACCATGATTGTATGAGCAAATAGTTTGTCACATGCATACATATTTTCCAAGCTTAAAGGATGATTTCTAGGTGTTAAAGCTCAGTCATTAGCACCTTGGTGCTTGTACTGTTGTGTTCTTCAGCTTAAATTGAAGTAAGTTTTACTGTACCACCCTATTTTAGGATTGCATTTTTAATAAAGCTTCTGAGACCCATGTGCTACTTTTTATCTCGAAGTATGTATGTTAATTGAAGAATACCGCAGCAGACAGCCAGGCAGTGAAACACAAACAGATAAAGTTGACAATGGCCTGTTGAAGTATTAAAGATAAACTAGGTGCAATTCTGAAGATTTTGGCACTGCTGAGTACTGAAAAATGTCAGTAACCAGCTTTGCTTGAAGGAGTTGTACACATGTTCAAAACCTTCCCTTCATTCCCCCAACCTGCCAGACATGAAGTACCCTGGCAACTGCCGTGTGCGTGTATTGTGAAAAGCAAAATGAATCCTGTATTTACTACTTATCTCTTTTATTGTTGTAAGAGTATCACATTTTTGTATACTCCTTATTATGGCATAATGTCTTTGTGGCAGTTTTCTGACAAGAAAAGAGAGTTTTAGACATCTCCAGAAGGCACTAGGTATTCTTTTGTGTTTTGTATTGTGTTTGTGAAGTGGATGCAAGTGGAAACTGGCAGCTTATTGCAGGATACGTTCTCAAAAAATCATTTCTCAGATCTTTCTTCAGTATCTAGATACTAGCTCTTGACAGGAGAGATCTAAGGCCTGGGACACTTTCTTTTAACTTAATAGAAAAATTTCCATTTCTTAAAGATTTCAGAGGGTTTTTCATCCAGTCTATTTCTATTGTTAAGGTCATGAATAAAATGCAAGGTGTATTTATTCCATCAGGACTTTGTACTCTCTGTGTTACAACAGACAAAAGATAAAATAATTTTGGAACTGCTCACAAAAATCAAGCCTCAGGTAAGACTTAAGTCATTCTGAGAAGTATCCTGCAATGTTTCTTCAGGTGGAGCTAAGTGTATTAAACAAAAAAAAAAAGTTCTCCATTGCAGTTAACCACAACATTGTACACGAGGTGAATGGTGTGTCAGCAATAAATATGTAGCTGAACCTTTATGGCCACTAGCTATTATTGCTCTAATATCGGGAAGGAAGTCCACAATGCCAGGCTGGAGGTTAAAGTTTGTGTTCCTTTCAGTACACATTTTATTATGAAAAAAACGGGAAAGAGTTCAGAGAATGGGAGTTGAAAATATATTTATTTATGTAGGGAGAAGTTATTGAGTTCTAGAAGATTCTTCAATTGTATAGGCAAACATGATATCAACAGAATAATAGTCATATATACATTTGGCTAAATTACCTTGTGACAAATTTTCTACTGTTTGATCTCTTCAAAACCAGATCAAAGATCTTTCCCTGTACGGTCATAAACTATTAGCTAGGTGCAGTAATTCCTGCATGAGTATTATGCCTCTATGACATAGGACATTGCTGTGATTGATTGTTCTGTTCTCAATATATTAGTAACTGCTTTTAATAAGTTAGAGAATTTGCCTTTTGAAGTCATTTTGAAATTGAGCCTATTTGGAGGCATGCAAGGTAGAGCTGCAATCCATAAAGTTGTCACAAATATCTTCTTGAAAAGTTGGAAGCACGGATTAGCCTTATTTTCTTTTATTTACTTAGATGACAATTTATTTACACATCACAACAGTTCTTTATTTATAACTGGGTATACAGACATATACATATATAATATATACATACATATTTACACAATTTCATATTTCTAAAATTATTGTCTCCTTAAAAGATTGATTTGCTTTCCTTCTTGCCCTTGTCAAAAAATATGTCTATTTTGTAGTAGCAGTTAGTTACCATTTTGGCACAAAAAACACCATGAGGATTTATTACATCAATATCTAAGTATTAGCTTTTATGTGACCTGGTAGATATGACACGTTACCTCTCTTATCTTATTACACTCCATGCCTCTGTGCTTTGATGGTATGTTACAGTCAAAGCATTCCAAGTTTTAAGCAACTTTGAAGTACTTCAAAGTACTATGAAAAGGGCAATTACAAAATTGCCTACAAGCAAACACAAAATACAATAATGACACAGTTAACCCTTTTTCTTTCATTTAGAAAATGCAGGTTTAAAATTTTTTGCAGAGATCAAAGTGAGAAGCAGCCAGAATATAGTTTAGCTACTCATAATCCCAACGTAGCTGTGTATACTAGATAAACTTTTTTTTAATATCGTTACCGATAGATTTCTTACTTGATTTGCAAAATGTAAAACAAGAGAGAAACCAACTGTAATGTCAAGCTTATATCTAAATATGATATTTTGGATTCAAATAGACCAAGAAAAAGGAAGTAAGTTCATGCTCTTTCACACTAACTTCCTTGTCTCTTTTTTTTTTAGTTTAATGCTGTCCTCATAAGACTGTAACAAATATTACATTGCAGTTTGCCATTTCAACCCAGTCTCTTCATTCTCAAATTGTTTAAATCTCATTTCTTGGTGATGTCTCTCCATTACCCACACCACTACTTGCATTTCTCATGCTACTTAAGAAGAGAAGGAATAAAAATAAATTATGCAGACTGCTCTTTTTTCTTGAGCTCATTCTTTCCTTAATCTGCAGACAAAAGTCTCTGCTATATAATTGAGAAAAACTTTTCTGAGGACTGACTAAGTAGACCTCATTTATATCAGCAGAGTTCAGTCCTGCCTACAAGGGATTGTAGGAGGGTGTCCAGTGGAAGTCAATACACTTAAGCCACATTACTAACAGTGGCAACTTCTGATCAAGTAGGAAGAGAAGAGATCTTTGTCCTTGGAAGTCTTATCACTCCAGAGGGAAAGGGGATCAAATCAGTTCCATGGTGCCAGAATATACTTCTGTCATTAACAACATTAGAGAACATTTTTATTTCAAGACTTTTGCACAAATCCGGGCACATTTTCCTAGCTATTCTTATATTTTAGAAAAAAAGGATATAATTTACGTGTTTTTAAAAAGTAAGGAAATGATTGGACTAGTCCTAGTTCTTTAACTTCTGTATCTGGTTATCCTTTGCAAACATCATGAATATGACGTTTTGATTCTCACATACAAATTCTGTCATTGATGGAAATGTTGTGGAAGCAGAGACTATATGATTCTACTTTCAGGGAAAATATAAATAATCTAGTCTGAAAACCTGTTAAGTGGCACTTGAGGATCATTTAGAAGCCCAGATAGCAGATGCTTATAAATGTTACCTGTCTACAGTAGTGTGAAGGGTAGTTTCCACAAGTTGCTGAAAGTCAGCTTAAATGGAGATTTCTTTCATGTTGCAATTGTTTAGGAGGAAAGATATAATCTTTACTAGGACTGGTTATAGAAAATAAGACCTGTCTGTGATAGTCTTATTCCTTTTACCTTTTTGGTCTGATAATATGGTCCTATAAATGACAAATGTTTTGTTTTTTCATAAATAGTACTGTTTCTTCAGAATTTTCTTTAGAAAATCATCTTCTTCAAAGAAAGGGAAGGTTGTCTTCACAAAAGAACAAGATACCTGTGAAATTGTGCAGCAGCATGTGCAGATCTTGTTTTCAGAGAGCATACCTAGATAAAACCAGGCTCACTAGAGATAAGCCTGGGGGTGGCACACCAAAATTTGAGGGGTGGTGTGCTAGTGAGCTCCTTCAGTCTGCCATCTCAGTGGAGGTAGGGGATGGAGATCCATGCAGCAGCAAAGACACAAGCGTTATTGATGTATTAGAAACCACAGAAGCGCCTGAGAATGGCCACATAGGAATTAGGGCTTCTCCCCCCAAAACGGTGGTGGGATCGATTGCCCAACTGAAGTGCCTCTACACCAATGCACGCAGCATGGGCAACAAAGAAGAGGAGCTGGAAGCCATCGTGCAACTGCGTAACTATGATATAGTTGCAGTTATGGAAACATGGTGGGATGACTCGCACAACTGGAGTGCTGCAATAGATGGCTGTAAACACTTCAGAAGGGATAGGTAAGGAATGAGAGGCGGTGGGGTGGCCCTGTATGTTAGGGAGTGTTTTGACTGTCTAGAGCTTGATGGTGATGAAAGGGTCGAGTGTTTATTGGCAAGAATCAGGGGAAAGGCCGACAAGGCAGATATCATGGTGGGAGTCTGTATATAGACCACCCAACCAGGACGAAGAAGCACAGGAAATACTCTATAAGCAGCTGGAAGAAGCCTCACAATCGCTAGCCCTTGTTCTTGTGGCGACTTCAACTTACCAGATGTCTGCTGGAAATACAGTACAGCTTAGAGAACACAGTCTTGGAGGTTCCTGGAGTGTGTTGAGGATAACTTCCTGACACAGCTGGTGAGGGAGCCAGCTAGGGAAGGCACCCCACTGGACCCGCTGTTTGCAAACAGAGAAGGACTTGTGGGTGATGTGATGGTTGGAGGCTGTCTTGGGCATAATGATCACAAAATGATAGAGTTTTCGATTCTCAGAGAAGTAAGGAGGGAGGTTAGCAGAAGTCACCTTGGGCTTCCAGAGGGCAGGCTTTGGCCTGTTTAGGGGCCTGGTTGACAGAGTTCCTTGGGAGGTAGTCCCGAAGGGTAAAGAGTCCAGGAAGGCTGGATATTCTTCAAGGAAATCTTAAAGGCATAGGAGCAGGCTGTCCCCGTGCACCGAAAGATGAGCTGGCAGGGAAGAAGACCAGCCTGTTCCAGTTTTGGCTGGAACTCAGAAAAAAAAAAAGAGTTTATGACCTTTGGAAGAAGGGGCAGGCAACTCAGGAGGACTACAAGGATGTCATGAGGTTATGCAGGGAGAAAATTAGAAGGGCCAAAACCCAACTAGAACTTAATCTGGCTACTGCTGTAAAAGACAATAAAAAATGTTTCTGTAAATACATTAGCAACAAAAGGAGGCCTAAGGACAACCTCCATCCTTTATTGGATGCAGGGTGAAACATAGTGACAAAGGATGAGGAAAAGGCTGAGGTAATTAATGCCTTCTTTGCCTCAGCCTTTAATAGTAAGACCAGTTGTTCTTGGGGTACCCAGGCCCCTGAGCTGGAAGACAGGGACAGGGAGCAGAATGAAGCTCACATAATTCAAGGGGAAATGGTTAGCGACCTGCTACACCACACAGACATGCACAAGTCTATGGAGCCAGATGGGATCCATCCAAGGGTACTGAGGGAGCTAGCAGAAGTTCTCAACAAGCCACTTTCCATCACTGATCAGTGGTTCTGGCTAATCAGGGAGGTCCCAGTTGACTGGAGGTTAGCAAATGTGACGCCCATCTACAAGAAGGGCCAGAAGAAGGATCCGAGGAACTACAGGCCTGTCAGTCTGACCTCGGTGCCTGGGAAGGTTATGGAGCAGATCATCCTGAGTGCCATCACACAGCACATAGAGGACAACCAGGTGATCAGGCCCAGTCAGCATGGGTTTATGAAAAGCAGGTCCTGCTTGACTAACCGGGTCTCCTTCTATGACAAGGTGACCTGCTCAGTCAAAGAGGGAAAGGTTGTGGATGTTGTTTCCCTGGACTTCAGTAAAGCCTTTGACACCATTTCTCACAGCATTCTCCTGGAGAAATGGGATGCGCATGGTTTGGATGGACGTACACTTTGCTGGGTAAAAACTTGGCTGGATGTCTGGACCCAAAGAGTTGTGGTGAATGGAATTAAATCCAGTTGGCAGCCAGTCACAAGTGGTGTTCCCCAGGGCTCAGTACTGGGGTCTGTTCTCTTCAATACCTTTATCAACAATCTGGATGAGGGGATCGAGTGCATCCTCAGTAAATTTGCAGATGACACTAGGTTGGGCGGGAGTGTTGACCTGCTTGAGGGTAGGAAGGTTCTATAGAGGGATCTGGACAAGCTGGATCAATGAATTGAGGCCACTGGTATGAGGTTCAACAAGGCCAAGTGTCGGGTCCTGCACTTGGGTCACAACAACCCCACGCAGCACTACAGGCTTGGGGAACAGTGTCTGCAAAGCTGCTTGGCAGAAAAGGACCTGGGGTTGTTGGTTGACAGTTGACTGAATATGAGCCAGCAGTGTGCCCAGGTGGCCAAGAAGGCCAACAGCACCCTGGCTTGTATCAGAAATAGTGTGGCCAGCATGACTAAGGAAGTGCCCGTACTTGGCACTAGTGAGGCTGCACCTCGAATACTGTGTTCAGTTTTGTACCCCTCACGAGAAGAAAGACATTAAGGTGCTGGAGTGTGTCCAGAGAAGGGCAACAAAGCTGGCAAAGGTCTTGAGCACAAGTCTTATGAAGAGTGGCTAAGTGATCTGGACTTGTTTAGTCTGGAGAAGAGGAGGCTGAGGGGAAACCTTATTGCTCTCTACAACTACCTGAAAGAAGGTTGTAGCTAGGTGGGGTCGGTCTCTTCTCCCAAGTAACAAGCGATAGGATGAGAGGAAACAGCCTCAATATTATGAAAAATTTCTGCATGGAAAGTGTTGTCAAGCTTTGGAACAGGCTGCCCAGGGAAGTGGCTGAGTCACCATCCTTGGAGGTACTAAAAAGATGTGTAGATGTGGCACTTAGGGATATGGTTTAGTGGTGGACTTGGCAGTGTTAGTTTTATGGTTGGACTCCATAATCTCAAGGGTCTTTTCCAACCTAAATGATTCTATTATTCTATAATTCCATGATTCAAATGGTACAGTGAACCAGTTCCGCACTAGAGAGTTGACATGTAAAGTAAATGGGTTTGTCACCAGAGGGAATCCCAGAGAAACCACCTGTTAATGGAAATGCTGCTGCATTGCCACAGATGGAGATTTATAAAGGCACTTAAACCAATACTATGTCAAATTTATCGAAGTCCAAGACTATAATCTTAAAAACATCTTAGCTTCTAGCTGCTTAAGATTTTACTGTTAAATTCATTATGCTTAAAGATCATCAGTTCTTGTATGGAAATAACTGTCCTGAAGTCACTGAGCAGCTCAGTACCTCTTTTGCTTTATGATCCTCCAACTACATGTGCATTTTTATCTCTTATATATCCAGAGGGTTATTTCATAACTGGTATGCTCAAATTTTCCTTAATAAACATTGACAGGACTGAGTGCTGTACAAGGTGCACTAGGAATGGCAATATTCATTTCACTTGTGCTTTTAGATGGAGCACTACTATTGTAGTTTGTCCAATAACTCTGCAATTACAACACTAACCCAATATTTAGGAGAACTGAGTTCTCTGTCTTCCTACCTGAGAGGTGATTCCCACACACTTTTCTTAAAGCATCACCCTAACCCTTTGCCTTTAGCTGGGCTGGGTTATATACAATTGTGTTGAATGCTCACTACTCTTTGTGCCACTTTGAGTAATAAATGATGATGATAGTAATAGTAATAAGCCAGATTCAGACAAAAGGGAAATGCTTCTGTAATTTGGTAGTTAGTGCACAACAGGAAAAAGAAGAGAGGTCTAAGTCATGGCCTTTGCTGCAAGGCTTGCTTGCATGTTTTACAGGCTGTAAACAAACCTGGGAGGACAAGTTTGAAACTGCATAGGTACAAAACAAATTCTCTATCAAGAGAGCATTTGCAAACTGCTCTGTGTTTCCCTGTACTTCATTGTGCTTGAATTCATTTATTATATTGCAGTGTTTAAACAACAGTAATCAAATCAATTGCATTTTTCTCTGGATTGGTTTGGGTTTTTTTAATTGAGACTGTTCTGGAATGTTTTACATCAGCTTCTGTGTGTCTCTTGAAAATAAGTTGAATAAGCACATGGATAGGCACATTTAGAAAGAACTATGCTTCTTCAGCATGCTGCTCATATCATCTGCCTGCAGCACAACAAATAGGTCACATCATAGCAATTTTATCCTCTGACGGTGTGGCAGTCAGAATACAATGGCTGATATTGAGAAATGTTAATCACATCTCAGCTTCTTTTTCCTCTTAATTTTGTGCTTATCAGTTTTATATAGACCCTGAAATAAGGACTGAAAAAGTGCTCTAAATCATTCATATTAACTGAACATTAAGCCTTTCTGGGCTTCCTCAGAACATTTTTATTTCTTTATTCCTTCCTTTATACTTTTTTACTGATGTCTCTTCTTCAGGAATGTTTTCTCAAATGATGTTATCAAAGGATCTTTGTTGTTTGTGCATACGTTCATCTGCTGTATCCATCCTTTTGGTTCCCATTTAGCAGAATTGTTGTTATATATTGGTTGTCAGCACTCTAGAAACTTTTGAAGGGATCACAGATTGCAGTAAGAGATGTTCCCTGGTCTGAAAAGCCTAGGTTCTAAGTAGGCAAAAGACAGAAGGACAGTGTAAAGCAAGCATTACTAGCTATATTTTTACAGATAGGGATTTGAGACTCAGGTAGACTGAGAAAGTTGTCCAAGCAATAGAGAAAGTTATTCAGAACAGACTGCAAACTCATCTCTTACTTTCCCTACTTACCCACATCATAAAAAGCAAAAACCTCAGTTCTGTTTTTTCAACTTGGATCATGGGACCAAAATTTGAAAGATGCTGAGCAACTTCTTGAGAAACTAATTCCAACACACTCCTGCTTTTTTGTATTTTTCTAAAAGTTGACAAAATAGTATGTAAATAGTACGTAAATGCTGTGGCATAATAGAGATTTCATTTCTAGAATCTATAAGGTTGATCAGACTCTTGTATAAGTGGACCTAGACTTCCTTTTTATGAATGAACATATACATAATCCTAAGAAAACTAAGGTTCCCTATTGTACTTTTTTCAAACACATTGTATTTTTTTTTCAAGTTTGAAGACTTATTTGCACTCGTTCTGCTGTATCTCCAAAAGTCTCTATTTCTTTTCCTGAGATTTCTTTTAGTCATCCTAAATGCAATGTTTTCCCTGACTCTGCAGAGAGAGCATAAAGCCAAAACCAGAATCAGGAAAACAGCAAAAGTGAACGCCCTGTAACTTAACACCTTCTAATGCAATGGAAAAGAGCTATAACATGAGGCACAAAAATACATTCTCTTCCTTTTCTGCTTTTTCACTGCATTCTATTCAGAATCTTCAGATAATTTGGAGGAAACAATCACTGGGGTTTACTACTGTATTGCAGATTTTATCTTAGGATATTTGAAGCTGTTACTTGTTTTAATGCCAAATGGACCTTCAATATAACAGATACTATCATTTCCGAGGAGGTTATCATCATGGTTATTTTCTGGTTATCACCCCGTAGATTTACTTTATGGCATTCAATAAGCTGTCCTTTTGTCATGGCTTTCAAACAAATTATGTATGCACCTCTTCATTCATGCACAGATTTAAAAAAAAAAACCTAGCTAAAGCATATAACAGAGAGTGCATTGGACTACCATATACTGGCCTGATCCCAGTGGGGCAGTACTTTCAATCATAAGTGGCCTTGTTGACTTTTATAGGTTTATCCATTTTCATAAAGTTATGGAGGAATAAATTTCTAGGACTGAGATCTAAAATAGTAAAAGGTCTTCCAGAGTACGTTGAAGATTTTGCAGCTAGCTGCCTAAGTGTCACAACCATCTGTTGGGAATATTTGCTATATACATGGATAGGTGGTCTCTTTTTCAGACTCCAGTTTCCTGAAAATATGAAACAGATTTTTGGTATTGGCCCACTGTGATTACTGTGTCAGCACTGGAAACCAGTTTGGGGCCTTGTAAACATAAAGGTACCAGGATTCAAATTCTGAACACCACAGTCTCTTACTCATACAGTATTCACTGAAAAACCCAAACCAAACCAAAACCTTGGAGGATCAGGTGGTGTAAACATACTCTAGTAGCTGTCTGTCTTTTTACACCTGCTTCACCTCCCGATCTTCCGTTTCTTCTGATCTATTGATTTCGTGTAGCTTTATGTATGTGAACAAATGTTTCCTCACCTGGTCTTCGAAGCAGAGTAATGCAAAGGTTATCTTTACTCACTGTGGACAGATAGGTAAGTTCCCTGTCAATGAATAAGTAGGTTGTCATTTATTTTCCTTGTGAATTTATGTAAGCTCCAGAGTGACTGGGGACACAGAGAGCTTTCTGCTCACATATAGTTTTTGAGCATCAGATGGAGAATTTCCAACTGCATTATGTTATTAGAAACCTTTGCACACTCAATGTAAAATTATCTAAGACAATAAGGAACAAGAAGGAATTAATATGGTTAATTTAATCAGAAAATCTGATTGATTGAAATGAATGAAATTCAAAGTTTTGAGGTCAGCTGTGCTGTTGCGCCTTTTTTTTCTTTTTTTTTTTTTTTTTTTTTTTTTTTTCCCTCTGCCTCTCTGCAGATAAAGTGTTTAGTTAGGATCAGTGTAGCACTGCTCCTGCCAGTAAGGCAAAAATATCTCTGATGTTTAATGTACAATGTGCTGTCTAGCGTAGACACTTTGGGGACACTTGAAAAGGTAAAGGGTGCAGCTTGGTCATGTGGATGAAGAATTCAGAGCGGCCTAAGAGATGCCATTGTTTATATAGAAATCATAAAACCTGTGGTCGTGTACTAGATTTCATAAACATTTAGGTTAACCAGTATGTATTCAGGTGTTTCTTCTTTATCCCATAGCTTTTTAATTTTTGTTTGTTAATATTTGACAAATTAGGTTAATCATGTACAAAAAAGCATATTAGTCATTTATTATTCATTCTAGTGATTATTTAGTCTACTTTGTTGGGATTTTCCCATGTAATCTATCACATTTCTGTAAACCCTATCGCAATGTTTTTTTTCTGAAACAGAGAATTTCTATATTGCCTTAATCCTATAGGCATTAAATGATAATCATCAAATATATTGCAGCTACACGCTCAAATTTTCTTGAAAGAATAGTTCTCACAAACTTGATATAAAGTAGCATTGTATCTGAAAACCTGCTTTACAAAAAATTTGAGGTAAGCATGATCTTTTTTTTCAGTAATTAATGTATTTGCTAACAGGTAGTTTTAATTATGCCAAAAAATGTGTTCAAATTAGCATTAAATTTACCAGAATGTCTCGTCTGTGAAAAAGAATAGACTCACAAGAGTAAGTTGTTTTTCGCTCCTACTCTCTTTTACTAATCAATAATATGAAATGCTTCCAATATAATGACTGAAGAACTCTCACACTCCTCATTCCAAGTCTAAAACTTAAGAGTAAGCCTTAATCCACAAGTTAGGAAACATTCTGGGGACGTTGGAAAAATTTATTTAAAACTATCGACTGCCTAATTCGGCCCAGACATTTGAACAAATTGCCACAGTTCTCACTTGAAAGTCCTAGCTTGTGGTTATGAAGTAGTCTGGTATGGGTCTTCTTGTTTTGCTCCTGCAAGAGTTCTTTCACTTCTATAAAACTCTTGAAGTGTTTATGCAGTTAGCACAGATTGATTTTGAAAGAGAGCCAAGACTGAAAGCATTCCCCTCTCGAAAATAATATGAAGCATGGTGTCTGGAATATTTTCACAGAAGATAGGAGATGTAAGTTTAAACACACTCAGGAAGAAGAAGGAATTGAAGCTGGGGTTTCCATATCCCATGATCTCTGGGTTTCACTAAAATGAAAGAATATTAAGTTTTTGGATGACTATTTCTTCTGTTACAAATATCCAAATATTTCTTTTCAGCTTGAATAGAATGCTGTGTTTGATACAAAGGAAGAATTTCAAATTTTTGTGTCTCGGGAAAAAAAAAGATAATATTTTAGAGTTCAACCTTAAATGGTTATTATATATCATATTTATTAACCTGAGCAACCTGATCTAGTTGAAGTTACCCCCGCTCATTGCAGGGGAGGTTGGAGTAGATGACCTTTAAAGGTCCCTTCCAACCCAAACTATTATATGATTTTTTGATTCTATGATTCTATATGTTTTTTCTTCTTTTACCTGCCAACAGAAGAATCAGTTTAAACAACCCTAAATCAGACTACAAAAGCACTTGTGTTCTAATGATTTTCAGCATCCAGAAATCACTTGCCTTTGACATGCATCACAATCCATCTGTTCTTATCAAAAAACATCACCTAGAAGCTTTCCTAATACTAATGTATTTACATTGTGTAAAAGCTGCTATATGAATGCAAATTTTGAAAATCCACAAAACAAACATAAAGTAATCAGTTTGCCTTCTGGTGTTATTTAAAGGTTAAAACAATGTAGGAAAAAAGGAAAGAAAATAAGTAAAGAAATTCAAATAATTTTAAAACAGTAAACCTTTTAGATTTGCTGTCTTCTACGTCAACAGCAATGAGATCTACATACTCCAAAAGTGACAAAAAGGAAACAAATATTTCAGGTGTTATCACCCACTAGTAGTATGTTTCAGAAATGTTCAGAGGATTTCCTACCAGCTAGAGAGGGGAGTTCCATTATGATAAAATGTACTCTTTTGTCTGCCAGTTGATCCACATTATGAAACAATTGCAATTTTGTGTTGTTACATATCACCAAAAATGTTTTGCTCATAAACTCACTTTTAATATATTTTTATCTTAATGTAGTTTACGTAAAACCTAACCCTATAGTTAAAAGATTTCAATCTCTTACAGAAGAATTTGAAAAATTTGTTTGAGAATAAATGCCACATGGAATATTATCTTCCCTGGTAAAGGATATCTTTGGAGAGAATAAAGCACAAAGTTTTATTTAATAATTGATAAATGTTGAAAGTGGTTATTTCCTCCTTAATAGATGTCAACAAAATGAAAGAAGTGATATGGAGCTGAAAGTGTGGCAGGAAGACGTAACAGCCCTAACAGCAGAGGTTTCCTAAAAAAATGTATCTGTCTTACAGAGTCTAGTTCTGTCCATGAATACATATGTTTCATGAGTAGAATTTAGCTTTGCCATAGAAGTGACCTTGGCAGGCAGAGGGCGGGTAGGCGAGGACCCACAGCAAAGATCCTTCTGAGGGAGAGGAACATGGGGAGTTTTTGCCAGACTTTCTGGGACACTTGTGTGGAGGCTGGAAGGACCTTAGGAAATAACCAGTTGTAAATGCCCTCAGGAAGGGAAGAAAAAAATTGTGGGTAGCATGTAGATGTTGGGGAACAAAATTTTCTGTGGTTCCAGCTATGGAAAAAATATGGCCCTGCAGTCAACCTATGCTTATGCTGTAGGGAGAAAGATGTTTAGTGAATACAGTCTCTATTTCTGTGTTTTTATATCCTTTGCAGAAGTTAAGCTTGCAAGAAAAATTCAGTTTATCTTGGCTTGGCTTCTATTACATACTGTTGTGGTTCATGAAGATTATCTGTCTATATTATTAAAAAATTTCGTGTCTAAAAAAACCTACAAGGAGAACAAAGACAGGAGAGAAAATTGAGAGTGACAGAAAGAAAGCAAAGTTAACCAAAGCACACTTTAATTTGAAAAAAAACATCTTGAAATGAGTGGGCAAGAGTCTTTCATTTATGTGTCGTCATTTTAACTGAGAGAAAGATAAACTGGAATGCAAGTAAAGTAGTGGTGTTAACAGCTGTTACTGTGATCTCAGTGCTTTGCTTTGAAAAAGAGGAAATCTCATTTGCTTTTGGCATTCACTGTTTCAGTGGAAAATGAAAAATAATTGGAAATTATAATAATAATTTGAGTATCCCTGAATACTGATATTCATAATGATAATCTGTTACAGAATTTTGAAGGAGTGTACATGTATGTATGTGTAAAGCCACTCACACATGTATATCCATGTAACCACAGATAAGTACATATTCTTTATTTACATATATATATTTCTTGCACTCTGAAATACACACATGTATATGTGTGTTTTTATAAATGCATACACATTGTGTATGGGTATTGCATGTTTGAATACTTGCAGACTTGAAGTTTATTCATGAATTAACCTCTGTATTTGTAGACAGATTGGGTACAAGACATAAATATGTATACGCTTGGAAGGTTTGTGATGTAATGAAATATTATAGTTAAAAATAAATAATTTTTTTTTGACAGGAAAATAGGGAGAATTAGACAAACAAGAGAGGTAAGAATTTGGCTGAGAGAGAGTGTGTCCAGGGGTGTGGGTTGTAGTACCAATCTCCAAAGAGCAGAGGGTTACTTATTTGCCCAAATTTGGGGGTAATAGCTTAAGGTTGCTGTGAGTTATCAAGTAATGACTCTGTAGCTTAATCAATGTTACTTTTTTGCTTTAAGAGGAATTTCTTATTCAAGATCTTAAGCTAATGGACAAAAAAAAGCAAAAACTAGAATAGCTGATGGTTTAAATGATTTGAAGGGATTCACCAGTCCAGCAAGACAAAGGTAAATATAACTAAGGAAATTCGACAATATTTCAGTCCTGTCTTGATCTGCTAAGGATGCCTCAAAAATTGTGTCATCCCATCAAATTCAGACATATCCTCTACCAGGCTTGGGAGCAGAAGGAAGGCAGGCTGTTGCAGCTGAGCAGCGGTTTCTCATTACCCCCTTTAAAGATTCTTGCAAAGGTGATATTCTGAAGTAAGCACTTGGAGTAATTTTCAGAATAAGTAGCATAAATGTAAGCTACGCTTTGCGTTCCCAAATATCTTTTATTAGTGCTATTGAAGAGATAAGAAAGTAACCCAAATCCATTGGTTCTCTACATGCTTTTTGTGTTCCTTTCTGATCACCATTGTCCAGACTTTTTATCACTCTTTGCATTAATGTTTTTAGACCTCTGATGCTACTTTGCTTCCATATTAATCTTCACAGGCATGGGGCTGTGTCGATGCTGAAAAGCTGAGGTGGGGAGAAAGCCTCACAGAAATGTTCCAAGTAGGTGGGGAGAAATCCCTGCACCCCCAATAAAAGGCTGTGGCTAAACCCAGAATTTTGTCCATGTGGCTCAAATAGCTCACTAATGTAAATGATGAATTCAAACGATCAGTAATTTTCTATGCTTTGCCAGTACTCTTTAACGTACCTGGTGTATGGTTAGTGAAGTATTGCCAACAGAAGAAAGAACTATCTTGTGCCTCAGACACTGACAGTGTGTCCTTAGATATGTCTCATATCACATTGCAATTTTAAATTTCAAGTGAAGTCAACTTCTTTGCATGCTTGCTGTTTTGAATTTCCAAGATCAGCCAAGTTGGCAGATATGCAACCCTATTTAATTCTGCCTGGCACTGCAGTTCTTCTTTTCCTGGCCCTCAAAGGCTATTCTTTAAAAGAACTGAACCACAAAAGCAAAGATTACTCACTACTGGACAACGCATGCCTTGTCTGGAAACAAATGTGAATGTGCCTGCCAGCTGTTAATCAATGTAACACAGAAAAATAAATACTTGAGAGACTTGAACATAAATAGTACCCTTCAGATCTTAGTAAAATCTACAGCCCTCCTCCCAAATATGGCTCAATGCTCCTAACATTGTTTCTAATCTTATTTTCATATTTCAAGTACGCATTTTTACAAATACCTTCTTTAATCATATTCATTATAAATGCGAAAGCTCCACTTGATGTTTCCACTCAGCTAAACCAGTGCAGACAAATTGAAAACCTTTATTACATCCATCTCCTCTCAAGAGGGCCACTGTGGCAGCAGTTCACATGATTTGAATCACTGAAATGTTACTAGTTGTGAAAACACGATTTAACTAAAGAATGTTTATTGCACGATGTAGAACTACCACTGCTTGAATTCTAAATCTTTGTTGGTTCTCTGTTACCATGAATTGACACTGTATTTGATAATTTGTATTTAAAACTGAGTCAAACTTTCCTGAATTTAAAAAAAAATAAAAATGCTCCAGAATGAGGCATTCATGTTCCAAAAAAACAGATCAATAGCAGAGTTATTATGTGGCAATTGCTATTGTTACTATATCTCAGATTTCCAGCAAGCACTCTGAAATTAAATAAAAGGACTGAAAATTTAAGGAAATCTAATAATAAGAATTTGCCAGTTATGTATAAATATTATACATACACTCAGATTCCGACACCATACTATGCATAAATAAACAAAGCAAAGTTTAAAAAATAGAAAATGTCTTGATATTTCTCTGCCTTGTATAGTTTTATGTCTAACATTTTTGACAACTTCAATAAAAGTCAAGCCAGAAAACAAAAAATAGAATGAAATTATATTGGTATGACTGGTTTTAAACGTAAATATTTTACTGGGATACTACTGAACTGGAGGGAGGGTGGAGTTCAGAACTGCTATTTAGGAAAATTTACCAGTTCTTATAATCAACAGGATGTTAGGAAAGTCTGTTCATAGGATAAAGGCAAATAAGGAGCTAGAGTTGTTTCAGTCCTTATAAAAAATGGAATGTAGGAAACATTTCAGGATACTTACAGTCCCAGTTTGGTAAAAGATCCTTCAGAAGCTGTATTTAGGCATCAGCTAAGTTTTCTTGACTGTGAATGAAAAGTATGTGCATGTAGTAAACTTCCACCTTCTTACTTCTTCCTAATCTTCCCTAGCTACAGGTGAGGCAAGTCCCAGGTTTCTGGGATCTGTAAAAGGACTGGGAGTTTTGCTACCTCATGGGAATGTTGTAAAGATAAATTCACGGTATTTGGAAAGCACCGAGTGCTGCATTTGTGAAATGGCTTAGGCTTCCTATTCTTGCCCTGCTTCTTGCTTGGCTGTGGCACTGAAGTTCTTTTCTTTTCTTGTCTTGTCATGACAAGTTGCAAATATAATGACATAAAGGTTAGGTAGGTACTGAAAAAAAGTTGGATACAAAAGGATACGATGTTATCCTGCCATAAAAGAAGCTGGCAAAACCATATATCTGTATTTTTCTATTCAACTTCTTTCTACCATAGGTACAACTACAATGAAATGTTGAGGATGTTGGTTATGCCACTAGGAGAGCTGTATCACTCACTCAGCACAATGATGAATTTATGAAGGTAAAGCTCAAGATCTAGGTTCTGCAGATAAGTTTTAATCCTTCCCGGTATGGAAAAAAATTTGTAAGAACTTTGGGAAAGACTTATGTGTGATGTGTAGGAAGTTACCCACCTTTCCGATCACATTCTGAAGTTAACTTTCAAATTTGTCAACTGCTTTGAATAACAGTCAATTGACAACAGAAAAAGGAAACCAGCAAGTGTTTTATGAAGGGGAAAACAAAGTGAGATTTAATGTAATTTTCCTACTTTCACTGAAGATCTGAAAAATTAGTACTTGAAAGTTTCCCAAGGATGGGGACAAATGATATTTAATGCCTTTATTTAAAGACATTGAAAAAATCTCAGTGGAGATCGGTACCTATATAATAAAAATGCATGTGGACCATCCAGCAAAATATCTCAGGCTTGTGGGGATTAACTGATCTCATGTTGAAATTCACTTTTTAATCTTGTGTAGATATGAAAAAAGTCTTCTTTTTTTTCTTCCTTCTGACAAAACAGAGTAACAGCAAAGTAAATGGCAATACGCAAAATATGTGCTATAGCTCAGGCAAATGAAAATGTGGATGGCACAGCCTATTCATTCCATCCATTCTAGCTTTCAGCACAGCAATAATTGCTGTAGACACACCTCCAATAGCACTTTGCCTTTTGCATGTTGCTACAAACCATTTGTAAATTCTCAAAACCAAGTGATATGTAAGAAAGAATATTTGTGGTTGTCATCTCAAAATCAATTTTTCCCTTGTGCCCATAGTCAAACTGATTACAGGTTATATAAATGCAAGTTTTATCATGACAGCAGAACAGAACTGATACAGCATAATAATTTATTCATTAAAGTGTAAATGAGCAAATTATAATAAGAAGTTGCATCGTTTTCTCCTGCTACTCTTATTGTAAATCTAAATGTCTGCATTCAAATCTCATGGTTGCCCAAGAAAAGGTTTACAAATCTTTTCAGTTTAATCTGTTCTTCCTTCCTTAGAACAGCAGTTACAATATTTTATTAAAAAAAATCAGTCTCCTGCAGTCATCAGATGGTGAGAGCTCATTAAAGGTTATTTGAGTGGGAAAGGAACTGGGGATAGGGGGAAAGGAGGGGTGGCGAAGGAGGGGTGGCAGATAAAATTGCAGATCTGCTGGATTACTTGTGTTAAAATTCATATGGGATGTAGTGATTGCAATATACTTTAATTATCCACAATATTTATTAGTAGACAGCTTAAAACACTATTATAAAAATCGAAACTTTTTTTATGGATTTACGGAACCACTGTAAAAAAAAAAGTGACATGTGCTTCATCATTTTCTTTTGGTGTGAGCTTTAAGATATTTAATATATTTTTCCTTATTGAGTTACAACAGTCATAAACTGACTTACAAGTAAGTTTCTGCTGTGTATTTTACATAAACGTCTAAAATCTATTCAACAGATCCTAGCTTCAAGATTATTAGGCCAAATTCTAGGGGATAGCAAAATTTAAAATTAATTACCTATGAGATATAACAGTAATAACAAAGAAAAGCAGTTCACAAAGACAAGCACTCTTTCCATTTGCAAAAATGTTGCAGAGATTTTCAGTTGACATTTCATCAACATCCCTACCCATGTTCGGCGGGAGAGAGTAACAGGCTGAACAAGGGGGGTTATTTGTTCACTGGTTCTTATACCATCCCCTGAAATCCTAGGTTACCCCACACTGATATAAGAAGTTACCTCCAGGACAAGCCCCGTAAAGCCATATGGAGTTATAGTTATGATCACAGGTCCAGAAATCCAGCATTTCATCACTCCACCTCAAGAGCAACCCCATTTATTTTCCTGAAGGGCAAAGGAATTTCATAATTCTTTTTATATTCAATAGCAGGGGGGGGGGGGGAAAAATCAACCTCCCCCCCCAAAAACCTCCAAACCAAAACAACAACAACAAAAAAACCCACCAAACCCCTAGATCAATTAATCCTTCATAATCCTTCAAGAAACAAAGGGAAAAACCTGAAACACAGGAGATTCAATCTCAACATCAAGAAACATTTTTTGACTGTGACTTGAACTTAAAAGGGGAAGTGGCAAGGAGAGACTGCAAGTACCAGAGATTTTTCACTGGCAAATATTAGTAGGGAAGCAACACAGATTTATAACATTAAACACAAAAACAAAACCTTCTGCAATGTGTATTCAAGTAGGAATTCAAGCTGCCCTTTGAAATGTTATTTGGACCTGTACACAGATACTTTCCTTTTTGGTGTGATGGTCATATAAACAAGGACAGAATGAAAGTCCTTTAGCATGCAGTTTATGCACTTGGTTAATGCATGAACAGTGTTGACTGTGCCTCAGCAATTGAGTTTTTTCTGCAACGTGTTATGTTTCATGGACAACAGGTAATTAAGTTTCATCAGCATAACAACTTGGTCAGTGTTTAAGAGCACTTTCCATTTTTATTTTAATGGAGCGACAATTTTTCTAACCTTTTCTAAAGACAACAGTGACACTTAAATGCTTTTTGATGCAGATAAATCTTTAACATTCCGTATTAAAACAGAGCAGCTACAGCTGGCTTCAGATAACAGCAGAGTTGTGCATGTTTGAGGTGGTCTGCAGGCATGGAACAGCCAGGAGAGCCACTACTTCAGGGTGACATTTCAGGTACAGAAATCACTCTAAATTTGGAGTCAGCCTACTGGGGGAGAAGATGCAGATAAATTAACCATTCAGGAGATCACTTACATCTTAGATCAAGCAGATCAAATGAAAAGAACACTTAAGCTCATTGAAGTGAATGGAAAATGAAATTAAACCAGAGGTAGATCATGTCAGACTAAGCCTGTATTTGTCTTTGACAACTGATCTTCCAAATAATCTTAGTGGTTAGTCTAATCTACAGAGATTTCAGTAAAGCATTGATATAGTACCCCACAGGGAACCACTAATTGGGCTGGGAAAGCAGAGTAGCAGCACAAGAATTACAAAGCAATGATCAGAGCACGATCAAACAAAGTTTCAGTGGCGCAGCTCTGTATTTTCCTGTTTTCCAAACCTTGCTCCAAACAACAACTGCCCACCTTGGAGCGAATACTGGTGAGCCGTGTGGAGACATGAATCGGAAGCCTGGAGAGGTGCTGCTAGTGGAATTACTCAACCACCAGGGCTGAGAGGTACAGTAATTTTGTTGAGGACAACAAGCTGTGGAAATGTTAAGCTAGGGGGTGTGGATAGTCAGAAGTGGATCAAACACTGTGTAGGAGGAACAGAGTGTCCTCAAGTGGCATAGCTGAACGAGGATGAAATTTTATAGTTACAGGTATGCAATTAAAGACAAGTAACAATAATTTTACTATTAGATCATTTATTGATTATGACTATGGGTAGAAAGGCTTGATTACACTAGTTGGACACAAACAGTACCTCAAGTACAATTAAGCCTGTAAAAAGGTAAAGTTAACCCAAAATAAAGTCAAAGTTAACCTAAAGACTTGGGACAATATTAATAGCTTTTTATAAGGCACTGAGAAGATGTTGTCTTTGGTGCTGTGTTGTCAATGTTCAAGAAAGATAATGAAAGAAAAGCAGAGGTGCTTCAGTTCAGCCTATCCAAGTCCTTTGGACCGTGAACTCCTACTGAGGAGTTCAGTGTCTAAAGACCCTACTGAGTGACCCCTGAAGTAATTGGTTTCAGTGGGAACGTGAGGCCTAAATAGGAGTTAGGCACACAAATACCTTAGAGGATCCAATCTTAAGTTTTGTACTTTAGCAAGAGAATAGCTGAGAAAGGATACGGCTGTTCTTTCTAAATCCTTCAGGGACATAAACACTTATGAGGAAGAAGAAACACTTACACAACAGGTAATACTGGTACAAAAAGAAATAAGTACATGCGGGTCATGAATAAATCCAGGCTAGGAATAGGTTTCTGTCCACCAGAATAACAAAGTTAGGGGGGAAAGACAACAACCTTCTGACTCGAATAATAAGGGCTAACACACTTTGCTACATTTATGAATAAGACCGTGAAATATACTCACTCATAACAATAGGGCTCTAGATCAAACCTATTTAAAGCCTATTTACTTTGGTCTTTAAACATCTGGAGAGTGGGTGTGAATGTCACTAGTCCTAAAAATATCACGATATTAGCTATATTAAACCTAATCCCTGCTTGTAGCTGAGAGGTAGACGGAAAGAATTTTCATTACCTCTTGGTAACCTCCTAAGTCTCTGGATTTGGATAAAGATTAGTTGAACCTTAAATGAAAGCAGTAAACTGAGATCAGGGTTTCTAAGTCTATATATTGTTTCTCTTTGATATGAGAAATTACTCACAAGAATTATTTAAGACATCATCCAAAAGAAGATGTGTGGTAGCAAATTAAAATAAAGAGTGCATTTGGAAATGTTTCAGGATTAAGACTGCAGAATTTCTTCTGTATTTTTTATTTTCAATTTCTTGATCAAGTACAGCATGATTAAAAGTTACTCAACCGTGGTTTGTTTTTAAAAAAATAAAATAGTTTTGAAATTAATGAAAGCATCACTAAACACTGTGCTGCTGCTACAGGTGTCATTCTTGTCCCCTCCGACAGCTTCTGTAGGGGCTACAGAATTGCTAACTCCTCACTCCTAGAACAGGTCTTGCAGGACATCTTGCCATTTTCCCTTAGTCTGAAGCAGTAAGATGCTCCTTTAATCCAGATCAATGGCAAAGACACTTCTGTTGCGCTGGGTCAGGTAAAGCAAGAATCCATCTGTTTTACATCTTCCTTTTCTTTGCTCTATGGAGAAAGCAACTTAACACTGTCACCTTTTGTCCTGCACTGACCTGGTCTGTCAGATATGGCCCAGATAAAAGGAACGTGCAGCTCAGGATCTTTTTAAAGTGCTTTCTCTTTCTGTGGAAAACCATGGTAGATAGATAGATAGATAGATAGATAGATAGATAGATAGATAGATAGATGATAGAAAACCTGGCCACAGTGATACGTTTCTGTCTAGATTATTTGGTTGATGAATGGGTTTTTTCTGCTTTAAGGGCATGCTCAATTAAGCATGCTATTGCAAAACCAACTCCAAACACTTTTGCTTCTTGGTGGAAAAGTGCTGCTGAGGGGATCATGCAAGTTTTGTGAATTCTTGGAAAACCAGCAATTAAAAATAAATTTGAGGTATTTGGAAGCACATTGATTGGAACTGGGATTGGGATGAGTAATAACTCATTTTTTTCTGCTAAAATTTATGTCCCACTGTTGTGACATGCCCTTGGCTAAATGGAAGTCCAGTTTTGGGGAATTTCCTCAGTTTGATTGTTGAAATGGTGCCAGTGTTTCAGGTCTATACTTCTCTGTGGGGGACATAGTATCATTTCAATCAGGAGTTCTGGTATTCTTATTCCAAATGAATACATCAGTTATAGTTCATTAGCATTTTGCAAAAACATACTAAAAGTATGTTAATAGGAAGGAGTCAACAGCTTACTTTGGACAAGTTTCACTTAAATAATTTTTCTTTCACAAAAGCAGATCAAAATAGAGTTTTTGATCAAAATGAACTGCTGTCTCCAGTATAAACCACATGTGCAGCCTTTTGTCCCAAGGATAAAGCTATTATGACCTTCTTAACTAATATAATTACAATAGGGTATTGCAGCTGTCTCTAAATATATTTTTGATACTGAGATATTTGGGTAATACAATACTATTTAAGGATAGAGAGCTACACTGTTCCTTAAAAGAGTATCTCTTTTTACTGCTGTCTCACAAAAAAATATCACTTTCATTACTATGCATTTTGTAGGTTTGACTTAGTGATTCATGAAACAAAAATTATAGGGTCTGTTACGCAAACTCTACATTATTTCAAACTTCATACAGTATTTCCCTTACATGTGCCTTTCATTTTGGCCATTAACATTTGACATTGGAGCCATAGTATTTTAATCAGTCTAACCAAAGCATTAGCTTTAAATTAACACAGCGTCTAACATCATTTAAACTAAATTATAGGACCTGGATCATTTACAGAAGCATTGCTTCATAAGAAAAAAAAAGAATTAAATGAATATAAATTTCCAACAGCATTCAAGTGCTGCACTTAATGCATATTTACTCAGATAAATGGACAACACTTCATTCAAATGATTAGAATTATTTGAAAAATTTCCCCACAGACTGAATGTAGTTCTGGAAACCAAAACATCATTGCTACAAAATAAGCTTAGCTCCAGATACTTCCTCCATACATAATGTCAAAGCAGTTCAGCTGCCCTACAGTCAAACATGACCCTGATTTACAGGAATTTATGTTTCAGTCTGAAAGTCAATTTGAAGCATCTGTTCTAACTAAAAGCAGACGATTTTTCTAAGAAGACTTTTGCTTTAGCCACAGTAACTGCAGCCCTCTGCATTACAGAAGCCATTGAAGTCTGCAAAACAGTCTTAAACCTGATGATGGACTTTTTTAGAAACTTTTTCTTTTTTTTTAAGAAGTGAAACAGCAGCTAAATACAGCTCTATGGACTTCAGGCTGAATTTTGGAGTATCTTGTGTTCAAGAAACTTTTTAATAACGAAGAGAAAAGGATCACTGTGTCTGTATGGTAATGGAATGTCCTTACACTTCTGCAGAAGGTATTTGTTACCTCTAGAAACTTTACATAGAGCAAGTGTGCCTCCCCCATTTCAGAGGCATGCAGTCGAGTTCACAAGGAATGAGCATGTTGCCAACAGCAGTCTCATGTTTCCTGACAAAAGATTTCAACCCAAATTTCTGAGGCTGTCCCAGGGAAGTGGCATCTGAGCCAAGAGCTGATGATTCCACAGAAAATAAAGACCTTTGGGAGACTGCACTTGAGATGTACTTGAGAACTGGCAAACACGCCCTCAACACAGTGATGAGGCATCCTGTTCCATAGAGTGTTGTTTTCCCGTGAACCTTTGCAGAAGTTAAATATCCTTTTAAAGACAGGATATAGTAGTACTTCGGTCTGACATGAAAGTACCTATAATCAACATTATATGTAAGAATGATATAGGTACTGACTATAGTATTTTAATCAGTCTAACCAAAGCATTAGCTTTAAATTAACACAGCATCTAACATCATTTAAACTAAATTATAGGACCTGGATCATTTACAGAAGCATTGCTTCATAAGAAAAAAAAAGAATTAAATTAGTAGTCATATTGCATTCACCAGACTGAAATATTGAGCGAGGTATCCAGGACCACTGTTTTTATAAATCCAGCGTCCCTCAACCACTTTGTAAGCACCTCTCAGAGAAAGTTGTTCCTGAAAAAGACCAATTAATCCACAAAAGTACTCCAGTTCATTTCCAGTACAGCTTCTGTTACGAAACATACAGCCAATCTAATATTTTTCCATAGTTTTCTGAGTAAAGCCAGATGTATTCTAAGCTATGGGGGGCGGGGGGGAGGTATGTGTTGCAGCTTACCCTGCTCAGTGCTAAA